>CM053599.1:123282643-123306004 GCA_028646575.1 Pseudocheirus occidentalis
ACATACAATTAGCCTCTCACAATTTGCCCACCATGGAGATGCCCTGTGTAATTACACAGGTACAGCCTGTATTGAATTGCTGTTCCGACCAGTGGGAGTGGGTGACAGGGGAGGAATTGCAAGAATCTAGTATTTAAAGCTATACAATCAAATGCAACTGGGAAATAATACATTCAGGGACGGGGGCAGGGAGCCCCTCCCTGCCCTGCTAGAAAGCTAGAGGGGTGTTGGAGGAGGGCATAAAAGGGAACAGATTGTGGGAGGGGGCTTACAGTGGGATCAACGTTCTGGGCTGGGGGTTGGGGGCAAAAAGAGGAGAAAATCTGTAACTCAAAACCTTGTGGAAATGAATGATGTAACCAAGAAAATAAATTAAAATTAAAAAAAAATAAATCAATGGGATCATAAAAGTTATAGCCAATCATCTTGGGGTACATCCAGACAGACACTAACAATATTTAGAACTAGAAGGGGTGTTAGAAGTCATCTAGTCTATTGCCTTCACTTTTAAAAATATATATTTTTTATTGCCTTCCTTTTACAGATGAGGAAACGGAGGACAAGAATTTGTGATTTGCCCTAGGTCATGCAGAAAGTGAGAGACAGAGTTTGGTTTCAAATATTGGTTCTCTGACTCCAAATCCGGTGCTTTTTTTTTTTTTTTTTAACAGTACATAACTCTTGTCATCCAGTTTCTGCTTCAGGATCTACAAGAAGTCACTTTTTAATTAATTATTTTTCTTTCTTTAGTAATCTTTTTTTTAAAAATGGAATTATTTAAAATTTTTTTCAACATTTACTTTATAAGATTTTGAGTTCCAAATTTTTTTCTCCCTCCCTCCCCTTCCCCAAGATGGCATGCAATCTGATATAGGCTATAATGTACAATCATATTAAACATATATCTATATTAGTCATGTCATGAAAAAGAATCAGAACAAAAAGGAAAAGACAGGAAAAGAACAAAAAGGAGAGAATATAATATGCCTCAATCTTCATTCAGATTCCATAGTTTTTTCTCTAGATGTGAACAGCATTTTCCATCATGAGTCTTTTGGAACTTAGATCATTGTATTGCTGATAAGAGCTAAGTCTATCAGTGTTGCTGTTACTGTATATGGTGTTCTTCTGGTTCTGCTCACTTCACTCAGCATCAGTTCATGTAGGTCTTTCCAGGTTTTTCTGAAATATACCTGCTCATCAATTTTTATAGCACAGTGGTATTCCTTTACATTCATACTACAACTTGTTTAGCCATTCTCCAATTGATGGACATCCCCTCAATTTCCAATTCTTTTCTGCTACCAAAAGAGCTCCAATAAATATTTTTGTACATGTGAGTTCTTTTTCCATTTTTATGATCTCTTTGGATACAGATCTAATATAGCTGGATCAAAGGGTATGCACAATTTGGTGGCCCTTTTGGCATAGTTCCAACTTGCTCTCCAGAATCGTTGGATCAATTCACAACTCCAAGCATTAGTGTTCCAATTTTCCCACATCTTCAACATAATCACTTTCCTGTTTTGTTATGTTAGCCAATCTGATAGGTGTGATGTGGTACCTCAGAGTTGTTTTGATTTGCATTTCTCTAGTCAATAGTGAGTTAGAGCATTTTTTCCTGTGCCTACAGATAGCTTTAATTTCTTCATCTGAAATCTGCCTGTTCATATCCTTTGACCATTTATCAATTGTGAAATGACTTGAATTCTTATAAATTTGACTCTGACTCAGTTCTCTATATATTTTAGAAAAGAGGCCTTTAGAAGATACTGTTTATAAAAATTGTTTCCCAGCTTTGTGGAGAAATCATTAAAAAAACCCCTAACAAGTTCCTATTGATGTCTTTCTCATCACCATGATTTCCCCCAATATTCCTCTCCCTCCTCCTCTCCATGGAGCCATCCCATATAACAAATAGTATTTTTAAGCAAAAAAAAAAAGGTAAAGGAAATGTCAGCTTAATTGAGAAATGCATTGAAATAGTCTGAAAACATGTGTAATGTACAATACTTACGAACTTCCTCCATCTGCAAAGGGATGCTATGGGGATATCTCTTTCTTTAGGCCATGCTTGTTCTTTATAATTTTGAAATATTAACTTTTTACTTTTTCATATTTTTGTTTACATTTTTCATAATTGTGTATAAATGCATTGATTTTCTAGCTCAGCTTATTTCACTGTGTATTATTAGTTAATGTAGATTTTCCCATCTTTCTCTATATTTATCACTTTTATCATTCTTGCTGTACAGTAATATTCCATTTTATCCGTGTACCACAATTCATTTTATCATTCTCCAATCATTGGCCATGTACTTTTTTCTGGTTCTTTCCTATCATAAAAAGTACTGCTAATAAATATTTTGTTATATATGGGAACTGCTTATCAATGGCTTCCTTGGGGTATAAGCCTTGCAGTAGAATCTCTAGGTCTAAGGATATGGACATTTTAATCACCTCATTTGTTTATTTCCAAATTGAAATCACTGGCTTTCGAGGCAATTTTATCATTATCAGTATTATTATATATAGTATTAAGCACACATCTGTGCATAGACCTTAAAAGCTTTTCCTTTTATTTCTTTTATTATCATAGTCATTTACAGATATACCTCTTCCTTTCCATCCCCCAAACCTTTCCTTATAACAAAATGAGCCATTAAATAAAGCCAATGGACATATAACTGTATCTGATTATGCATGGAATAATCTATACCCACAATCCCCCATCTCTTCTCTGAGCCAAAATTGGTAATTATAATCATATCATGTTCAGTTTTATTTTATTTTACTTTGATATAGTCATTTTGCATGTTTTCCTAGTTCTATTTACTTTACATTAGTTCATACAACTTCCCATGTTTCCCTGAATTTTTTGTATTTGTCATTTCTTACAGCTAAGGAAAGTAATGATAATATTCCTTTTTATTGATAAGGGAGGTGGGTTTGGTGCCCCTCTTCTTTAGTTTATAGTTTCAGAAAGTAAAAAGTAATTAACAAACGTAATGAATCATTGTGTTAAAAAAAAGGTGTAAGTTAACATTTGGTGATCCCTAAGTGTGATCGTCTTTCTCTGATGGTATTATGGAAGCAACATCATTGGATGATAGATGGCTATTAGGGTGAATGAAGGTCAAGAAATACTTTAGGGTGGAGGGATAGAGGAGAGATAGAATTTTCTTTCTATTCCCTTCTATTAACCATGGCAGAGCCCTTGTCCAGAAGGAGACACCCTTCTGGAGAGTTAGTTTGAGATAGTTCAAGTAGCAGTTGATGTGAATAAAACACACATTCCAGACAGACATGGCTATAGAGGGGTTATCCCTTGAAGGGAGGAAGAAGCTTTTGAGGAGTGAGAGTTGGCAGCAGCAAAGAGAGCCATCTATGGACTCCAGATGTAGGCCTCACAATTGAAAGTTGAATTGTGGATAGGAATAGTACCTGGGAGCGTGGCTGAGCAACCTACCAATAGAGATGCCATATACATGAGCTTTGTGAGGATTCCACAGAAGGGAAGAGACTTCCAGATCCTGTTTATGATTTGTGAATTGTCTGACTCCTGAGTGTTTCCAGGTTTTTATCTTGCTACCTGCATAATCTTAAGCTGCTGCCTCCTATTTCCATGGATGCTGTGTAAAGAGGTAGGGAGGAATGTTTTTAAGCCACTATTATTATGCCATCTTAGTAAATGCACTTGCATTTTTAGCATATATGAGACCGATTTTCCCTATCTTTGTGTCTCCTTGTGGTCTACATCTAGCAGTACGATCTCTGAGTTGTAAAATTCCATATTGTTTTCTGGAATAATAAGACCAGTTCACAGCTCTGTCAAAAGTGTATTTGTGTTTTGCATAGTTGTTTCCTGAACCATCTGAGTGAA
The DNA here is from genome assembly GCA_028646575.1 of Pseudocheirus occidentalis. Classification (NCBI taxonomy): domain Eukaryota; kingdom Metazoa; phylum Chordata; class Mammalia; order Diprotodontia; family Pseudocheiridae; genus Pseudocheirus; species Pseudocheirus occidentalis. The sequence continues at coordinate 123,286,527 of CM053599.1, forward strand.
CAAAGCAAATGATTTCTTATATCATAGAACCCAGAACTGCTGACTTACATAAGAGCACTTAACATGCACCATCTCCTTCAGTCTCTATCTAATATCCTGTCTCACTTTTTCTTTCTTTATGTTTTCACTGTTTCTTCCTCATCTGCTTGAGTTTTAGCAGAGCTTGCTGACCTTTTTAGCCTCTAGGAGGCTATACCCTGTGACCCCTAGATACTTAAGAAAGAGGGCAAAGTGATCCTCCTACCTGTCACACTCTAAGTTACCTGTCCATGTGATCTCTTTGTAAGTCTTTCTTGTAAAATTTTACTTTCTTGGTTTTAAATGCTTTGCTCAGTGTAATAGTTACAAATGTTCTTGGCAACTCAGTTTACTTATAATGGGGATGTAGACAAAGCCTTGATTGGTAGGATCCTGGGCTGCTTCTGGTAAAACAAATGTGGGGGATTCACTGCTGACAGATGTGGAAATTTGGAATGATGCAGCAATCCTTTGGTTGTTCTGATAGTAACAGGGAAAAAGAGATGTTTCAAAAAGTGTGGTCACTGAGTCAGGAGAGATAATTGCTCTCTGTCCCTTCATTTCTTTATGTGTAAAGGACTGTCTTTCTCTAGGACCTCTTGTGAAATGGAGAGAGGATCTCTCCCCTCTGGTAGTGATGGCACTAGTTCTTCTACATGGGCACACATGCTGCCTAGACTAGCCTAAGCCAGGACCTTGGGCCCCTAAGTTGCCTCTTATAGCTCTGTATTTCTTTCCTGGAGTATGGGTGACCAAACAGTAATCCTGAAATGGTTATTTCCAGCCTGGGAGGCAACTTTATGTGTTTGAGAGGTTAGAATCTTCTGGGTCTCTCTTTTGGTCCAACTTGCATTGTAGGAGGTGCTTTCTGCAACTATTTCTGTAACTTACCTCAGAGAAAGTCACCCAAGTAAGCCCACTCTATGGACCTTGAGGGAGCTGTTCAGATTGTGCACAACTGAGGTAAAGATAAAATTACTTAAGCAGTTCCATTAAGTGCTTTATTCCTCTTCCCCAACATTCAAGAAACACTTAGTAAATGTGACAGTGCTACTGTGTGCCAGGCACTGTGGTGTGCAACAGGGAAAAGAAAGACAAATTAAAGTCCCTATGGTAGAGAGCTCAGTTCTGTTAGGGTAGATGTGCTTCATGTTTTTATGATCTAAATATCTACCTCCTGGCAGAGTATAATAGGAGTTATGGGTTGCTATGTCATGCTTTAAATCTTTATCAATAGGTGCTTTTTAAGTCTTTTGTTATCTTGTGTGTGTGTGTGTGTGTGTGTGTGTGTGTGACAGAGAGAGAGAGAGAGGAGAGAGAGAGAGAGAGAATTAAATCGCCATACTCTGTCTGATCTACATTGCACATTAAGGATCTTTCTACTACTTATTGGGGAAATCCTAGATATAAGTCAAATATAAGCTTTTAAGTGATTTTTCCTGGGGCTCTGGGGCAGGGAGTGGGAGCCAGAGAGGATAAGAGTCTAACTCCTCCCTTTGGAAACCAAGCTACTTCCTCAAGACTCAAGCATGAGCCCAGAGCTGGATCCCCTTGGTGGGCAAAGGCAAATGGACCATGACCTTTAAGGCTAGCAGGTTTATTTATGTTAATCACTTGAAAGCTATATAAACCATGAGATAATTCTCTTTGCAGACCTCTAGGTGGGAAAATATAGGGAAACGCTAAGGAAAAGGCCTAAACAAGTGTTAGAATAATAATTGTATTTAAACTTTAGACTCAACTATAACAAAGAATTGAATGAAAGGCCACTTTTCCTCTCTTTACTTTTTCTTTTGGGAAAGAAAGGTTAAATGAATATAGATAGAAGAATGATAGAGAAAGTACATATTGGTAGTAGTGGATGAATCACTGATTTTTAATTTTGTGCACTGGCAGAATTTAAACGTTCCCAGAACACTCCAAATTGAATTATGTATTACAAGAGAATAAATTGAAATTTTGATTGTATAATGGGTCCTTAATGTAAAATAAAGAATGATTTGTAATCATCAAAAAGAGAACCTCTTTTGCTGGTAAAGAGTGAAGTGATAATTTTAATTACCAACTAAATACCATTCACAAAACTCTCTTTTTAGGAGTATTAAAAGCTTACATCTGTTATTTGAATTTGTATCCAACATATAACAAACGTCATGGCATTAAGCCAGTTATAAATTCTGGGTTGGATTTTGGCCAGTAAGAAAATACTCTTACCCTGTTGTGTGTAAGAGTTATTTATAATGCAGTGGACAAGCATCCCAGATTGGGAGTTAAAGGAGCTGAATTGGAATTTCACGTCTCTTATTTCTTGTATATCTTTGGACAAGTCAGCTCTTATCCTTTCTAGGCCTCAGTTTCCTCATTTTTAAAATTAGGGAGTTGGACTAGATGACCTCTAAGGTTCTTTTTTAGCTTTAAATTTATGATCCAGCACTTAGCAGTGTCTGGCTCATGTTCTTTAGTTGTTTTTTCAGTCATGCCTAACTCTTCATGAACCCCTTTGGGGTTTTCTTGGTGTAGTTTACTATGCAGTTTGGGTTTACTGGAGTAGTTTGCCACTTCCTTCTCCAGCTCATTTTACAGATAAGGAAATTGAGGCAAGCAGGGTTAAGTGACAAGTCATATAACTAGAAAGTGTCTGAGACTGGATTTCAACTCAGAAAGATGAGTCTTCCTGACTTCTAGTCTGGTACTATGTAGTTGTCCCCAGGGAACATCGTAGGCACTTAATAAATGTTTATGTTCCTAAAATTTTCCATTTTTTCCTTTAAAAACTCTTGACATTTTGAAAATGCATATGTTAACCACCATCAGCTTCCCAAAAGAGTTAGGGAGTAGAAATTGGGGTATGAGGACTCTAGATGGTCATACCTGTAAGATAAACTGGGTTCTGAAACACTTTCTCCCCAGTGCACATTGGGAAGAAGCAAATTTTGGCTTGATGTAAGGAAAAACTGTAAACCAATCAGAGCTATCCAAAAGTGGAATAGCTACCTCTAGATATAGGCATACTTTGGACATATCACTGGTTCAGGTCCAGTAAAGCAAATATTGCAATAATGTGAGTCATGTGAATTTTTTGGTTGCCCAGAGCATATAAAAGTGATGTTTGCACCATACTATAGTCTATTAAGTGTACAATAGTATTATGTCTAAGAAAACCAATATACATACCTTAATTTAAAATGCTTTATTGCTAAACAACAATGCTGATCTGAGCCTTCAGCGAGTTGTAATCACATTGCTGGTGGAGGGTCTTGCCTTGATGTTGATGGCTGCTGAGTGATCAGAGTGGTAGTTGCTGAAGGCTGGGGTGGTTGTGGCAATGTCTTAAAATAAGACAACATTCAAGTCTGCTACATTGATTGACTCTTTCTTTCACTTGAGCACTTAAGAGGCCATTGTAGGATTAGAGGAATCAGAACACACACATTTATCAGTTAAGTTCACTCTCTTTTATTTGTGACTCCCCAAAACAATTACAGTAGTAGCATCAAAGATCAATAATCAGAGGTCACCGGAACAGGAAAAAATAATAATGAAAAAGTTTGAAATATTTGCAAGGATTACCAAAATGTGCACAGATACACAATGTGAATTGGAAAATGGTGCCAGCAAACTTGCTCTATGCAGGGTTGTCACAAACCTTCAATTTGTAAAAAAAAAAAACCCAAAAACCAAATCAAACCAAACAACACAACATCTGTGAAGTACAATAAAGGGAACCAAAATAAAATAAGGTATGCCTGTATAATAATGGGTCTCCCCTCACTAGAGGTTTTAAAGCAGAGGCTGGGTAATAATAACTAGTATTTATATAGTACTTTATATTTACATAATATTTATATTTATATAGTATATATATATTTATATAGTGTTTATATAGTATAGAAATTAATATATATGGCAGGCATTGTGCTAAGTGCTTTATCTCATTTGAGCTTCACAACAACCCTGCAAGAAAGGTACTATTACCCCCATTTTGTAGATGAGGAAATAGAAGCAAATAGAGGAGAGTGACTTGTGTAGGGTCATACAAAACAGTAATTAAGTCACTTGTCCAGGGTTGCACAGCCTATAAGTGTCTGAAGTCAAATTTAAACTCAGGTCTTCCTGACTCCAGGCTTAGCACCTTGTCTGCTCTCTACCTCACTGCATGTGTTTGGGATAGGCAATACTGCCCAGGTATATGGATTAGGCTAAACACTACTGAGAGCCTTTACAGCTCTGAAATTCTAGGTCTCTACTTAGAAAATGTTGATCCTGGGTCCTTCTCTTTCCCTGCCCTCTCACATTTTGATGTCTGTTGCAAACTCTTCTTGTTTTTAATCATTATTGATTTCTTTTTTTTTTTTTTTTAAATTTTAACTTGCTCCCATCTTCCTTTCCTCCTGACTTGGAAAAAAACACACAACAAAAATAACCCTACATATACACCCAGAAAAAAAAAACTTTTTAAAAAGGCCTAATATGAGAAAATGTTCAGTTTTCTAGATAATTAAAAAAATCCCTGGGGAGACAGAGCAAAACAGAAAACATCTGTGTAAAATAGCTTCATTTTCACCATTTTGGGTTTTGTTCCTCATTTTCTTATTGACTTTATTATTGAAAGAAATAATACCTACACCTAGATACATAAAGGCTTCTGTTTTGATTTACCTTCTGACACTGAAAGTATACCTAACTTTTGAGGGTATTTAGTGGATGCATGATTTTGAATAAAATGACCAAAGTGAGAAAATCTAAAATTAAAAGCCATATGTCTGTACTCTTAGTAAATGTTGCAGTGCTCCTGGAGGACTCTGTAAATAGGTCAGAATCTGCTAAGCAGCCTCTTCTTTTGCTACCAATTGCATGCAACCCTGGGTTAACGGGATAGCATGTGAAGAAAGCAGAACAATATACTTCATATATTAAGGAAATCTGTTAGTTATTTTACATGAAAAATTCTACCACTTGGTCCAATCTTGTTTCCTCCAGTACTAGAAAGAAATAGAAGTATAATTTGATTGTAATACCATCAGGGTCTATTGGGGTAGGGACTGGAGAAATAAGCTGTTACTACTGCAGCTGTGAACATGTCAGATATTAGATTGACTCGATTTGTTTCAGTAATAGTATCAAAAAAAGTTTAGTTTGAGTTTAGTGATTAAGAGCATGATAATATGAGGTTAAAAATAGTGACAATGCATAGCACTGTGCTAATTTCACAGTACTTCCTCCTTTTTCTTATGACTTCTTGGATGATAATAGCTCTACAGGGATATGGGCAACCATCTAGCTGGTAGTGTCAAATCTCTGAGAACCATAACTCTTTCTTTTTTTCTGGTTTTGTTTAACCCACAAAGATCCTGCAACAAGGCAAATTAATTTCTTGTGTAGCACATGCTTTGGGCTTACTATTCCAATATTACCCTAGCAGGGTGGAAGGTGGCTGCTACTTCTACCCTGGGGAGCTTCTGACGAAGTTCAGGTCAGGGGACAGTTCTTTGACACTATAGTTCCTGAGTCCCCAGCAATGTACTTCCCCCATTTATTGTAGTTCATATCAATTAGTCAAGTGTAATTACCTCTTATAAACAGGTATTTACTAAAGCTGCATAATAAGAACAGCTGGTATAAAACATCTTTCCCTCCCCAAACCCCCACAACTCAGGGACTCAGTCTCTAATAAGTACATAAAGTCAAGGGAAAAGTGGACTCAGACTTAGAGCATATGAGTTGTGAGACTTGTGTTGGAAGTCTTTGTCCCCAGGGTGGAACCCTCATTACATTCCCCTTATGGATGGTGTAGCTTTGTTTTTCCCTGTCAGGAAGGATGTTTTATTTCAACAGACAAATTTGTTTTTGTCTGGAAAACAAAAACAAAGTCCAGAATTCAACCAGTCATCTCACTCTGTTACAGAGCCAAGTTCCCAACCTAGAATTCAAGAATTGTCCAAAAGATTCATGATGGAAAAGGCTATCCACATCCAGAGAAAGAATTACGGAGTCTGAATGAAGATTCATTTCGTTTTGTTTCTTCTTCCTTGTTATTCATTCCATTGGTTATAATTCTTTTTTTTTTTTTTTACAACTTGACTAATGTTTAATGCAAAGTATATGTAGAACCTTTATTGGATTGCATGCCACCATGGTGGGTAGGGGTTGGGGGAGAAAATTTGGAATTCAAAAACTTGTGGAACTGAATGCTGTAAACTAATAGTAAATAAATTTTTTAAAAAATTCAAGAGTTGTTTCTGGAACAGTTACCTGGGAGTCTTTTCTGGCTTAAAGAAAGATGGAAGCTGCATTTTCTGAGTTTTATAAAGAAAATGAAATCCTATATGTTTATTTTCAAGGAGATAATGGCTATGGCCTTAAGGAAGAAGGTCCTAGACTTGGAACTGCTGGGGCCCCAAAAGGTGTTAGCTGGGATGGGCAAAGGGGAAGATGGCATCCTTAAGGAAATCATTTCCAGAAACCTAGAATCCATATTTGGCTTGGATCTTGCCAACATTTGAGCTTGTTCTCTGATCACGTATTCTTCAGCTCCAACTCTTGCTCCTTAGCTTAAGTGAATGAGAGGCATGATTTGGTGTTTCTGCCTCTGGTGGCCTCTTGGTTGCTTACCTTTCTTCTTGCTGAATGACTCCATGGTTTTTTCTTCTGTCAAGACCTGTCACCCACTACTGGTCATCCCCTCTGATCCCTATAAAGTTGCACATTTTCCTTCTCTTGGTTCCACTTGTCCTGAATCATCAATGAAAGAAGCATCATGAGCAATCTCCTGGGGAGGGGGAACTAAGGCTGGATCAGGGTAGTAGCCACTACTGTAATATTCCTGACAGTAAATGCCAGTAGCATTAGTGTCAACCACAGGTTGGAGGGCTGACTGCTGTAGTCCTCACTAGGCCTAAGCACCCAGGTAGCCCAACTTGAACCAGCCACAATCTTGAATTCAAGGGGAGCATTGGCTGCATTGTCCTGGAAGGTGGCATCTGGTTCTGTGCTGGGGGTGGCTCTTCAGAAGCAGCAGGGACAGCAGGAAGGGTAGGGCTCACCCTCGACTAGAAGAGAGAAGTTCTCAGGGGCTACTTCCTGATCATTGACATCCTCCTCTTGTGTGACCTGCTTTGTCACCTGTAGGGCAGCACTCTTGTGGGCAGCTGCTCGGATGACTGAGGGCCAAGGGGTAGTCGTGGCACCCACAACAGGGGCAGAGGAGGAAGCAGAAGCAGCAGATTTGGTCTTGGGGGCTGGTCTGGACAGCTTGGTGCTGGCAGAGCAGTCTCAGTGGGTTTTCAGGAGAAAACGTGGGGCAGGAGTAATCGGTTATAGTCTTTTTTGTCTCTATAGTCTTTCAGGTTTTTGGGTTGAGGAAGCAAAGCAGATAAATCTGCTTCAGATCCCTGAAAAAGTTTTCTTCTTTATAGATTCATCTTCCTCTGAGTCTGAATCTCCCTGATGCAGTTCGGGCGCCGCGATCTGCACCGGCTTCGTCTTAGCCCTGATTGGATTGGGGAGTCCCAGAGGGGGCAGGCTGCAGTGGTCAGGCAGAGGCCTGAAGTCCGGGAGTGGGGGAAACCACCCAGGACGAAGAGCAGTGGGGCCCGGGGCTACAGCCAGGGGTCTCCCGCCAGCGATGGGGGCAGCAGCAAAACCTCCTCCAGGTCGGTGGCTCTCGGCTCGCTCTTTTTAGCTGCTGGCTCTGCCCGCCCTCCCGCCTTGGGGGGATGGGCGGGGGCTCCCTATCGGCGTAAACTAGGCCGGGGATGTACGGAGGCCTAGCGGACCGTCTGGAGAGGAGCCCCCAGCTTCACTCTCTGAGGATTGGCCGCGAGCCTAAGGCTGCGGTGGCGGCCTCTCCCGACCAACGACCAAGCACTAATTCGTTGGGGCTCCCGGCCCTGGGCAGCTCCATACAGGAAACGAATGCTTGGTTTAGCTTTCTTCTGGACGCCTTACTGAATCCCGAAACGTCCTTTTATTTAATATACTTGGCCTGTCCTCAGCTCCTTACAAACAGGATGTCCCCAAAGTCTAGACACATAGAAAATCTCATTAAGTATGCATATTTTAAAGAAATGAAATGAATGCAATTTTCAACATTTTATTTAACTACCATAACTTTTAGCCATGACAATTTCACATGGAATAAAAGCTTTCATTAGCTATTGGGGATTATTTTCCATAGTAATGAGATTAATTAAATTAAATTAATTAATGATATTTCCTATGTGCCTCCTATGTCCTCCAATGAAATCTCATTTATGCTAATTAAATAAAATGTTGAAAATTTCATTAGTTTCATTTCTTGAAAACACGCATAGTTAATGAGATATCCTATGTGTCCAGACTTTTGGGACACCCTGTAGACAATTCTGACACGGCTGCCAGGTTGGAGACACTGCTAAAACTCTGATAAAGGGTCCAAACCCGCTGACCATTTGAAGTTCATGAAATTCTTGTCTGATCCAAAGGGCAAAGGGAGGAGGGAAGGCTCTTGTAAGGCTCTTCTCCCTTCCTTCCTTCCAGTCATTCCCTCTCCAGGGCTTGACTGTAACTGGGCTTTCCTGGCTTGCCGGGAGAATGCTGAAAGCTGGAAGCAAATGCCTTGCCATTTCACAGAAGCCCCTCCAGATATACAGAACATACGTTAATTTAGATTCAAGAGAATAGTTCTCACCTGATAAAGGTATAATGGCTAGACTAGTATTTTATCAGTTACTTTTAAGGGACTTGAGGTAATTGACTCAATTAAGGCCCACCCCCTCTCCCGAGTGTGTGTGTGTGTACATTTGTCTGCTTTAGGTCTATGTTAGGGTTGCTTAAGGGTGTTCCCCAAGTAATCTTGTTTAGTTTCCACAGCTGTCAGCCTGTAGAATTTGGAAAGTCCTTTCCATAGAGATGCCCATTGGCTTTTCATTAAAAGGACAAAAGCAACTATGTTTCCAGTGATTCTTGTACCTCTCACTGGAGAAGCCACCTCCCTACTCCATGCTGGTATAATTAAACAGGACTGCTAGATTATCCTCTTGTTGCTTTCTTCTGAAGTCCTGTGGGGGGAATGTGGGCTGGGGTACTTCTCTCTTCCTCTGCCTTTTTGGAGAAGCAGCAATGAACCATTTGTGGCCAGAGAGAAATGTTCTTGGTCTTTCTGTTTCCCTTTCTGAATACATTAGAAACTAGAAATAAGAATGAACATTCCCAACTCAGGAAATATAGTATCTGACTGGAAGTATATGGCACATACCTTGTCCTGTTCCTACATCTTTTTAAATTTCTTTGCTAAGTAAGTCTCTATATTTTGAAAGCTTTTTGTTCCATGTAGCATGGAGATTATGAATATTTGTTACAGTGCCATCTACTAAAATATTGTTACATTTTGATGGATAATGTATGTCTGGGTGGTCATGGACAAGAGTTCTGTCTATGATGATTTTCTGGGTTTAGTTGTTGATTTCTCAGGGATAGAAACTGTCAAGGACAAGTCACTGTTTTGAAGACTATCACATGGTTGGATAAAATGATTCTGTTTGTTTATTATTTTTTAGTAGTTTATAAAAGTTAGGAAGCTTCTGGCATATAATTTCAGCTAGTTACCTGATTGTGCCTTTCTTTGTATCTGGTAGATGTTAAATTTTTACAAACTTCAGTAATATGTTGTAGATTCCACTACTTTATTGCATAATTTGTATCAATTAATATATCCGGACTCTCAAGGATGTTTTTGTAATTTATAGTGTAAATTATAAGCTCCTGCAGGGATACCACAAACCATTTCTTTTAAATAAGCATATATGCACGATTTAGCCATTTGTTTGACATATCTTTGTCAACATGTTGGTTGAGTTCATATGGATATTGTTCATGGGCTGCCTATAAATTTTTGTTAAATTTTATACTTTGAATTTAACAAGTACCTGATAAAATGAACATTTCTATATACAAAGTAGAATAGAAAAAGAAGATTGCACATGAAATTTCAAATCTATTACATACAATTAACTTTTTCTTTTTAGGTATATATTAAATTCAGCACATTCACTTTTTTTCAGATATAGTAACATTGCATTTATTTAGAGCAAATAATTTGTTGCATATTTTTCCTTTTTCTTTTTTTTTGTTATTCCCACCTATCCCCATTTCATTTTTCTGTGTTCTTGGTATGAACCTGCTTAATTGGTCTCAAGCCAAGCTTTCTGAACTTTCTCTCCAGGATTTAACAAGGCATTATTACTAATGTTCTTGCATTATAGATCTAATAAAGCAGTTTCATTCATTTCAGATGAAACTGGGTACTATATCTATTTGATTTCCAAGGCTATCAAATATTTGCTCAGTGAAGCAGTTTTAAATATCTTTAGGTTTCCTGTTGTGATCATTGTTTTACATTGGTTAAACTTCCATAAGAAACAGCCTTAGTCTTGATATCTATTCCTTATTCATTTTCATTTTTAGGAAATTTAGTATTATTCCTATTTAGTATTAAATAACATTTAACAACTGATCAGATTAGAGCTGTTCAAATTGTAGACCATATTTTCTCATCTTTGTGCTTTCTTCTAATTTGTTGTTGACTTTAATCTTTGCTCTAACAATTTAACAATCTAAACTTGTATAATCAGCTATTTAAAAAATGACTTCCTGTCCATCAGTAGCTGGCTACATCTAACATGGGATAGTATATACAGTGCTGTAGTTGGAGTAAATGAGACAGATTAAAAGCTCACTTCTAACTCCTAATAGATAAGTAAAGACTTAATAAACCCTTAATAGATGCTTGCCAATTACCACAGAGAGGTAACTTAAAGTTTCAATTTTTTCATCTTTAAAATGGGGGTGTTAATTTACCACAGGTTTTAAAATACCTACTCTACAGGTATTAAAATAATTACTCTATGGTAATTAATTACATATCTTACAAATATTAAAATAACTATTTCCCATTTGTTAATAGAAGGATCAGAATTTAAAAATACTTTGAAGGTTCAGGTTGCATCAGTTCACACATTTGCACGTACTAGAGGTAGTAAAATGAAAATGTTTATTGCAATGTAAACACATAATATCTCTTTGTAATCATTTGTATTTAAAGTACATTTGTAGTCAAACACCACCACTAGGATCCCAGCTCTGCACCAGGTAAGTTTCCAGATCCCTATAGCCTTCTGTAGCACCAGCCATCCTCTACCACACACCCTCAACACAGGACCAGACATGAGGGTCCCCCTGAGGCCTCAGGACAACGTCAATACAGTATCAGGCAAACAGCCAGTACCTGTAACCACTGGCACAAGAAACCTGAGAGAGAGCACCTTCCACCCTGGGAGTAGAGACCAATTTTAAAAGAAAAGGAAAAAGGCCAATAAAATGAGCAAAAAAGCAACAAAAAAAGAATCTGGCTATAGAAAGTTATTATGGCAACAGAGAAGACCAAGACACAAATTCAGAAGAGTACAACAATGTCAAAACACCTATAGGCAAAACCCAAAGTAAAACAGGAAATCATCTCAACCTAGAAAGATCTTATGGAAGAACTTAAAAAGGAGCTTTAAAATCATATAAGAGGGATAGAAGAAAAATGGGGAAAAGAAATGAGAATGATGCAAAATAATGGTGAAAAAAACTCAATAGTGTTGAAAGATGCTTTAAATGCAGAATTGGCCAATAGAAAAGTGGATACAAAAATCCACTGAAGAAAACAGCTTCTTAGAGAGTACTCTTGGCAAAGAAAGTATAAAAGTCATTTGAAGAAAGCAACACCTTAAAATGGGGCAAGTGGAAACTAATGACACCATGAGACATCACGAATCGATAAAATAAATTCAAAAGAATGAAAAAAATGGAGGGAAATTTAAAATAACTCATGGAAAAAACACTTGACCTAGAAAACAGATCCAGTAGAATTATTAAACTACCATTAAACTACTATCATTAAACTATCAGAATCATTGAACTATGTGAAAGGCATAACCAAAAGGAGGACCTGGACAGCATCTTTCAAGAAGCTGTCAAGGAAAATTGTATTGATGTCTTGGAACTACAAGACAAAATAGACATTGAAAGAATCTCCAGGTCACCGCAGGAAAGAGAATAAAATAAATACCTAATAAAAATATTAAATACTAATAAATTCTAAATAAAAACCTCAAGGAACATTATAGCCAAATTTCAGAACTATCAGGTCAAGGAAAAAATACAAGTGGCCAGAAAGAAACAATTCAAATATCAGGGAGTCACAGTCAGGATCACACAGGACTTAGCAGCTGCAACCTTAAAGAACTGGAGGTCATGGAACATTATATTCCAGAGGGCAAAGGAGTGAGGACTACAACCAAGCATCATTTGCCTGGCAAAATTAAACATAATACATTAAGGGGGGAGAATGGTCATTCAATGAAATAGAAGAATTTCAAGCTTTCATAAGGAGAAGACCAGAACTAAATAAAAAAATCTGACCTCCAATATCAAGACCCAAGAGAAGCATAAACAAATAAAAAGGGAAAAGAAAACATAAGGGAATCAATAGAGCTAAATTATTTGCATCTTTACGTGGGAAGATGATACTTATAACTCTTAAAAAATTAACAGTACAGATGAATATACATAGACAGAGGGTATGGTTATACAACATATTTGAAGGAATGACATAAAAAAATTAAAGAGAAAGAGGAATATAATGGGTATAGAAGGAAGGGAGAGGTAGAATGGGGCAAATTATCTCACATAATGAGGCAAGAAAGACTTATTACAGTGGAGGGGAAGATGAGAGGAAGGAGGTAATGGGTATTGCTTGAACCTTACTCTCATTAGTATTGACTCAAAGAGGGAATAATATATACAATCAGATGAATATAGAAATCTATCTTACCTAACAAGGAAGTAGGAGAGGAGGAGATTAAGTAACGTGGGGTAGGGTAGGGAGTGACAGAAGGGAGGAAAGATCAGGGGAAGTAGACAGAAGCAAAATACTGTTGATGTGGGGAAGGATGGAAGGAGGGAGAAAACAAACAGAAGGAAGAATAGGATGGAGGGAAATACACAGATAGTAATCCTATGTGTGAATGTGAATGGGGTGAACTCTCTCACAAAATGGAAGCAGATAGCAAAGTGGATCAAAAACCAGAATCCCACAATATTTTGCTTATAGGAAACACACTTGAAGCAGAAAGACATACACAGAGTAAAGGTAAGGGACTGTAACAGAATATATTATGCTTCAGCTGAAATAAAACAAAAAAAAGCAGGGGTGGCAATCCTAATCTTAGACAAAGTAAAAGCAAAAATAGACCTAATTAAAAGAGATAAGGAAGGAAACTATATCTTGTACTATAGACAGTGAAGCAATCAAATTAGAAGAGCAAAGAATAGTCTACCTATTTATCCCAAAGAGATCATAGAACAGGGGAAGGGACCTACATGTGCAAAAATATTTATAGCAGCCCTATTTGTGGTGGCAAAATATTGGAAACTGAGTTGGTGAATGCTTGAACAAGCTGCAGTATATGAAGGTAATGGAATGCTATCATGTAATACAAAATGATGAACAGGCACATACCAGAAAATTGTGGAAGGACTTGTACAAACTGATGCAAAATGAAAAGAGCAGAACCAGGAAAACACTGTACACAGGATCAGTAATATCATGTGATGATCAGCTATGAATGACTCAGCTTTTCTCAGCAACACAATGATCTAAGACAAGTGCAAAGGACTCATAAAAGAAAAAACTATTCATATCCAGATAAAGAACCAATGGATTCTGAATGGAGATCAAGGCATATTTTTTTTCCCCACTTACTTTATACTTTCTTGCGTTTATTTTTTCCTTTTCTTCTGCTTCTTCTTCTGCAACTGTGATGAATATGGAAATATGCTTTATATGATAGCATATGTATGAACTATATCAAACTGCCTACTGTTTTCAGAAGAGTGGAGGGGATTCTGGGAGGGAAAAAAATTTGGAACTCAAAATCTTGTAAAAATGAATGCTAAATTTTTTTTGGTATGTAATTGTGGGAAAAATACTATTTAAGGCAAAAAATAGTACAGTTATTCAAATAGAAGAAACTATAAGTAAATAATAGTAAAATTACAAAAAATTTAAAAAATTTCAAATTAACTGATGAAATTTATGCTCCTTGTAAGGTAGGGCCATTAAAAAAATTTTTTTTGCAATGTTATACTTGTGCTCACTGTGTCTAGTACTGTATTTCACTGCATAATCGTTACCACTGCATAATTGTTGCACCCTGTTTTTTCAGTTCAGAAATTGGCTTATAACTTTTTATTGTGTAATTGTGTCATGGTATAATTCTGTTTATCATATGGCATATGAAGGCACATTTATTTCTTGTATATTGGGAGCCCCAAGTCTAGAATTTTCAGTACTTGTCTATGTGTAAACAAACCAATTAAAGATCACTTGCACCATTTAATGCACAAATCAATAATGAATGTGTTAACTTTATTTTTCAGACTATAAAAATATTTGCTAAACTGTTACGAAGATATGATGTGCATCAATTTGGACTATTCAGTTTTAATGTATATTCACAAGTATTCTGTGCATCCTAATCTTGTGCCAAAGATAGTTTAGTAATAAATGATTTTTAAAGTAATATCACTATAAATGGTTTTTTAAAAAGTTTCACATAATGGTTGCACCCCACTTTTTTTGCAAGGAAATTTGGCACAAAAATCTATGACAATTATGTTATGAAATACAGTACCTACTAAGTCTTCTTTTAAAAAATTATTATTCATTTGTTTTTAACATTCTTTTATTTTTAAATTTTGACTTCCAAATTTTCTCCCACCATCTTCCTCATCCACTGAGAAAGCAAGCAATATATCAGTTATATTTGTTAATTTCCATATTAACCATATGTTTTAAAAAATAAAAAAAGTGATCAATTTATGCTCATTCAATTTATGCTCATATTTCATCAGTTCTGTCCCTGGAGGTTGGTGGCATTTTTCATCAAGAATTCTTATTAATTGTCTTGGATCATTGTATTTTATTGAACAGTCTTTCACAATTGATCATCATGACAACATTGCTATTACTGGCATAGTGGTCTCCTGGTTCTTCCCTTCACTTTGCATCAGTTCATATGGGCCTTGCCATGTTTTTCTGAAACTGCTTCTCCTAGTCAGCACAACAGTCCTCTCTCACAATCATATGCCACAGCTTGTTCAGCCATTTCCCAATTGCAGAGTAACCCCATGGTTTCCAATTCTTTGCCATCACAAAAAGAGCTGCTGTAAAGATTTTTATGCATATATGTTGTTTTCCTTTTTCTTTTATCTCTTTGGGATACAGACCTAGTAGTGGTATTGCTGGGGTCAAAGTGTATGCACAGTACTTTGGGCCTAGTTCCAAATTATTCTCCAGAATGATTGGACCACTTCACTACTCTATCAACAATTCATTAGTGTGCCTGTTTTTTCCTCATCCCTTGAGCATTTGTCATTTCTGATAGGTTGTGAGGTAGTACCTCAGAGTAGTTTTAATTTGTGATTTAGAGAATTTTTAAAAATGTGACTAGAGATACCTTTGATTTCTTCTTCTGAGAACTGCCTATTTATTTCCTTTGACCATTTATAAGTCGGGGAATAGCTTGTTTTTATAAATCTGACTTAGTTCTATTTTCTGCATATGTTTGAGAAATTAAGCCTTTAACAGAGAAACTTATTGTAAAAATTTTAGATATTCGTTATCTATGGTGCCTTTTAGCAAAATATAGTTTCATAGTTTTCCCTTTTAAGTAAGTCTGTTTTTGCTTTTGCTTTGCCCTGCCTTTTTTTAGTTTAGCTGAAGCATATTAGGTAGTGCGCCAGTCCTTGATTTTAATTCTGTGTATGTCTTTCTGTTTCAAATGTGTTTCTTGTAAGTAACATATTGTTGAATTCTGGTTCTGTTCTGCTATCTGCCTCCATTTTATGAGTGAACTCATCACATTCACATTCATAGTTATGATACCTGTTTTTCCCTCTATCACATTTTCTCCTGTTTCTCCTCTCTCTTTTTATCCTAACCACTGCCTCCCTTAATCTGTTCTTATTTTTATCAACCCTCCCTTTCTTTTATTCCTTTCCCCATCTATTTTCTTATTGGGTAATTACATTTCTACACAGAACTGAATGTGTATATAACATCTTCCCTCTTGAACCAATTCCAATGAGAGTGAAGTTCAAATATTATCCTCTACCCTTTAATTGTCCCCTTCACTGTAAAAGCTCTTCCTTACACACCTTTTTTTTCCTTCAGTTAATTTTTGTACTTCTTTTTCTATTTGACCTATTCAACTTTTTAAGGAG
The DNA here is from genome assembly GCA_028646575.1 of Pseudocheirus occidentalis. Taxonomy (NCBI): domain Eukaryota; kingdom Metazoa; phylum Chordata; class Mammalia; order Diprotodontia; family Pseudocheiridae; genus Pseudocheirus; species Pseudocheirus occidentalis. The sequence goes on from CM053599.1 coordinate 123,302,853, forward strand.
TTTTTTTTTCTTCAGTGGATTTTTGTGCCTTTTTTCCATTTGGTCAGTTTTGTTTTTTAAGTTGTTATTTTCTTTGGTATTTTCTTGTGCCTTTTTTTTTTTGCTTTTTTTTTTTAGAGGGCAGTTGGGGTTAAGTGACTTGCCCAAGGTCACACGGCTAGTTTTTGTGTTAAGTGTCTGAGGCCAGATTTGAACTCAGGTACTCCTGACTCCAGGGCCGGTGCTCTATTCACTGCGCCACCTAGCCGCCCCCTTCTTGTGCCTTTTTAAACTGTTAATTGTTTTTTCATAATTTTCTTACATCACTCTCATTTCTTTTCTCAAATTTTCCTCTACCATTCTTAATTTCTTTTTTAAACTCTTCTAGGAATTCTTGTTGGTTTTGATCCAATTAAAATTTTTGAAGCTTTGTAGCTATTTTTACATTGCTATCTTTTTCTAAGTTTATGTCTTCCTCTTCCCTGCCATAGTATCTTTTTATGCTCATATTCTTTTTTTGTTGTTTGCTAATTCTTCCAGTCTATTTTTAACTTTGAACTTCATGTTGAAGTTGCGCTCTGCTCATCTGGGGGTGGGGAGACACTGTTCAAATCTTTAGGCTTTTTTGTGCTGCTATTTTCATTGCTAATTCTGTGGTTCTGTATGTTTTTAGTGGTTCCAAGGTGTTATGATCTGGGAAGAGGTGGTGTGTGGTCACTGTTCTCCTGGTCTGTGCTCTGGTCTTTACCCAGGAAGGCCCCCTGGTCCCCTGAAGTCACAAGTGCTAGTGTACTCTTTGCCTTGGAACTGAGACCAGGGCCCTTGATTCCTTGTGACCCACCACTGGCCTTCCTCTCCTTCCTAGAACTGCAACTCAGAGTTTCATGTGGGCAATAGAGTTTCCACTCAGCTGTACCCTGTGCCAGCAAATGGTCTTCTATAATTTCTTTCTGACTTACCATCTCTGGCCTGAGACCTCTTGAAGCTGCTGCTGCACCAGCACCACAGTGTGTATGGGTTCAGGACAGGCTTCTAGTTGATGTCACACACTTCTCCTGCCAACCTCCTAAGTTTTCTTAGATTGGAAAAATGTCTCATCCTGACCTTTTGTTGTTTCTGCTGCTCTGTATTGCCCATACTTGGATCTGGGTCACAGTCTTGGGTCTCGATCCCAGGGTAAGGAGGAGCCTAGCACACCAGAGCTTGCTGGACTTGCAGGGAGTGGGGACCCTGGTCATAGTTCCAGGTGGAGAAGAGTGCATGTGGCCTCTTATAGAGCAGTGCACAGTACAGGAGAGAAGCAGATTTCTCCCTAGATCATACCACCTTGAAAGAATAAAAAACTTACAGGTCTCCAGATTACCTTTGAAAACAGCTGTACAAAAAACCTGAAGCTTGGGATGGTATCTTCTACACTCTGGAAGCAGACCCCCACTTTAGTATGGAGTTAAAAATCAAGAAATAATCTGGGAAATGAACAAACAGCAGAAAAAGATCTTGACCATAGGAAGATGCTCCAAAATTTGATTTTGGGCATTTAAGTTGTTTAGAGGGGAATATTGAGAATGTTCACCTGGATTGCCTCTAATCTACCCAACACATTAACTTTCAAACCTATTATGCTTATTTTGTTTCCTTCTGACCTTTTTTCTCCTATGTGCCTTTAAAAATGAGCCTTCTTTTAGGGTTTTGTTTAGCTATTCTGTTGCTAGCTGTTTTCCCTCCTTACCCCACCCCCTCAAAAGTTAAAACAAACAAATATGCAAACCTTGTTACAAATATGCATAATCAAGCAAAAAAACAATTTCCTACATCAGAATTTGCTGAAAATGTGTATTTTATTCTATACCTTGAAGCCATCACCTTTCTGTCCGGAGGTGGGCAATATGCTTTATTATTAGTTCTCTCGAATTATGGGTGGTTATTGCATTTATTCAAGTTCTTAAGTCTTTCTGAAGGGTTTTTTTTTTGGAGAGGGGAAGGTAGGACAATTGGGGTTAAGTGATTTGCCCAAGGTGATATGGCTAGTTTTTTGTGTTAAGTGTCTGAAGTCGAATTTTAACTCAGGTCCTCCTGACTCCAAGGCCAGTGCTCTATTCACTGTGTCACCTAGCTGCCCCAGACAGTGTTGTTTTTGTATAAATTATTCCTTTGACTATTCACCTTTCTCTTGCATCAATTCATGCTGGTCTTCCCAGGTTTCTCTAAAGTTATCTCTTTCATTGTAAAGATGAAATGGCCAAATAACTTTCCATTACATTCATGTACACTAATTTGTTCAGCCATTTCTCAGTTGATCCCCTTTAGTTTCTAATTCTTTGCTATAGCACAATATGTTGCTATAGTTTTTTTTTTTTAAATACATATAAGTTCTTTTCAATGGAACTCCTTTTGATTCTACTCCTGGATTGTAGCGCTTCCATAGTTTCTATCTAAAGATAAACCACTTTTGGCACTTATCTAACCATGTCACTTTCCTACCCAATAAACGTCAATATCTCTTCATAACATCTAGAATAAAATATAGTCTCCTTTGTTAGTTTTACAAGTATATTATGACCTGCCCACTACCTGTCTTTCCAGCTTCATTATGCATGACTACCTCTTTCACAGTCTGTTCAGTTAAACTGGCCATCTCACTTTTTCTCACATAAAACATTGCAGTTTTTATCTCTGTCTTTTTGTATTGGTCATCTTCATTGCCTAGGACATACTCCTTCTTTAAATCTGCCTCATAGGTCCCTTCACTTCTTTCAGACATAGCTCAAGTACTATGTTCTATGAAATGCCTTTCCTAACCCTCCCAAAGAGTACTTTCCCTCTCTAAATAGTTAGTATTCATTTAGTATTTGTTCTGTATGTGTTTTTATATGTACAACTTATCTTCCCCAATAGAGTGTAAACTCTTTGGGGTTATTGCATGTTTTGGTTTTGTATTCTCAGCATTAGTACTTGGGACATGGCAGGTGTTTTAGAAAGTTCAGCTAGATATTGTAGTTAATAGACCATGGGACTTGGAGTTAGGAAGACCAGCTCTTTTGCTCTCCGGAATATCATATTCCAGGCCCTTCAATCCCTCAGTGTAGAAGCTGCCAGATCCTGGGTTATCCTGATAGTGCTTCCACAGTATTCAAATGGTTTTTTCTTGGCAGCCTGTAATATTTTCTCCTTGG
>CM053599.1:123306504-123334077 GCA_028646575.1 Pseudocheirus occidentalis
ATGATCAGTCTGTCACAATATGTCCACTGTGAAGATGTCCTGCATAATTACACATGTACAGCCTGTATTTACTTGCTTGTCCTTCCAGTAGGGGTGGGTGACAAGGGAGGAACCAAAAGAATCTAGAATTTAAAGCTCTACAATACATGCAACTAGGAATTAAGATATACAGGAACTGGGGTAGGGAGACCCTCCCTGCCCTACCAGAAAGTTAGAGGGGTATTGTAGGAGGGTATAAAAGAGAGCAGATTGGGAGAGGGGCTGTATAGTAGGATCGCTGTTTTGGGGTTGGGAGTAGGGAAAAGACAGGGAGAAAATTTGTAACTCAAAAATCTCATGGAAATGAATGATATAAACAAGAAAACAAATTTTTAAATTATATTCAAAAGACAAAAAAAAAAACCAAGACAGAAGACTGACCCATCAAAAGCCATCCTAGAATAAGTAGTTAAAAGTCTGGGAAATTTACTAGTTTTCAAGACAACCCTGGAGGGTAGGGACTTGCAAAGAAAATGTATTGCCACCACTGATTTACCTCTTGGAAGGTAAGTCAGACTCCCTCATAAGCGAGAGGAAAGGATTGATAGAGATTTGCTCAAGTGGACTCTAGAAAGAGGTATGCTCTCATCAGCTGCAGAGAGACTCTTCAGAACTGGATAAAAGCTCAGAATATGATGATTCAGATGAGAAAGAAATTGGGTATTGGTCCTTGTTATAGGGTCAGGGAAAACAACCAAAGCTTCCCTGGTCTCCAGGTAGGGCTATTAGCATGAGGGACAATGGATTAAACACAGAGGTCCTTCCTTCTTGCATAATACTCAAGTTGGGAAGACATCTGTGTTGTTGTGTGTTTGTCCTTCGTTTTCAAAGAGGACCATGCCATCAGGGAAATAATGATGTGACTTGCAGTTGACTTTGATTTGAGTGAGAGAGGGCTGTGCAAGATCACCAAGCCTCACTTTGTCCTCCTGAGTCATCAGGGTCCAGTGGCCAGATATTCCTCAGGATGACTGGAGCTGGCCCACTATGCAATGGGAGACCCTGCTCCTTTTAAGCTAAGGAACAGGGGGACCCAGTGAACTAGGCATCAGTGATAATTCACTGGATCTATCTTTAAACAAAGGATTAAACCTGCAATCCAGGGGGCATGGCAATGCTAACCAACACCTTGGGCCAGAAATAGTCTCTTTCTTGCCTAAATACTAGTTTTGTGGAGAAATCTAGTGAAAAAAATCTAAAGAAAGCAATAGTTAGTCTGAGAAAGCAGCAAGGTAAGGATTGCTACTGCAGGATAGTAAGGGTGACAACACTGATGGGTAACCTGAGTTATGCATAAACTCAATAGGTCACACAGAAAAAGTATCCGTTTGGCAGTGACCAAATACACACACAATAATTAGGAAAAATAGAAGCAGTGGTTACCCGTGTGAACATATGATGCTGATTATCATAGAGCAAGTAACATGCTCGGGATTGCTGCTCCAATTTCTGCTTGCACTCAGGTTTTGAGTCCTCCCAGGGTGGCTGCCACCTCAGGTATGCTATTATATGTTGCAAAAGCCTTAAGTGCTCGCTATGTAGGGGCAGCTAGGTGGCACAGTGAATAGAGCACCAGTCCTGGAGTCAGGAGACATGAGTTCAAATTCAGCCTCAGACACTTAACACTTACTAACTGTGTGACCTTGGGCAAGTCACTTAACCCCAATTGCCTTGCCTTCCCCCCTCCAAAAAAGGGTATTTGCTATATATTGCTGCTGTATATGCTGTATGTGCTTTTGTGCAATATTTTTCATAAACTATTGCTTTAGAGCATATTGGATGTGTACGCATGCAATTTATGCATTACATTGGTTGATGTAGTTCTATCATGTGATGCTACATGTTTTGTGTCCTTAGCTTAATAAGCCATGTTGTCATATATGTTATTGTTTATAGACTGTATATTATATTCATTGTATGTACTAATGTTAGCCACATAAAGTTCTAGTATAAACACTATGTATTGTATACCTACCTGTGAATTGTGCAAAGTAGTTAAATGGGATCTATTGATTCATGTTGCATGCTCACAGATGTTGGTAATTTGCTGGGCATTCAGATTTTTTACTGGGAGACAGAAAAGGGAAAAGCATAAGAAGACAAAGTTTTTTTCATTGGTCAAAATATAGCAGCACCAAAGCATTAGAACTTTGCAACTGGCAGATATATGTGTGTGTATGTATATGTGTGTATGTATGTGTGTGTGTATATGTATGTATGTAGGTATACATAACGAAAAAAAGTAATGCTAGTTGAGTAGGGAAAACCAACCTTGCCTCCTTAGCTTGCCTTTAGTTATGACTCAGATTCATTCATAGTGAGCCAGAAAGGGTACTAAGAATTTCAAAGAACATCTAATCCTGAATTAGTTATCTATAACAAAAGTCTTTGATCTCTGCCCAGACAGAGGAAAAGAAAAGAGAAGACCTAATCTTAGTCTAGGGAAGGTGCTCCTGACTTTTCAATATAGTTTTGTTGTTGCTTTTTTTTTTTTTTGGAGGGCAATTGGGATTAAGTGACTTGCCCAAAGTCACACCGCTAGTTTTTGTGTCAAGTGTCCTCCTGACTCCACAGCCGGTGCTCTATTCACTGTGCCACCAAGCCGCCCCCTTTTCAATATAGTTTTAATGTTTATTTCTAATGTCACATAGATGGACAATGACCTACCCTTAGCATTAAATAGGAGGAAGAGGGTAGATTAGCTGAGATTGCCATGCTTTCACCATTCAAGCCTCAACCTGAAACAAAAGCATATCTTTTTTAGCACTAATATTTTTCCAACATACGTCTGGAAAAAAAATGTGGGTCATTAAACGTGGCAATAGTGGATAGCCTGTATGTTCCATTATTGTCCACAAAATTTCAAGAGAACTATAGACAAATCCCCAGAATTGAGTGGTCACTCTATAGAGAGTTTTAGGATAACACAGATGAGAGTTGTACAAGATAAGCTGACAACATGTTGTGATCTGTGTTGTTGGAGGGACTACCTACATTATTGAGATCAAAAACATGCTAGAGTATCAGCGGATTCTTTCACTAAGGTCATATGTCTGCAAATCTTGGAACACTACAATCTTGAATGCATTTAAATTAGGGGTAACTCAAAGGGCAATGGAGACATGTATGGTAGACATAGACAGGTTGTAATACATTACCAACAATGAGCACAAAAATCAGTACATAAGTTATGCAGAGAAACAGTAAGGTTTATCTTACTGGACAAAATACAATATCAAAGCTATAAGGTTTTGCTTCTTATAGGCATATAATAAAGGTAGAAATTCAGGCAAGAGAGTAAGGAAAAATAACCTGCTTCCTTTAAGCACCTTTAATTCTGGGTAAAATTCATTTTGTATGCCAATTAGGAGGGAAGTTTAGGAATTTCTAACCTTAAGCTGGATAGTTACCTGAAACAAAGGACTATGATTTCATCTCTAGATGTAGGGATCAAAAGAAAAGACTTAAAATTAACCTGGGGATATTCTGTCAGGTTTTTATTAGCTGAGTAGCTCACAGCCTCTGGTTCTGACTCTGACTCTGACTAATGGTAATAGCAAGTTTGCCTGTATTAAGGAAATGTTTTCTAGTCACTTTATCTTTGCAGACTAGAGCTAAGATAGCAAACAAGTGGCTTTGAAGAAATGAAGTCCAGACTCTGGTAGTAGGAAAACCATGCCTGGCAATGTCCAGATCAGCAAAGTAACACACTCAATGGAAAGCAGAGAAGAGAAAGGGAATAAAAAATATGGAAAGCAACAAAGACACAACACAATGCAATTCTCACCAGAAATGGCAACCAGAGAGAGCATCACTATGATATCTATACCAACAGATACTGGCAGCATTGCAACATCAGAGGCATGAATTTCTTCTCCATTTGTATGTCCTGGACATATATACTCTCTACCCATGTGTTCCTTTGCATGATCCCTATGCACATCCCCTCTTTCCATTTGTAGGAGAGTATACACCAAGAATGGCAGAGGAATTTGCCGTTACCAACAAGCCTCAAACCTATCTGTGACTTAGGACTTAGGAGAATGTCTACTCCAAGCAAGTAAAGACTTCCCCTGGCAGAATGAGCAGATGAGAACGATTTGTTCTATGGCTGAAGCAGGCACTGTGGCAGACTTACAGCTTGGTCAGACATCTGTGTCCGCTGCATCCTGAGCCATCGCCAATTGCTTAGACTTTTATCCTGCCACCAGACTTCGATGACTCTGGCATTCTGGCACTTTTTGTTGCCCAGCTTTGTTTACCTTAAATATCCCCCTGTGAAAATTCCTCCATAGACCTTCAATCTGTGATTTTGTCCAGGGAATGGAATTTGTCCTTTGCCTTCCAATAACCTTAAAGATATGGGGGAAGATGAAGGAATAGCTAGGTGGATAGAGTGCTGGCTCTGGAGTCAGGGGGATCTGAGTTCAAATCTGGACCAAGACACTTTCTACCTGTGCGACCCTGAGCAAGCCACTTAACTCTTGTTACATACACACATAGACAAATACACATACGCACACACATCTAACATATTATATATATGTATATATACATGTATACATGTATGTGAAATTCAGTATCCTATGTTGTACTAGTAAATGATGATAACAAACAACCAGCTGTCAGAGAATAACAGAATCTCAGAGCAGAAACTATACCCACTCCTTAAAAAAATCCAGTAGATTTGAGGTAGCTTGGTGGCACAGTGAATAGAGCACCGGCCTGGAGTCAAGAGGACCTGAGTTCAAATCCATCCTCAGACACCTAACTTATTAGCCATGTAACCTTGGGCGAGTCACTTAATCCCAGTTGCCCTGTCTTTCCCCCCTCCAAAAAAGGAAAAAAAAAACTTCTATAATTTTTTTAAAAATGTTTTAGAAAATGGAATAAAAACATGAACAAATACTTTGATAGCGTCACAATATGAGGATTACGAAATTATTGTTTCTCAATCAGAAGCATATTAATATAAAAGAGACTAGACTAAAAGAAAAGAGGAAACTAGCCAAGTAAACGGAAGTTCTTGTAGCACTAACTGGTCAGTCAGTCAATAAAGAAGCTAATCAGCCAACATCCGAATACTTCAGCAAAGCAGCACTTCTCTCTTCAGTGGTTCAGAGTCTCAAAGATTTGGTGTTGGAAGGTACCTTACTTAGGTCCTTCACTTCTAACTTGATCTAACTGCTTTTTATAGATAAGGAAAATTGAGATCAACTCAGAGAGGTCAAGTGATTTACACAAAATCACTCACGTATTAAGAGACAGAAGCAGGATTTGAACCCAGGTCCTCTGACTTCAAATGCATTTTTCTTTGCACAATACCACTCTGCCTCTCCTCCTCTGGTTAGATCATCTACAGGAGTTGCCCATAAAACAGCCCCTGGAATGGGTCTTCCAGCTGCCACCTGAAGATCTCCAGTAATAAGATATGGGAACAAGAAGTCCAAAGCCAGAGCGTCTGCACAGAGTCAGGCAAACACAATAGAGGGTGACCTCATACACATCTGTCTCTCATAAACTCTCATTCTGAGTGAGGGAGTGTGCTTTTATGGGAAGGCTGAATTGACTGTAAGAGAGAGAAAAGCTTGAAGAGCTTGGGCAGGGAGAAAGACAGAGACAGAGATAGAGAATTGCTCTGGGATCATGGATTTTAGTTTATGAAATTCTGAATGGAATATTCCCTTACACCAGCACGACTTTAAGGTAGTCATCTCAGAGCTATCATAATTATTCTGAGAATATTTTTGTAAGATTCTATCTTATGAGGCCCTAAGAAGAATAAGGAAAAAGACATTTCCAAAGGACTCATGATGGAAATGCTATCTGAAGATAGAACTTCAGAGAAAGAACTGATGGGGTCTGAATGCAGAAAGAAGCTGAATATTTTTTACTTTATTTTTTCATTTTTTTCCTTTTGGTCTGTTTCTTCTTTCACAACATGACTAACGTGGAAATATGTTTTATGTGATTGCACATATGTAACCTATATTAAATTGTCTACCATCTTAGGGAGAAGAAAGGAAGGAGAAAGGGAGAAAAATTTGGAACTCAAAAGGTTTTTCAAAATGAACATTAAAAATTGTCTTTACATGTAATTGGAAAAAATAAAATATTACAGAAGGAGGAGAAAGAGAAGGAGGAGAAGGAGGAGGAGGAGGCAGAGAAGGAAAAATCAGTTACATCCTGCATGTAATCCAATTATTTGGGTTGGGGGGGTTGTTTCTTGTTAATGTTTTGGGGAAACAAAATGAAAGGAGAACTGGTTAGATTTAAAATATTCATCGTCTCAGATTTCCCAGTCCTCCCTAACATTAGTGCCTTCCCCTTGAGATTATTTCAAATTTATCCTGGATATCTCTTGTCTAAACATAATTGTTTGCATGTTGTCTCCCCCACTAGACTTTGAGCTCCTCAGGGTAGGGACCAATTTATTTATTTATTTATTTATTTATTTATTTATTTATCCTTTCCTTGTATGTTCAACACTTAGCAAAGAGCCTGGCATATAGTAGGAAGTTAATAAATGCTAGTTGGTTGACAGCTAAACATAGGATCCTAGGAATAAGAGCTGGAAGAGATCTTTGAAGTGATAGAATGGGTTATAGATCTAGAATTAGAAGGAACCCTAGCAGTCATCTAATCCAACCCCTTCATTTTACAGATGTGGAAACTGAGGCTTAGAGACGTTAAGCGACTTACCTAAGGTTATACTTGTGTTCGAGATAAGATTTGAACCTAGGTCCTTAATTTCAAAGCCTGTATCCCTTCCACTGCACCACAAGTCGTTGCTCTTCTACCCTCATTTTTATAGATAGGGAAACTAATGCCCAGAGAAGTTAAGGGACTGGCCCAAGGTCTCACAAGAGAAAGCAGCAGTGATAGAATTTGAATCCAGGCAATCTGAATTCCAAATCTAATGTTCCCCCTCCCCCCCATTAAGCATCTCCTTACATCTATTATCTCCACCTCCCTTAGTCCACTTCTCTTTGCAGCTCAGAAACAGGGTATTGAAACGAAGAGACATTTTTAATGTAAAAGAACATGGAGAAAGGGCAAGAATTCAACCTGGGAAGAGAGTAGTCATGACCTTCCTTACTACTTCAACTTGATAGGTTTTAAAAAAATAATTTAGGAAATAGAATGAAAATAAATGAATAAACACTTTGATAGCACCATAATATCAGAATTATGAGGCCATTGTTTCTTAACCAGGGGCACATTAGTAATTTTTTTTTTAAAGACCAACAATAACGTTAAAAGTGACTAGACTAAAAGAAAAAAAAAAACCCTAACAGAGTAAAGTAATCTGGAGCCCTTGAAGCTTTAACCAAGCTAATCAACATCTGAGCCCCTCAACAAAGCTGGGCCTAGTTCTTCAGAAATTTCTATCCTATGGCCAGCCAGAGAATGAAAATTATTCTCCTCTTGAGTTGAAAGATAGCACAACAGCTTTTCTCTCTCTCTCTCTCTCTCTCTCTCTCTCTCTCTCTCTCTCTCTTTTTTTTTTTTAAAGAATCTGATCTTCAGACCATGAAAAAAAGAAGAAATTAAATTTACTGGTCTCAGAATTAAATTGCAGACCTGGGGAACTTGGGTCACAGTTTATCAAAATGATAACTATGAAATGGCAGGCATCATCTCTTCCCATCCTTGCACTCCAGTAAAGGTGAATGGAAAACAAGGCTAAATCCTACAATGAAAGTCCTTTCCATTGCATTTAAATTTGTTTTGGAGCACATGGCTCTGCACACAGTAGGTACTTAATAAATGTGTTTTACTGATTATGGAGGGTGAAGAAAATCCAGGCAATCTTAATAAAATAACTTACATAATGGCCTACTTACATCATACTCAATATTTATATAATAATTTTCTTGGCCTGCTGTCCTGTCAACATAGTTTAATGCCAAGAAAGAAAGAGGTCAGGTGCTAACAAATGGCAACCCCTGTGATTTTAACAGTGTGTCAGTTCCTTGCCACTGCAAGGAAATTTTCCCATTTAGGCATAGAAAACTCCCCAGGGAGATTCCCATCAGTAGCAGTTGTAAATGGGTCCTTGTGTATAAAATGAAACCCCAGGAGATTTTAAATGAAGAAAGTCCCATGGCAAAGGCTATAGACCCTGCCATGCACAGAAGCAACAAACCAAACCTTTCTTACCTGACACATTAGCCAGCTGTCCAAATGAAAAATCTGCGAGTCTTTTTTGTTAGTGCAACCACCCACCTTATGCTATCTTTTTTATTTTTCATTTTTTTAGATCCAGACCTATGATTTCATCAGCAAGAAGAACTCTGGATATGAAAAGTTCATCTATCAATACATATCGGCAACTCCTCTATAGCTTATGGTCTCACAGTGTTCCCAAAATGATTCCCTTAATCACACTGAGTGATTAAGTCACTTGCTGATATATGTCAGAGGCCTCCATTTCTTCATCTATAAAATTAGGAGATTGAACTCAATATCCTCTAAGGTTCTTAGAATCTATGATTTCTATGAATCTATGATTCTGTACAACCCCTATCTATGTCCTCTGCCATAAGTGCCTCACAAGGGGTCCAACCAACATACCCTTTCTAATATCATGAAGATACGAATGGAACATTGGGGCCACCAACAGATACTTTATTTATTTTCACATGGTCAGTCAATCCTCTTTTCTGGTTGTACCCTTCTTTGAGGACATCCGTTAGCCTAGGTTTCCATTGTAATTCCTTGTAATTTTGTCATATGTTGCAATGTTTATGATGTATTTAACTTACAGATGTAGTAAGGTTAAACATCCATATATTTTAAGTAAATTGGTGTCCCAAACTTTGAGAAAATTATCTGCTTCCATAATTGAGGCATCCAACAATAAAAGGAAATCAGGAGTAAAAAAAAAAAAGTGGGCTTTCTTCTGACTACTCTCCAAAAACCAGCCTTCCAGAACCTCAAGTGTCCAGAATGACTCTATACTTGGAAGCAGTGATCTCCACACCGTGATCCACCACAAAAATGAAGTTCTTCTTTGAGTATGATAGAGTAACATCATAGGAAGAAAAGGAAAGCAAATTATGACACATGCACTATAATTACCTAGTTGACCAACTATTACAGCTTAATTGCTTGATGATATCTATATAACTCAGGGTCCTCAGTGTTCTGAACTCACACAGATTAGATGAGATCTGGGGAATGACCCTGAGGTGATCATTATTTTTATGTTGCTTCATAGCCAGCCTGACAGGACTCTAAGAAAGTCTGTTATTGTAACTAATGTTTGGCTCACACCTAAATTTCCCTAATATGTGTGTAACAGGAGGCCAGCTCCCATAAAAGTACTCAATAGAACAATATGAGTAGGAAATCAAAATAATTTATTTCAGTCAACTAGTTAATCCACAATCAACAAGTATTAAGTACCTACAATGGGTCAAGCACTATGCCAGGTACAATGGATACAAGTCCAAATGATGAAACAATCCCTGTTCTCAAGGAACTTAGATTCACACAACAGAAAATACAAGACACAATGAACTCACAGGAGCCCACAGAAAGACACCAAAATACACAAAGCATTTAAATAGTCCATCCTCTCTACCCATAAGGGAGCTGAACTTTGTTGGGCAACCCTTTCACATGCTTACGAATCTGTCTTTCCTCCAGAGTCCTACACAATTACCTCCCAAGACTTGAAGTTCTACTCCATGAGTTAGAGTCCTCATAGAAGGTAATCATATTTTGGGAGTTGCCAAACAACTGTATTATCTGGGAAATTCATAGTTAGAGCAGGGGACAGGGAGGTCCAGATTTCTTGCCTCTCCCCAATCTAGCTTCCATTCATCAGCTGCAGGAACCATATTAACACTCTTCTACCTTCTCCAAGAAGCATCACTGTTCAGAAAAAGTACTTTCTCTATTTAAGCCACTACTCAAATACTCAAAGTTGGGAACTCATGAACTTGGAGTCACCCACGAAGCAACTTCAAAGCTGGATTCCCCACCCTAGGCTGAGTGGGCACACATATCTGTTTCTTTCATATCTTTCTATAAGAAATATTTTAGTGCCCTGGATACCCACATCTCTTGAACTGAGAAAGTCCATTCTCAGGATTTCTTTTAAGGCCATGTGCAAGCACATCCAGTTCCCATATGCTTCTGCTCCAACATATTTAGGGTCATGGAGGGTAGGGAGTGGGAAAAAGACAGTAGGACTGCAGAGATTTCCATTTTCTCACCCTTCCCCCTCCCATTTCAGAACTCAGATCTACTCTTCTATAGGCTGGTCTGTCTTCTAAACAAGGGAAAGCAAAAGAAGCCCAGAAAAAAAAATAAAGGTGAACAAATTTTTTTGAAGGCCAAGAAGAATACTGGCTCCTCTGTGTCTGCCCTACTGAGTCCCAACCAACTGATCATCCTGGAAGCAATCCAGGTCACCAAGCAAGGAACCAGTGGGCATGCCCACACTTTCTCAGGTGATATGCCTCAGATGCCTTATAATCTCATCAAGTTGGCTGAGGAACTAAATAAACTGATCAAGAACTCCTTTGATCAGAGATTCCTTATGCCTGTAAAAGGTCATCTTTCTATATTGGAAGATCAAGAACTATAATAGAAGAAACAGGAGACAAGAAAGACCAAAAAAATACCTGGAAGATGAGCAAAGAAAGATTAAATAAAGTCAGTAGTAACACAGAATGAGACGTGGACAACATAGGAATTTGTTCTCTGGGTCTATACATATTCATCATAAAGTTTTTATTTTGTTGTTGTTTGTTAATTATTTAATGGGGGATGGGAACTGCCAGAGAAAGAGATAATTGCTTGTAAAAATAAATTAATAAAATTTCTAATCAGCAGCAACAGCAGCAGCAACGACAATTTTAAACATCAATTGTGTACCAAGAAATAGACATTGGCAGTAAAGAAAAGGAAACCAGGAGCAAAGAGAAAGAATAGCTCTTCAGTCTGGGAGCTCTTCTGCACCTGGACTAGCTAATAGTAGTGTTTGAAAACAGAGGCATAGAACAACCCTATTGTGTGTGTGAGAGAGTTAACTAGGGACAGGATAATTGATTAGATGACATGGACAAACATTTCTTAGTAAACTACGAGAGCAAGTTACATTCTCCCATGAGAATACAACATGGACACATTTTTAGCAAATACAAGATAAAATGTAAGCCCCTTAAGGGCAGAGACTTTCAATTTTTTTCTTCATAACCCTACTTCAAGAACATGGTAGGTATTTTCAAATTGCTGGGTTACTTTTAATGTGTATTTTTTAAATGTTTTTTATGGTTTATGGTTTCATATACAATTCACCAAGGTCTCTTCTAACTCTAAAATCTATGATCTACAATTCTCTTTTGTTTGTTTGTTTGTATACAGAAATGATAGTATTTGCTAATGTTTGTGAAGTTCATAATTTTTAAAAAGAAAAAAAAACACAAAGCAAAGAGCAGAAATAAGGACCAGAGGAGGACTCTGACAAGCACAGCAGTGTTGGAATCACTGGATTCAATTTAATGTATAGCTGCATATATGCATGTAATGGAGATTCACAATGTAATACAAATTCCTTTTTTTCCCTGTTCTTTATATGTAGAAATGTGGATGTTTGTTGATTTTTGCTAAATTCATCATTTAAAAAATTGGGGGGTGAACATAGTAGGCATTTTACAAATGCTTGCTTGCTTGATTGATAATTTGAGGATGGAGAGAACACAAATTTTGAGAAGGAGCGAAGGCTTCAAAGATGGTGGTACCTAAGCTGAACCTTGATGGAAGCTAGACACCATTCTGGGGAAGGTGTATATAAGCAGAGTCAGCTTTGAGTCAGCTCAAAGAAAATTTTGAAACCTTTAAATTTTCAATGTGAGCATTTATACATCAGAAATTGACAAATCTACAAATCAGGGCTTAATTTATTTTTTTGTTGATTGTGTGGACTTAAGAAAGTGCTGGAGAAAGTGTCAATAATGCAAATTAAACTTAAAAGTGTGACATAGGGAAAACTAGTAATTAAACATTTATCAGCACATGTGAGGGAAAATATATCAGCATAGGGAGAGTTCCAATGGGTCAAGTTAGAACTAGAGAGCCATAGCTAGAAAGAATAGCTTTTTTAAAAAAGTTAATATTCCTCATTTAAGATGGGGAGGGGGGAGGTATGAAAGTTGTACATCTCCTTTCTCTTGTAAAACATAAACTTTTGTTTATGCATTGTGATTGACTGGTTGATTAGTAAAAAGCAAAGGAGGGAGGGAGGAAGGAAGGAAGGAAGGAAGGAAGGAAGGAAGGAAGGAAGGAAGGAAGGAAGGAAGGAAGGAAGGAAGAAAGGAAGGAAGGAAGGAAGGAAAGAAGGAAGAAAAAGTTTTAGTTGGTTGGCAGTCTACAAAAAAAAATCTTTTGTTGTCTGATAAGTAAAGAGTTGAAAGAAAAAGGATTAAATGTCAAACCAGGGCATCTACTTATGGTGGCAGCTGCAGATGGGGAAAGGCAATTAGGACTGAATACACAATATTTCTAAACTTAGGGAACCAAGCCAACTCAAGGGCCAAGTCAGTCCAGGAAGGAACATGTCTTATGTTGCTATTCAATGATCAAGGACATTTAAAAAGTATTGCAATGTAGAAAGCTCTGAGGCCACAGGCAAGTGTCCTTATTTCAACTCCAAATAGAAGAGTTTAGGAACATAGGATTTAGAGCTAGAAAGAACCTTATCAGACATCTAATTGTAATGGGAATGGGAATAGACCTAGGGGAGTTTGAAGACCTCCCCTGCTTTGAAAGTAAACTCTGTCCCCTAACAGGCTAAATGTAATCACATGGAGCCTGTGATGGAGGGAATTTGCTGAAGGGTGCAGCAGAGCCCACAGGGAGCTGGTTCAGAACTAGCCAGATGGTGGGGGACAGAGGCGCTCAGGCAAGGAGATAAAGAGTTTTATGAGTAAATATTGATCTTGTATTGGTTTGTGGAAAGGCTGAAGGATGCTGTGGCTCTCAGCATTATTATGATTTCTGAATATCTTTGGTACTATGATGGAATTGGCTTACTGGTTTTGGGTTTCAGTTTTCTGTAGTTTTAGCTTTAATCATTAACATTAAAACAGCTATTACTTTAAAACTATTAATAGAATTAATAGCTTTGAGACACCCTGTATATTGCCTTTCACCTTTCTGTCTCTTCTCTCACCCTTTTTCAACTTCATATGCCAATCTTTCAGTACTTACAGGTACTATGGGAATACATGGGGTATTCAGGGAGAACTAACTAACCTTTGGTCTGAGGGCTTACCAAGTCCTTTTCAGGGCTCCTCATCTACCTTTGGTGTCTGCCTATCAACAACCCAACTCTAACCTATGGTTCCAAGAAGCTGTAGCATACACAGCAGCCGCACCCCAGCAAGCTAGGTTGAGGGTTGCTGACAGGCCTCAAACCCACCTGTGAGTTAGGGGGTTTCTACTTCAAGCACGTAAAGACTTTCCCTGGCAGAATGGAAGCATGAGAACAGTTTGTTCCAATGGCCATAAAGGCGGCTACAGCAGGTGTTGTTATTGAGGATCAGAGTTGTGAGAGCTGGTTCAGATTTTGAAAGAATTCAATCAGACCTTCTCTTTAGCCAAAATGAACTTTATTAACACAAAAGCATGTGGGCCTGAGACTTAGCAAGGAGCTAAACAAAAGCAATGATATAGGAAAAGGACCAGACTTTTACAGCTTAGAAAGCTATACAGCTTGTAGGATGGTGATGTAATTTTAGAGTTTCTAAAGGGGGTTGGAGATTTAAGGACCAGATAAGTACAAATAAGGTGAGGAAGGTAGTTGCTTGCAAGATAAAGAAAAATTGTCATGACACAGGATGGGGGAGATGAATGACATAGGATGGGGAAGACAGCATGAGGGGAACAAAAGCAATTCTTTTGGTACAAGTTGCATGGTATTTCAAGCTAAGGGGAAGAAGCATTAAGGCACCCTCAAATTACCAGATGGGCTAAGAATAAGTCTCAAACCCCATCATGGGGCCTGGGAAAGTAACCCTTACCATCAACCCTTAGAGCACCTTTGTATTCACATCATTTCCCCACTCAACCACTAGGCAGGAGAATTCTTTCAGGGGAAAAAGGGACGAAGGTTATTGTCTTCAGTAGCTGCTTCCTGATGCACAAGGGCGAAGATTCCATTTCAAGGGCCCAGAATTGGTTGAGGAGGGCTGGTCAGCGTGAGATGTAGAACACAGGGCCAGCTGAGTCCAGGGTAGAAAGAAGCAGAACACCAAGGGTAGAGGTTGGTATCCTAAAACTTGAAAGTGGAATTTCTGCAGGTGAAAAGACACAAAGCAAACCAGGAGGTTAAACAAGCATGAACCAAATATAAGAGCACATAACATGATTAATAATGCATCAGAATGGGGGAAACAAGGGAGAGGAACCCCAAACCCCAGGAGGAAATGGGGGAGATATCAGGCTGGAGTGGATGTCTTGCATCCAAGAGGTTGCCTATAATATCCTCTGAGTGTTCAAAGGATAAATTCTATGCAGAGTCTTCAGGGAATAAGGGGAGAGATGCGGGGAGTAAACTAGTATTCTGGGCATGATGGTGACACACCCAGAAATTATGTACTCTGTCCTGCCCCACAGACTGCCCTATTTGAATTAAAGCATTAGACTTCCAGTTCTGAGGAAGTGGGTCTAATTCTAGGTACAGTGTGGGACTCAGAATACAAAACACAGCACAACTAGAGAGCACACAGCCAAGTCCCCACAGTGAGGGGCTTCAATGCATAGTCTCCTCTGGTCACTTTTCTGGCTGGTTGTGCCTTGCATATTATCTCACATCTCACAGCCGGCCTCCTGCTTGCTTCATCTGCCTCAGCACTCCTGTCTGCCTCACCGTTCACCCAAATGCTTTTGTGAGAGGGACAAAGGAATTGTCCCTGTCTGAGTAGGAGTGTGGAGGGGAGTAAAATGAGGCGGAAGCAGCATCCAGGGCATAAGGAGAATGTGGAACAGGTATCCTTGTTGCATGACCATCTGCATAGTCAACAGTCTAGGAGACACAAATCTGACAGACAAGTTCAATATGCGGGGCCCAAATAGAGAACAGAGGAAAACAAAGAAAGAAACCAAGAGTTTCACGATGCTATTATTGATTTTTGACATACAGGATTATCTGATCTTGTTATTTCCTCAGAAGTTACCGCTGATTTCAATTCCTTTAGGAGGATCAGATACTACTGAGTATCCAATTCTATACATGTAAAATATAAGTAACCACACTTTGCAGGTAGAAGTTTTCTGTCCTTGAGTTCAATAGTTTATACAAATGAATTTACTTATAAGAGACTGACTTTTACTCCAATTATCATAAAAGATTTGGGAGGATTCTTAAGTAATTAATTCCAAAACAGTGCATATCAATAAGTTACTTATAATAAAATATGTTTGTACCATAGAACACACAGCATCAATAGGTTTTATTTCCACAATAGTAACAAACTTTGAATGAAGTTGACTTTCCTATTAATGCAACACTATTCCATAATTTACCTCCCTTTAAGAAATTTGCACTGAAATTCTTTTCCTCAAACAGAAGACATGTCTGATCTAGTTTCGGTAATTAATAGAATAACAGCTAGGTCCCTCCATCAGTTGTACCAATACCCAGTTATTCTAACATCATTTTGAAACATTTAAAGACTATTCCATATAGACATATATCTAGTAACAGGCAAATACTTAGGCCAAATACTCATTTGCTAAGTTCTTTAATATATAAAAAGGAATATAGTCTTAGACTGAATAGCTCAGATCTTAGACAAACACCTTGTTATAGTAGCTCAGATGTAGCTCAGTCTTAGTCTATGGGATGACGATTCAACATTGTGTTTGTACCTTTGTTTCATGAACTTCTTTTCCCTTTGTTTAATTATTCCCATATTATTCAGAAAGAATGTTCTATTCCAGGGACTTAATCTTTCACATGGCTATGCAATTTTAACCAACTGGGGTATAAAATAACTACACATTCAGGATTGAAAAACAGCAAAATTTCACACATATATATTGTGCTCACATCTTTCACTACCACTTGCTTCGATTACAGAAATTTGCCACAAAAAGGAAAGGCAAGCACATGATTAGATAAAAACATCACAATTTTCCAACCATGCACTATGAATTCCACCTCATAGCCAGACTCAGCAATAGTCAGGTGATAAACATTCCTTTTCAAAGGAATGCAATGGGGAAACTGAGCCAGAATCCCATCCTAAACTGAGGCTAGGGTTGTCCTCTCAGTTTTTCCAGACACAGACCAAATATAAGAGCAAGTAAAGTTACACCTCTAACAGTCACATTCTCTGAGTACCTTGTGGCATTTCTCTCAGAAGGTGGATTATTGACTATTGACTATTGATGGATTTTTATGATCCATCAGACAACTCAAAACACAATTCGCTATAGCCCCAAAAGCTTTTACCTCAGATGGCAAATTTCAATAATCAAAATTTTACCAGGACTCTCATTTCAAATTTAAACTTGCCCTCATGTAAAAGCCAATCATTAGAGATCATTTCTATATATTTGCAAATTCTCAGCATGCCAAATTCCCTGTTTAGGAACTCCATAACCCAAACAAGCTCTTTGGCAATCTTATAAAATTAAGGAGGATGGAAAAGGACCCCAGAGAAGGCGCTGCCTTTTCCACCCCATAGGATAGAGCTGCTATGGGCTGTGCTTTTGACTAGCCCTGAAGACTTCCCTGAATGAGCAGAATCCTCCTTTCTATACAACACACACACACACACACACAGAGAGAATAATCAATTACTAGCTTTTAGGTTTTAGCATTAAAACATAACCAATAATCTTATAATTTTCATAAGCAATAGCAAAAGAAGGATGGACTGTTTTTCCCAATGCAGACAACTGCTGGCTTCTTACCTCACAGGAGATACTTCCAGGCTTTCAGTGGCAGGGGCTCAGGGCCATTTCCAGCCAGGCCCTCATGGTAGTTGAAGCCCCTTCCCAATCCTTCCTTTGCCAGGTAGGGGGAAGGTGAGTTTGCAGGTGTTGGGGGAAGGGTAAAACTCTCTTTTCCTAATCTGATCTGGGATGAGAGGAGCTAATAGAAAAACTCCAGGGCCATGTGCAATGGTACTGAGATACCCTCTTGACTCAAGAGGGAAGGACTGGGGGAAAGAAAGCGACCAGGGATGTAAATGTTTCAAAACTCCTTAAAGATCTATCGCAAAACCTTATAAAACCATAGAATCTGCTGAGCTGTTTTTTAGCTGTTCTAACCTTTCACTTCTAAGCCCAACACTTAAAAATTTAGAGTGGGACATTGAACCTTTCAGATCCATAGTGACAAGACTAGTGCCTTTTCTTAGGATCCCTGAAGCAGGAACCAATGACTCTGTTTCTCTGAAAGTATCTAGGAGTGAAACTTAGAAAATTCACAGTAGATTTGAATGTAATTGTTATCAGTAGCAAATTATTGGAACAAATTAGCTTGCAAATGAAAATTTAGTAGGCTTTTAAGAATCACACAAAAAGATTTTTGAAAAACATTTTAAGTATCACAAATCCCCCAAATGCCATAAAATACCAAGAGGTATTTATCTTGGGGAGAAAGTTCAGGGTTTCCCCCCCCCTCAGGCAAGAATATATCCAAATAAACTAGCCTTATCACAATAATAAAGCTTACCAGATCTTTAGAAACTTAGTAGGATTTCTGCTGCACAGAAGACTTTACACAGAGTTAAGCAAATCAGATCTGGATTCATAATAATTAGTGGTAAGAGACCCTGAAACTGGGGTGCAAAGACCCCTAAAGAAAATCAGGCACAGAGACCCATCTACCCACATCCCCTAATGTCTAACAGGTGAGGGGAAGGAACAACACAGGTTAAAGTAGAGTGCAGGGGGAACAACACAGGCTAAAAAGTTTGCTCAAGCAGAGCAAGGTGCCTTTTCTTTACATTTTGGAGACCAAATTTCTTACTAAGATTGTTTTGTTTAGAAATTTCCTTCACAAATCATTTTTTAAGATTATTATGAGGTCAGGTTTTGTTACAATGGAACACTAGGCACTTTTCCTTAAGATCTCCTCCCCGAAATTTCCCTCCTTGCAGCCTCCTAGCAACCTCTCACCACTTGTCCCAGCATCCCAGTACAGAGGAGAAAAAACAAATGTGACCAACCCAGTGCAAGGGCACCCCTTATACGAGAGTCCATAGTCCAACAGACCATCCAGAAATCAGTGGAGCTTCAGATGTCACTGGCAGCATCTGGGCCCTCCAGGGGTCTCGCTGCTAGGGAGACAGTAGGAGCAGAAAGATCTGGGGAAGAGAACAAAGAAAAGGTTGCTTACCTGTTATCCCAGCGGCTAGAAGAAGATCATAGGAGTCCAAATCATACTTGGACTCCCAGCTTTCAACCCCAAAATGTCGAGGTTCAAAGTAGGGAGAGCTGCTTCAGATTTTTCAAAGAATTCAATCAGAACTTCTTTTTAGCCAAAGTGAACTTTATTAACACAAAAGCATGTGGGCCTGAGACTTAGCAAGGAGCTAAACAAAGGCAATGATATAGGAAAAGGACCAGACTTTCATAGAGAGAAAGCTACACAGCCTATAGCCTATAGGATGGTGATGCAAATTTTAGGGTTTCTAAAGGGGGTTGGAGATTTAGGGACTAGTTAAATAGAAACAAGGTGAGGAAGGTGGTTGCTTGCAAGACAAGGAAAAATTGTCATGACACAGGATGGGGAACACAGGATAAGGGGACAAAAGCAACTCTTTGGTACAAGTTGCATGATATTTTAAGCCAAGGGGAAGGGGTATTAAGGCACCCTCAAGTTACAGGATGGGCTAAGAATAAGTCTCAAATCCCCTCATGGGGCCTGGGAAAGTAACCCTTACTATTAACCCTTAGCACACCTTTGTATCCACATCACTGCGGGGCATTAAGACCTTGGTCAGGCACCGAAGTCACCAAGATTATCCACTGCATCCCAGGCCATCACTAGTCATATTAATTTTTGTCTTGCCACCAGACTTTGATGACTCAGGGAGAGAGAGTGAGGCTGATACCTTTGTGCAACTCTGCCTCACTTAAATCCAATTCACACACAGGTCAAGACATCACCCTGTGGTGTTCTCAGTCCTCTTCAGAAATGAAGGACAAACAACAGATCCTATGATGGAAAGTATGGGGAGGAAATAGACAGATTAGGAATTCATCTGTACTTTGTCCACTCCAAGCTACTGATTAAAGCCAGATTCACCTCCATCTTTCTCTTTTTTTGTCCAGATCTGTGATTTAATCCATAAGGAACTTTAGGCCTCCATTTCCTAGTCTGTAAAATGAGGTGTCATAGAGCTAGAGGAAGAAGGGATTCAGAGACCATCTAGTCCACTCCTCCCCTTAATTTTACAAAATAAGAAGCTGAGATCCAGAGAATTTGAGTTTGAGTAAGGTCATACAGCTAATAAGCGTCAGATAATCAACTAATAAATATTGATTCAGTACTTGTTAGGTGCCAGGTACTGCATCAGGTGCTAGGAGTGCAAGTACAAAGAATGAAACAATCCGTACTAGCATAGCCTTCATTCTAACGGAGGAGACAAATACATATGACATAAATCTAAAGTTAACCAATAGAAATCCATACAAAGGAGACAAATACTTATGGTATTAAATCTAAAGTTAACCAATACAAATATACGCAAATGGGACAGATACAAAGGGAGGGAATCAGACATTGGGGGAATCAAGAAAAGCTTCATCCAGGGGGTGGCTGCTAGAGGCACATCAAAGAAAGAGAGGTATTCTATGAGGAAAAAGTAAGGAAAGAGTACATTCCAGGCAAGAAGGGCAGGAGATGGGGGTGTCATGGGTGAAGAAGAGAGATGGCCAGTTTAACCAGATGCCAGTCAATTACAAGAGGAATGATATCCAGTGAAGCTGGAAAGGTGGGTCAGAGCCAGGCTGTGTAGGGCTTTAAAACTTACTTACACAAGAGATTACATTATGGCAGGCCTGGTTTGAGCAGGGGAGTCATGAGGTCAGATACGTATTTAAGGAGAATTACTTTGGCAGCAGTGTATAGAACTGACTGGAATAGTGAAGGGCTTGAGGGAGAGACACCAGTCAGGAGGCTGTAGAAATAATCTAGGTGAGAGGTAATGAGGGCCTGAACCAAGGGAGGTAGCTCTGTGAATGTCACAGCAGTCTTGGAAGGCAGTCCCTCTGACTCTGGTTCCAGTGTCCAATTCCACTGTACTAAGTTGGACTAGATAACTTCTGAGGCCTTTTGCAGCTAGATTTATGAACCTATATACCCCCTTACCAATGCTAACTGGCAACTTCAGTAATTTATGGTCTTAGAGGATTGCCTGGGGCGCTTAGAGCTCAAGTAAATTGCTGGGAATCACATAGCCAGGATATAGCAACTGTAAGACTTGAACCCAGGTTTTGGGGGTTTTTTTGTCTTTGAGATAGACTCTTGATGCACTCTGCCATACCTTCTCTCAATCATTCTATTCATTTATTCCCTCAAAAAATAATTACTAGTGGCTACTGAGGCAGCTTGGTGGCACAGCGGATAGAGTATCAGTCCTAGAGTCAGGAAGATCTGAGTTCAAATTGGAACTCAGAGGCTTACTATGTGACCCTAGGCAAGTCACTTAACCCTGACTTTCTCCCAAAAAAAGATTTTTGGTGAGTGGCTGCTAATAATTCAAAAGAGATCAAATGAGATAACAGTTGTAAAATACTTATTATAGTGCCTGTCCCTATTGTTGTTCTGTCATTTTTCAGTTGCGTCCAATTCATCACAACCCTGTTTGGGGTGTTCTTGGCAGAGATACTGTAGTGATTTGCCATTTTCTTCTCCAGTTCATTTTACAGATGAGGAAACTGAGGCAAACAGGGTTAAGCGACTTGCCCAGAATCATACAACTAGATGAGACTAGATTTATTTTTTAATATAATTTATATATTTACTTTTAGCTTTTAACATTCACTTCCATAAGATTTTGAGTTGGAATTTTTTCCCCCACTTTCTCCTCCCCCTTCCCCAAGACAGTGTGCAATCTGATATAGGCTCTACTTATACATCATATTAAACATATTTTCACATTAGTCATGATGTAAAGAATCAGAAAATAATGGGAGGAACCACAAGAAAGGAGAAACAAAACAAACAAAAACAAAAACAAAAGAAAAGGAGAGCAAATAGTATGCTTCCATCTGCATTCAGACTCCAAAGTTCTTTCTCTAGATGTGGATAGCATTTTCCATCATGAGTCTTTTGGAGTTGTCTTAGATCCTCATGTTGCTAAGAAGAGCTAAATCTATCAAGGTCGGTCAACCCACAATGTAGCTGTTACTGTGTACGATATTCTCCTGGTTCTGCTCATTTCACTCAGCATCAGTTCACTTTAGTCTTTCCAGGTTTTTCTGAAGTCTGCCTGTTCATCATTTCTTATACCACAATAGCATTCCATTACACTCATATACCATAACTAGCTGAGTCATTCCCCATTTCATGCACACTCCCTCAATTTCCAGTTCTTGACCACCACAAAAAGAGCTGCTATAAATATGTTTATACATGTGGGTCCTTTTCCCACTTTCATGATCTCTTTGGGATACAGCCCTAGAAGTGGTATTGCTGGGTCAAAGGGTATTTTTATAGCCCTTCGGGCATAGTTCCAAATTGCTCTTCAGAATTGGATCAGTTCATTGGATTGGAACAGTTCATAACTCCACCAACAATGCATCTGTGTTCCGATTTTCCCACATCTTTTCCAAAATTTATCATTTTCCTGTTTTGTCATGTTAGCCAACCTGATAGGTGTGATGTGATACCTCAAAGTCATTTTGATTTGCATTTCTCTAATCAATAGTGATTTAGAGCATTTTTTTTATATGACCAAAGGCAGCTTTAATTTCTTCCTCTGAAATGGGGAAATTGACCATTTACCAATTGGGGAAAGACTTGTATTCTTATAAATTTGACTAAGTTCTCTATATATTTTGCAAATGAGGCCTTTATCAGAGACACTGGTTGTGAGGACAGATTTTAAATCAGGAAGATGAGTCTTCCTGACTCTAGGTCCAGCACTCTATCTGCTTAATAAACATTTGTTCCCTGGTAAATGCAAAAAAAAAATGCTTGACAATTGAAAAATAAAATTAAATTTAAATTTAAAAAAAGATGAATATGACATACTACATTGTGGAGGCAGCATAGCATGATGAGCAATAGAATTATCACAGAGGCAGAAAGAACTTGGGTTCAAATCCAGCTTCTGACATAATAGCTGTATGACCCCAGGCAAGTCACCTAACCTCTGTTAGGTGTTCTAAACCTAAACCTGTTCTAAACCAATCTGTCAGATGTAAGTTGCAGAGAAGATCCTGCCCTGCCTTAGGAAGAGGAGTTTCTAGGAATTCTCTATATCCATGAAACCACAATTCTCTATATGAAAACACAAGTCTTGTCCCTAATCTTACACACCCTTAAAAACATTTAATTTAACTAAAAACTTTTTTGAGCTTCAAGTAAGTTTATGCTTAAATTGACCTGACTCCAAGAAAATAGATCTGTAATGGTTTTGTATAAAAGGAATTTAAAGTCTTAGAATTTAAGCAATTCTTCTGAAATAACTTTGGGTTGACATAATTATAAATAAATTGGAAAGAGACAGATTGAATGTCTCAGAATATAAATAGAAATTTGAAAATTAAGCAATAAAATTTTTTGGTTAAATTTGTTCTCAATTTTTCTAGCTATAAAATAGTTGAAATGCTACTGAAAAAGCCTACAACAGTAAAACTTGATGTTTCCTTACGCCACACGGAAAAGGTAGAGAAGTTAACAAACTTTCTCCCTAAAAGTTGAGCCACTTGTTCAGCCTACTTCTGACTTCTAGGGTTACAACAACATATCTTCTGGATACATGGAAAAGAGAAAGAAACTCTTTCATATCATAGTGGAGAAACAAAACAAATTCTTCCAGTCCCACATAAACATGTTAGACTTGGACTGAACATAACCAGGCTGATTTTCACATCAAAAACATTCCTGGAGCAGCTAGGTGGCATACTGGCTCTGGAGTCAGGAGGATCTGAGTTCAAATGTGACCTCAGATGCTTGACACATACTAGCTATGTGACCTTGGACAAGTCACTTAATTCCAAGTTGCTTTTTCCCCCTCAAAAAAAAATTCCTAAAATGTATGAGTGAAGGGAGCAGTTATACAGTATTAATAATTTACATTTAGATACTACTTTCTGGTTACCAACCTCTTTTTACATACATATATGGGTATATATTCACACAGTCCATATAATTATGCAGATACGCAAGGGGACAATCTTGCAGAAAATGAAAATCCCAAAAGAGACCAGACCCAGAAGGCTAGAGATGTAAAGTAGATTGTATAAAATGTGTAAAATTGTCTACTTCTAGTGCCTATACAATTCAAAATACTATTTTTCCAAAGTTTATAAAAATACAGAAATAATACCTAGCACTGGTGCACTATTTTCATGTTTGTAAAGTATTTTGCACATATTATTTCATTTGAGCATCACAACAACTCTGTGAGGCAGGTGTTATTTTTTTCATTCTAACAGTTGAGGAAACTAGGGCAGATAGAAATTAAGTAACTTGCCCAACGTCACACAGCAAGTGTCTGAGGTCACATTTTAACTCAGAACTTCCTGACTCCAAGTCCCAAACTCTGTTCACTTCATCATTCAACTCCCTCATATATGTCATAGGCAATATAATATATGAAATGTATGTGTGCTTGTTGTATAATGGGGGATTGGAAGACTGATCATTTAGGGCCTTTTCCAATTCTCAGACTAAAGAAAAGAAGACACAAGAGGTGGGGGGGGGGCCGCCAATCTGAAGCACTGGCTTGCCTGGGAGGCCATGCATTCATGGTAGTCAGGTAAGGGGGAGGGAATTCTGTAAAGGGTATGTCTGAATAATGTCCAATAAAAGTGGAAAGGTAGATTAGGGTCAGTTTGTATAGGATTTAAAAGCTAAACTTATATCTCTGGCCAGCAAGGAAGGAAAAAGGGGATTTGGTCTGGTGGTGTCTTTGGTATACAGTTCTAGCTCAGCTGCGAATTAAAAGGCTTTATGTTATCACATAGTAAGCCAAGAGAAAACAGTTACTAAATGCCTTCTCATACTCTGAAGTGAAAGACAGGACCGTCCATTCCACTTTTCTTGTAGCAAGTTTCCTAGCATTTATGTAGGTTGCCACTAGGCAAAGAGTACCTATATATACATGAGGGTCTGGGCCCCTGTTGGCTAGTTGTTTGTTCCAGATGTGTGTGTGTGTGTGTGTACATGCATATAAAGTTTGATCCTCATTCTAGCTCTCTGAGATTGTGTATTACCTCAAATAATCTTTGCTTCAGAAAGAAGAAAAAGACTTACATATACAAAACATAGATTGCAGCTTTTCTCATGGAATATGAATTTGTATATGCAATACATAAATTTAAAGCAAAGTTATTGTGTAATAAGACGTGATGAAGTGGACAGTTTCAGAAGAAACCAGAAAGTTTCCCAACAAGTGATGCAGAGAAAAGAAAACAGAACCAGAATGATGACAAATGATAACAATGTGACAAAGAATAATGGAAAGACTTTAGAACTCTCATCAACACAAGGATGAACCACAAGTCCAGAAGAACCAAGATGAAACACGCCTCTCACCTCCTGCCAGAAAGGAAATGGTCTTAAAAGGCAGAATTTTGGGACATGACCAAAGTCAGGATTTATTTTGCCAGATAACACGGCTATCTATGTATTAAGGTTGTTTTTCTGGTGGGTTTTTGTCTTTTATTTTGTTCAATAGTTGGGGGAGGTGGGAAATAGGAGGAGGTAGAGACGCTAACCTTGAAAGAGTTTGCCATTCAAAGCCACTGACACTTTCAGATCTATTTTGATTATTTGTCTTGCTCAAATATTGTAGTGACAACTAGGTATCAAAAAGGGTAAAAAGCATCAGAACTTGAATCAGGAAGACCTGAGTTCAAATTTGACTTCAGACATTTACTAGCTGTGTTACTCTGGGAAAGTCACTTAACCCTGTTTGCCTCAGTTTCTCTGTCTATAAAATGAGCTGGAGAATGAAATGGCAAAACCACACCAGTATCTTTGCCAAGAAAACCCCAAAGGGTTAAATATGACTGAAA
This sequence comes from Pseudocheirus occidentalis, assembly GCA_028646575.1. Lineage (NCBI taxonomy): Eukaryota > Metazoa > Chordata > Mammalia > Diprotodontia > Pseudocheiridae > Pseudocheirus > Pseudocheirus occidentalis. The sequence continues at coordinate 123,331,768 of CM053599.1, forward strand.
AATAACTAAACGACAACAAAAATAAATGCTAGTCATTAATATTAGTGGTTATTTAATGTTCGTAGTTATTTAAATTTCATAGCAGTTCATATCATCTGGAATCAAATCATCTTGATTAATTATTACACAGCAATAAGGCTCTGGAGTAAGATAATACTCAGAGAATCAGGAGGAGATGCCTTAGAATCCTGTGATAGTTATCAAATAAACAAGGATAAATTATGCATACCATTTAAGCCAGTAATACCACTACAAAGTCTATACCCCAAAGAAATGAAAGGAAAAGAAAAAGGACTCATGTGTATTCCCTCATATGGAGGGAGAAAATTTGAAACCAAAAATAAAATTGAACTGGAATTTTTTTAATAAAATAAAATAAGAACATTATATTGTGCCAAAAGGTTCTCATCAAAATGACAGCATATCCATTTTAAACATATATGTTTCTAATTAGTTATGTGGCAAGTTGTAGAAAGGGTTAGAAGAACAAATGAGTAAAAAAGAAATAAAAGTCATTTTATCACACAATTATTAGAATATGATAAATTCAGCAAAAAAGATAAATAAGAAAGAAATTACAGTACTGAATAGAGGTTGGAACAAATTAGGTCAAATAAGTAGGTGGAATGCAGATTTTCAATGGACAAAGCAAAGACCATACTTTTTTTTCCCAGCGCATATGAAATACATGCAAAACTTGATCACATGCTAGGTCCAAAGGTAACTATAGAAAAGGGGAAATATTATACACTATAATTATGAATCATAATGCAATGAAGCCATCAGTAAGTAGTAACACAATTAATAAAAACTGTGAACTTACTTAGAAACTAAAACTGATTTACTAAATAGAGCCTGGGTGGAAAAAAAATTACAAAATAATAACATAATATAAAAGAGAATGACAATACAAATAATACTGGGTGTCATAATCTATGCCACACAGATATAGCAGCAATCAGATGTCAATTTATAACACTGAATGCCTATATCAATAAAAGAGTAACTTAAAGCATGGTTGGATCTACTCTTTAAAAGGAGAAGAACAACAAACAGAGAAGAGAGAGTTAGAGGGGAGAGAAAGAGGGAGGGAAGGAGGGAGGGAGAGGGAGAGGGAGAGAGAGAATTAAATAAGTTAATGAAGGGATGGAGCTGGACCTATTATTTAATCAGTTCCGGGAACTCCCAGATAAGGAAAATCTACCCATCAATGCAAACTGGCACCTTCTCTGCCACTTAAAGTCTTAAAGAGTTACCTAAAGCATTGAGAGGTTAAGTGTTTTTTACTCAGGGTCTTGAATCTAGATCTTTTTGGCTTCAAAGGCAGGTCTATATCCACTACGCCACCCTGCTTCCCAAATAAGATAATAGTCAAGAGTAATATACTTGAAAAATAAGATATAGCAAGACTGAAGTTTTTGCAAGCCAAAATACAGCATCAAAACATTGAGGCTTTGCTGCTGATAGATACACACGGTAAAGGCAGGAATTTAAGTTTAAAAAAAAGATTGAAATTTAGGCTAGGTGGGTGCAGAAGGCTGATCTAGTCTTTCTTCCCCTGCTTTTTATTCTGTCACAAATTAATTTGCAACTAAGCCAGGGATCTTGGGAGTTCGTAAAACTGTTGGAACCCTAAATTAATTAGACGGAACAAAAAGCTTTGTTTTCTGAAGAGTGGGTTGAAAAGAAAAGACCTAATCTTAGCCTAGGGACACTCCGCCTAGCTTTTACTTACTAGCTGAGTATGGTGACTATAACTTAGGAGCTATGAGCCTGCTCTTATGAGGGAAAGGTTCTAGGTATCACACTCCCTCAACTGAGCTGGTTTAGATGCCCCTAAAGAGATAATCCCAGAGATAGTACCTGGGACCAATGTCTAGCCCAACAGAGGGACTCTGAGATCAAAAAGGCAAGGTACCAGTAAAGACTATGTTGGAAGATCAGCAGAGCCCAGCAGAGGGGAGATGTTTTATCCAGCAAGAAGCAAGGGCAACAGAGATACCTCACCAAGAGATGATGTAATGTTAATGAAATCAGAAGATCTTCCATGCCCCTTTCTATTGGCACCTAGTAAAGGCACTTAGCACCTCGTAAAGGCTTAGCTCCTTACTTCCAGTTAACTCCTTCGGAGTAGTTCACACCTTAACAGGAAGGGGCTGAACAGGGAGGAGCTACACTGTATGTAAGGAGAGAACCAGGAGGACCTTGAGCTTTTTTTCCCAGTCACCACCTGGAGATTGTACCTTTTCCTGAGATCCTCCTTCTACAGCTTCTACTGAGAACTTCTAAGGACCAGGCTGAGAAACTGTC
>CM053599.1:123334577-123350703 GCA_028646575.1 Pseudocheirus occidentalis
TTGGGACTCAGTGTTATGGTTTCTGAATAAAGACCTTGGTTCTGCCTTCCATGTGGAGAGTTTGCTACATTTTGTGATCCAAAACTATACCAGCATATTCATAACCATCATGGATGTTGTGAATATCTCATTATTGATACAGATGAGCAGTCTCAGTGAGAGATTGTGTAACCAGAAGACATTAGGGGTCATACAGCATCAGAAGCATGAGTTGCCCCTCTTCACATATTCCCTATAGGTGAGCCTTTCACATGTGACCCCTATGCATGCTCACTCTCCCCAAAGATGGTATATAGATTGTGGGAGAGTGTGTCCCTATTCAATGGGGAGAATTTTCTATTACAACTCTTCTTACTACATTATTTCACTGAAGGCCTTTGCTTAGAACTAATTAAGTCCTCTGCCTGACAAGAAAAAGTAAACATCAATGAGAGCTATTGTCATATCATTGTGAGTGGATATGGACGCACAGAATACCTTGAACCTGGGGTAGCCCCTCTGGAAATTCCACCTGTGAGAACAGGTGCTACCCATGCCACAAGAACAAAATTGAATGGATACATAAATCCAAGAGATTTTTAAGACCAGCAAAACTAATAACTAGCTCATATAAAATCTTTTTTTTTAAAGAACAAGCTTGAATTACCAAAAATAGAAATGAGAAAAGAAAGATCGTGAGGACAATATCAATCAAAAAAATAATCAAAGATTATTACTCATTGTCCAATTCAATCTAACAAGATTTTGTTAAACCTCTACTACATGCAAAGCATTTTGCTATGCACTAGACGTACAAAGACAAAATGAAATCTAGTTGCTGCCATATTACACTCTCTGCCTTTGATCCAGAGCTCCAGCTTTCACCCTATCACCCTATGCCCCTGATTGGTGAGAGAATTCACTATATCTAGTTGGTCCCAGGTCTGCCACATTGTGTGTACTCTGACCATCTTCTGCTATGCCACCCCACTTTCACCCCCTTGATTTTACCTTTTTCTTCAGGAATAGAAATCAAATAAACATTCCCATTAGTGGAAAGAGCATGTTAGTCAATTGCTTTATAACTCCATTTATCATCCCTGATTTCCCAGATCAAAACACCTCTCCCTGGCCACCACTTCCCAATGTAAACTGTGTTACCCTTTTAGAATGGAGACTTCTTGAGGGTATAGACTGTCTTGCCTTTTATGCACAGTACCTTAATAAGTATTTAATAAATGCTTTCATATATATATACACATATATATATATGTATGTATGTATGCTAGCTAGGAGAATCAAGAAGGCTTTCAATAGGAAGTGGCCCATGAGTTGAACCTTGAAGATAACCAGAGATTTAAAGAGGTGGAGGTAAGGAGTGAGTATATTCCAGACTTTGGAGGTAAGGATTATAGAATGCCGAGTTTAGGGAACAGCAAGTAAGCCAGTTTCACTGGAACATAGTGTTCTTGGACCCATTAGGAACAAGAGAGGAGAGCAGGGCTCTTCTCCCCTTCCCAAACAAATGGAAAATAGAACAAGGTGAGAAGTTAGTCCCCAAAAGACCTTTGTCTTGATGCCCTGCCAACTCTTGCATCAGGTTTGCTCCCAAACATTTCATTCTGGTTAGGATCTGTTAGGATCCATCTCTTCCTCCTTGAGAGCTAAAAGTAATATTTGATCTTTCTAAGCTCTGACAGATCTGAAGATTAGAGGCTGTTCCCAACTTTCCAAATGGACAGGTCAGTTTTGAAGCAAGGGGATCCCTGGACAGCCAGATGGCAATGGATAGAGCAGCAGGCCTCAGGAAGACTCATTTTCTTCATAAGTTCAAATCTGGTCTCAGACACTTACTAGCTATGTGACCCTGAGCAAGTCACTTTTAACCTTGTTTGCCTCTGTTTCCTCATCTGTAAAATGAATTGGAGAAGAAAATGACAAGCTACTTCAGTATCTTTGCCAAGAAAACCCCAAATGGGGTCATGAAGAGTCAGACAAAAATAAAACAACCAAATAACAAGAAAAATGTATAGCAGAAAGATCACTGTCCTGGGATTTAGAATATGACTAAAAAACAGCTAAACAACAAAAAATGCATCCCTATGTGTGTGTCCTGGCCTTCTGAGATCCAGACAAGCACTTCTTTACGTATATTGGCTGGCCACAGGTGTCCCTTGGGTACATATGTTCTGTGTGCGTGTTCCCTTCCTCATTGGTGGTACAACGACCTATGAGAGACTCCACTCCATGTACACATAGGGTGGGAGGTTTTAAGCAGCAGGGAGACCTTTCCTTTACCACTATATTTACTATACTGCCTGACTAAATAGCTTTTAAACTTAAAAAAAAATCAAGGAGTTCCTGCCCTGTTTACAATAGAAATCACCTCCTTCATCTGGTTTAGTTCCACTCTCTTGCCTGAAGCTGAATTAAGATGTAAGTTATTCTGTCCCCCTCACAAATTTTGTTATTCAGTCTTTTTTTCAGTCACATCTGACCCTTCATGACCCCATTTGGGGTTTTCTTGGCAGAGATGTTAGAGCAGCTTGCCATTTCTTTCTCTAGTTCATTTTACTGATGAGGAAACCAAGGCAAAAAGGTGACTTGCCCAGGGTGGCACAACTAGTAAATGTCTAGGTTCAGATTTGAACTTGGGAAGATGAGGCCTGGCACTCTATCTATTTTGGCATCTTGCTGTCGATCTCCCACACATAAACATTCCAAAAAGCTAAAAGGCAAATCACACTATGCTCATAATCTAAATGATCTATTATTATATTATATTATTATATATTATTATAATATAATAATCTTATTATAACCTATCATATTATGTTAGCATATATAAATGAACAATTTAAGAACAACTTCCAAAAGAAAAATAAGATGAGCCTTCAAAAAAAAAATTTCCCATAAAAGAAGCCCAGTCAGATTAACAAGCCAGTTCTACCAAATGTTTAAGTAACAAGGATCATTCCAGTGAAGACTCTGTCCAGCAAAACCAAGCCCAGAGGAAACTACAATATCCTGAGAGGCATCTATCAAAGACCAAACTAGTGAAGAATGGGCCTGGAGTCAACAGTTTAATTAGAAGATATTCATGTATGGGATGAGTGAAAACTTCTCCAGCAGTCTGAGATTGTTAACTTCCCTTTTCCTCCTCCATTGCTGCTGTCAATCACTTTCATTTCTTTGTCTGCTCTTTCTCCTCCTCAGTGGACCCCTCTTCCTAGCTAGTGGGAGTCAGGGACAGCCCAGGCTCACTCTTGCTCCCTTGTGTTGGGACCCTCCCTGCCCTTTTTCTTGCTGTCCCATTTGGGTGAAGTCTGCCTCTCAACCAATGAGAGAAGAGATAGTCGGGAAGGGGGCTTGACTACGTTAGGGTATAAATTCTTCCACATGTTGGCCAGTCAATTAATTGCTTGATTTTTTTAGCTCTGTGGAACTTTGCCTCCAGGGGGCAAAAGCTCTGTCCCAAATTGCTGGGGTTTTCACAGCTGCCAGAGCTATTAGAGGGAGTGCTGCAGCCGCACCCCCCCCAGCTTTGGCTCACTGAAAGGGCACCCCAGGACCACCACTCAAGACCACAATCTGGATCCAGGCCACTCAATGCAAGAGCCCTTGGCCCTGATCAATCGCCTTAGCCCCACCCCCCTGCTATCTACAGGCCAGGAGCTCTGAAGCAGCCCAGTGGAGGCAGTTGCTGCTTTCAGCTGTTCCTGCTGCCACAGCCACCTCCTGCTGCTTCCTTTCCCTGGGAGCATTTTGGCCAGACTGCTTTTCTCCCCCAAAGTTAGCAAAATCCACTGACCTTTCTCTTAGCCTTATTTCTTCTGGCCTGATAGATGTGGAAGCTGCCTCCAGTGATGGGGATCCACTCTCCTCCATCTATGTATTTCAACATGTGTGTGGTTTGGAGTTTTAAATTTTAAATCAAATAAAAGATCATAATTAAATATGGAATAATTACTCACATTTATATAGCAATTTACAGATTACAAAGTGAGTCAGTCACATTTTCACATTGGAGCCTCATAGTAACCTGTGAGTCTGGGGGTACCAGTATTGTCTCCATTTTACAGATTAGGAAACTAAGACCCTGAAAGGTGAAGGGATTTGCCTAAGAAGATACTGCTAGTAAACAGCAGAGCCAGAATTCCAGCCTACATGATCCAGCTAACTTTGTATCAAGTGCTATTTGCCCACTATATTATATTACCTTTCATATATATGACTATTATATATATATATGTATATATTAATATCCATGTTAAAAAATACAAATTTGGAAGTATCTATGAGAAAAAGGAGCTCTCAAAATTAAAAGAAAAGTACTAGAACCATAATTTTTCAGTTCTTTGTGTTTTGATTTTAAAGTGAGCTTTCTCTTTCTAAAAGATTATATGAAGGTGAGGGGCTTTTTTTCAGGGTTGTAGTTTAATTTGTTGTAAAGAGGAAGGGAAAGGCCCTTCTTATCCTTAAATTAGCTTAAATGCCAAGGTATCACACTTTTTCAAACTGTTCCACGATTCTTAGGGGGTTTTATTTCTTTCCTTGATTACAGCCTTTTGCTGTGCTGATAGAAAGAGGAGAGCTGAATGGATTGGTGATGGAGGGCCCTGCTGTTTAGACCCTCATGCAGACAAAAGCAGTGGCCAGCACAACAAAGTCTTCTACTTCCTCCTCTTCACATTCAATGACATTGGAAAATGACATACATGGAGCCTCAGATGTAAATGTAAATGCCATCCAAGGAACACTCTTCTTTCACAGGGAAAAATTATGTATAAAGAGATGGATAGATAGCACTATCTGGAGGGCACATGAATCTTTTCATATTGACCTAAATTCATGTTCTTGAAAATTTGAAGCAGAAAAATGAACATTTCAGAAAGAGTTTAATTTAAAAAAAAAAAAACATTGTTGTTAAGAAATCACAGTAAAATAGGAGCATCTTTGGGTTTTAACTAGGAGGCAAAAGGAGAGAAGCAAAGCTCCAAAAAGTGAATGACAGTGCCTACTCTGTCTGCTCCCTGTTCAATTCAACTATAGGGTTCAATACACCATAGCCGCTTAATAATTAGTAACTGACAGTGATAACACAGACTCATCATTTACCTCCAGGGTAATGGATTTTTTATAGTAATGATAATAATAATAATAATAATTTCTATTATATATTATGTATTATATTACATATACACATATATAGAGATATTAAGGTTTACAAAACACTTTATATATGTTATTTTAACTGGTCCTTACAACAACCCTGCAAGGTAGGTGCCATTACTGTCCCCATTTTATAGTTGAGGAAACTGGGCAAATAGCAATAAAGTAATTTGCCCAGGATCACACAGCTAGCAATTGTCTGAAGCAGGATGTGAACTTTATTCCTGATTCCAAGTCTAGTGCTCCATTCACTAAACAACACCATCACAGAAAAAGTTCATTAACTCCTGCAACACACAATAATTTAAAACCTACAATGTACAAGGCACTACAAAAGATATTTTTGCTCAGTCAATTCAGTTGTGCCTGACTCTTCATGACCCCATTTGGGAGTTTCTTGGCAAAGATATTGAAGTAGTTTGCCATTTTCTTCTCCAGCTCATTTTACAGATGAGAAAACTGAGGTAAGCAGGGTTAAGTGACTTGTCTAGGGTTACACAGCTAGTAAGGGTCTGAGGCTGGATATGAATTCATGAGTCTTTCTGACTCTAAGTCTGGCAGCTATCCATTGTGCTACCTGACTCCCCACTACAAGAGATAATGAAGTAAATAATAAGATACAGTACTTGCCCTGAAGAAGCCTACAGTATAATAGGCACAGAAGTTCATTCTAGTAATTAGCTTACCATCAATTTGCCTCCATGAACTTTATTTGACAGGATCATAGAATTTGAAGGGATTTTAGAGGTCAACTACTCCAATCCCTTAATTTATAAGAGAAAATTGAGCCTCAGAGGTGTGAAGTACAGCGCCATAATTAAGAATTTTCACATCTAGGTAAGGGATGCGTCACAGAGATGAGGTAAAATAGAACTATCTTGGTGAAGGTCAAAGCTCACCTTGCAAGGTCTCTAAGATGCTGAAGAACTGACTGCTGCTGGGTAGAGGGTTGGTAAAGGAGCAGGAATTCAGCCGCAAGGGAGAAAAAGAGAATCCTAAAATGAGACTGCCATCTCTCAAAGAAGAGCTAGTGGGAAGGAACTGCCTGGAGGTGTGACTTCTGTGGGTAGGGAAAGGAAGTGGCCCCTATACAGGTATGCTCACAGCAAAGCCCTCATTATCCCACCCTAGGTACAGCTCTAGCAAAGTTATTTCTCAAGGACACAGAGTTAGGCAGAGCTGAGGTTCAAATCTAGGTTCTACAAAAGAAATGCTCTTTCTACTACATCCTTCTATTTCGTGGAGAATTTTTTTTTATATTATATCACTTAGCACCCTTCTGATCCCTTTCCCCTATGTCCCCTGCTCTCAGAAGAGCTTCAAGGAATATTTTTTTATATTTATTAATAGCCCAAGAAAAATCATAATAAGGATGGTAAATCTTCAGGGAGAAACATATTTCAAAAACAGATGTAATTACTTTTGGATTATCTTTAGTTTGAATTATTATCCCATTAATGCTGCATTCCATTAGCATGGATAATGGAAAGTTATATGTAGTTTCAATAAACCTATGAACAACATACAGTTGAACAAGACACTTGATTAGTCACAATTTTCTCCATACTTTTTAAATATTGTTTGACAAAACCTTATTTAGTCCATGTCTCCAAGGGGAAATGAGCATTTCAGCAAAAGAACAAATAAACAAATTCAAGTTCAATTCAATTCATCTCATTATGGAATGTCTACTGGTATAAAGCACTATATCATGGATATGAATAGAAGTTTCTTGATGCGGGAAACTAGATCTATGAAATGTTCCTTGTTTGTCCTAGTGTAGGAGCGGCTTACATCCAAATGCTTGATTAGACTTAATCAAGATGGTCCTAGTTCAAGGTGTACTGTGTTAGGCCAAATGTAAATGACTTTATTTGACCAAAACCCTTCCATTGTACCAGGTCATAATCACAAGTTAAAATGGTGTGTTATAAGTGTAACACAAGAGATGAAAGAGAGTTTTACTATTTAGGAGAAAACAGAACATTTAGCAATAACTTCCACGTCATAAAGAGGGGAACCAGGTGGCATAACGCATGAAGTGCCGGGTATAGAGTCAGGAAGACTCATCTTCAAAAGTTCAAATCTGGACTCAGACACTTAACTGCTGTATGATTCTGGGCAAGTTACTTAATCCCATTTGCCTCAGCTTCCTCATCTGTAAAATAAGCTGGAGAAGGAAATAGCAAACCACTCCAGGATCTTTGCTAAGAAAACCCTAAATGGGGTCATGAAGAGTTGGACACGACTGAAACAACTGAAGAATAACAAAAATATATAGCAAAGAAGATCACTGTCCTGGGATTTAAGAGACTGAATTCTATTCACAGCTCTGCCCTTAGCCAGCTGGATAATTTTGAACAAGACATTTAATCTCGTGGGGCCTCCATTTTCTAATCTGTAAAATGAGAAGATTGAACTTTGTTTTAGAACCTTAAAGTTCTAAAATTCTATGATCAGACCAAGGGCCAGGTCCTCTTCTCATATGCTGTATTGCTTTTAACATCTCCATGACATGTTATAGGAAGGAAAAAGCTTATATTAATGAACATTAGAGCTAGGAAACCTTGTAAATGATCTAGTTCAATCCCCACAATTTATAAATGAGGAAACTAAATCCAAAGTTAAATGATTTGGGACCAAATCTGAAGTCTAGCTAATCAAAAGCCCTGGAAAGACTTGGAAAACTCTGAAAGTCTCAGGAGTAAAGAGTTGTACTGCTGGAGGCATATCCTTCAAAGCAACCCCAATTCAACAATAAGGTAACCAGAGACCTCTAAGAAACAATAAAATACTGCTCTTCTTCCTTTCCCTTTCCTGAGGTCAGGGGTACTGTGCCTTGCATTTTCTAACAATAGCCAGTCAGGTTGGGGGTACCAACTAAAGCAGTATACTCCTGAAGCTCACAAAGTCTCCAGTCCCACAATACCCATTTCGACTAAACCATCTTAACTTGCAAAAGATATGAACCTTTTTGAGGGTTAATAACTCAAGAGGCCCCGGTATGAAAGCAGAAAATTGGAAAGGGAAATAGAGAGCAAGCTAGAATGAAAGCAAAAGAGGTAGCCATAGCCAGCTGCCTCCTTTTTCACTCCCCACAGGCACAGAATATCACTTTAAATAGCCCCTATATTAGAGAGGGGGAGAGAGAAGACAAAAGGAGGCATCCAATCTGATGGATACCCATTTATTTGGCAATTAACAAAGGGTAAGCAGGCTTTCTGTAATTTTTTCCCCCTAGGGCCCAAAATTTAAAGGTATAGACTCAAATAATGCAGCACAAAGAGAGATGTTTGCCTTTTGTAGGCATGGCCTAAGTCCTTGAGTTTTGTTACTGTGGGGAACAAGCATAGAAAAATAGTGGTTTTCTTTTGTAAAATTTTTACTTTAAGTAAAAAATGTACATGCTCCCTGGTGTATTCAACATGAAGAATTAGAACCAGTCAAAATTAATTAGCTTTTTTGATAATTCCTCAATTTTAATTTTCCCCCAAACTTTTTATGCAGAAAGTACATACTGAGGTAATTGAGTGCTTTGTACTGTCTTTCAAGCTATTTAAAAAAAAAACTCTAAAAATATGTTTTTTAAAAGATTCATGCAGCTCACTACAGAAGACCTGTCTTCATGGTTTAAAAGAAAGGTAAAAAAAATAATAATAATAATAATATTTCCATTTACCTGATTTGAAATTTGGAATAAAGTTCCTTACCCTCAAATTAGGCTAAGATTCCTCTGTCAATGCCCATCCTCTGCCCACACTGTTCAATTTTCAAACCATTACTTTTTCTGTCTATCCATAATTCTCAAATTATTAATCCAGATAGACCTCCAGTCTTTCCTTTCTTCCTTTTCTAATTCTCTTTTGCCACGCTAGGTTTTTTAATAACGCTAGTGATGATGGGGGGGGGAGAAGGAGGGAGAAGGGGAGCACAGATTAAAACCATATGTACTTAAGAGTTCTTTTGAAAGTATATAATCTATTATTACTAAATCTTCAGTTCTTATGTCTTTATTGCAAATTGTAACAAGACAGTGTCATTCACTTGAAAAGTGTTGGGCAAAGTAAAAATTAGCAAGTTCCTCCATAGGGAATGTTTACATCCCATTTATTCTCTGAATCCTAAAGGATACCAAGAGGCACAGCTAGCAACGTTTCACATCAACACCTCCAAACCTCTTTGCCCTGAGAAGTTACAAAGGACAGTGAGTTAAGTGCTGCCACGTTCCATTAATTACCTGTGGCTAAAGAAAAGTTCAAAACAGATTAAATCCTATTTTGATGGAGAAAACACAACCTATTTTAGTGAGAGGGTCATGAAGTGATGCATCTCTGCTTTAATTAAGAAAAGAGGACTCTTACATCTGAAATGTGGATTAATTACTCTAAAAGCATTAATAAATTTGGCAAGAACCCTTCAATAATAATGTGGTCTTTTTATTCCTACCCCCAGTAAGATTTATCCCACAGAACCATAATCTGCTTATTGATACAAATACCTCCTCCCTTTAGTTAATTTAAGGCAAACATTTCATGAGTGCTCCAGGCTGAAAGGGATGGCAAATAATTTTTAGACTGAAAGTTGAAGTGGATTGATTAGGAGCAATTTTTTCTGTTTTACACAATAAAAAGATGAACTCAGTGGTTTGCCAAGCCAATTTGCAGAGCAACCTCTCCTCTCTAATTGCTGCTAGACTAATGTAGAAGCACACTCCTCGGAAGTAGAGAAATCCATTTACCCAACCATGACATTTAAGTAGCGAGAACAAGTAGTGGATTTTTCCATTACCCTTCATATAAGCCTTTGCTGCATTCCACCTGTGACCCTTATGTTATGAGGGCAATGTTCTTTTATACAATTTGGTAACTATAATAAAGGTCCACTTTAAATTTTTCAAAGCACACTAAGAACATTTTTTTAAAAAACATAATTAGGGACATAACCAATCTCACTAATTCTTGCTAATGTATTGTAAAATTGAATTATTTGATGAAAGGTCTAATAAATCCACATCTTCCAGGATGACAAAATAACATATTTCCTTTCTGACAATCACAAAGTGCTTGTCACCAACAGCTCCAGCAATGCATAGCGCTCTTGTTTTGTATTAAATTTTTTCTGTAAAATGCTTTCAACAAAAAAACATGCTGGATCATTGAAAACAACATATGTCCATTTAAGGGGCTTTGCATCTTTATAAAAATAAAAGGGAAAAAATGTCTTCAAATGGTATTGATTTTGCAACATGAACCAAAAAGCAAAAGAATACAAAAGCATGCAGTTCTATTTTCCTCTTCTCTAATTCCTTTGTCATTTGAGTTGATTTCTAGTTCTGAGACCATGAAGTTTCTCCAGATGTGCACACTGGGAAGGAAATCCTAGTGACGTCCCTTCAAAAAAAAAGATGATGTTTTCTTTGGAGAAGTGGGAGATTGCAGATGCAGAATTGATGTATGTGCTATCAGACATGGCTGTTTTTCTTTGTTACAAGGGAAGGCTCACTGAATTGGAAGTATGGTATATTTGGACATGACTAATATCAAAACAAAAGGCATAAATAAACCTTTTTTTTTAAGTGAGGCAAAACATAGACAGAACTGGTTCAGGCTAATGATGAATTTGGACATCCTGGACTTGAATTCAAATCCCATCTCTGATACTTCCTACCTGTATTTTCTTGGACAAGTCACTTAACTTCCCTAGACTCAGTTTCTTCATATGTAAAATTAAGGAGTTGGGTTAGATGTGCTCTGAAGTTCCTTCCAGTTCTAGATCTATGATGCTAAAATAATGAGGAAATTGGAAAGAAAAGGAAACCAAAACTACTGTTATTACTGACAGCTCTGATTAATTCAAAAGCTTTAAGCCAATTGATTCTCTTGTTAATAAGAGCAAGAGCTTTTGTAACTTTGCAGAGGATGAAGAGCAAAAAATAGATTAGAAATGAGACAAAGACAGTTTTTCCCCAAAAAAATTAATTTATCATGGCCACTAAAAAAATAAGTAACGTAATACATGAAAATTTGGTACTTAGCTCTCATATACTGAAATTATGTGAGCACTTTCTCCTAATTAGGGTTTCAAACCACATGTACTTAAAACTGGGTTGAATTAAGAAAGTGGTACCCCCAAAGTGTCAGCTTTTATGGTAAGCTATAGATATTATACCCTTTTCTTTGGTATCACTAAACTCTACTTAGGATTTTGAAAACAAAGGATATTTATTCTTCTGACCCTTTGTTAACTAGAAATAAAATGATTTAAACTTTTTTATTCCCTCCCCCTTAGCTGTTTACCCCCTAAAACTGCTTTTGGGAGTACCAATTTATCTATCAGATTTCAACTTTATGCAACTGTCACAATCAAGATATTAAAGCTAGCAAATTGGAGGTTACAAAGGAAATGCCAACTCTGCTTTTTAATGCCGGCAGCCTCCAAGTGCCACCATAACATAGTCAACAACATTTCTGGGCTTTAATAAGCACACTTTAAAATGCAATTAGGTATGCTAGTCTTTTCCTGAAAACAATTTGAAAATACAGTAACTCTGTACAAGTGTTAAATACCTGTTTCTTGGAAAAGTGGTGATTTGAACTGACATGGTTTAGATTGCCTGCATTGTTTTTCTAAAGCTACTTTCACAAGGTAAGGGAATGGTATATTTAGGAAAGATATGCTTTGCTGTGTTTTTTTTTTCTTTGTTCCCCCCTGAAGAGCACTTTAATTGAATCCAAGAATTTCAAGTACCCATGATGAAACTTCACAGTTAGAATGTCTGTAATTTACAGCCATGAACTGAAATTTAATGTTGATTAACCTTTGCCACTGATTGTAACCACCTGGTTATATGGTTTAGCTTCCCATTTACTCCAGGTTTATTAGGAAATCTTTCATAAGAAAGTCTTCTTAGTAAATACCTGTTGAATGAAAACTCATTTCCTCAGACAAAACCCTTGATGAGCTTAACCTAGTCAATGCAGCTCCTACATTTGACTTGGATTATGCTTCCAAAATTAGGCTCTACTTGGAAATCATTTAAATGCTTTATCCATTAAAGAATTCAGCAGCCCTAGACAGCTCTTGACAAGGGGATACTTCAATAAGCAAAATAATTGCATGGAGAATATGAAACGATGAAGAAAGCATTATGTAGGGGGAAAATACATTGGACTTGTAGTCAGAAGACTTGGGTTTTAATTCTGGTTCTGATACATGCTAATCGTACGATTGTGCACAAAAGTCATACATAATCTTTCTGAGCATCACAAGGGAAGAAAGCACCTTGTGTAAATTGATATTTTCTTATTGACATTATGATGAACTTCAATGCTAACACAATCTCCACAAATTTTATTTCATTTTCCTCTAAAACCATAGCTCATGAATCCTCCCAGATATGCTAACACTTAATTTTTAGTCCAGAAGGCACAATTTTTTCAAAGTAAATTATTTCAGGAAATAAGTTTTTAAAAAACATAAATAAAACATTTCCCCCATAGACCCATGGCACTTATCAGTGGGAAGAATGCATACATACAGAGAATGCACATAGAAAGAGACATACGTAGGGAGCAAATGTAGCCAGGATACCTATGTGGAAGGGCACACATGTAGGAAACATGTGTGGCTAGGGTACCCAAGTAGAAGAAGAACTCATGCTTCTAATGTTGCAAGTTCACTATTGTCTGTCATTTGCCGAAGAAATCCTGCTGTAGCTGGGCCCATTCACTGTTGGTCTCTGGCAAATGCATAGTTCCTGATAGCTATTGCTCAACTGGACACAGTATCCACCAGATGTTGCTGCACTAAATATTCATCTTTTACTTCTAGCTCATAACTTTAAACGAAGTCTTTGGTTATACCTCAGGCCTTTGCTCATGAAACAATGGCCCTAGAAGAAATACCCTTGTTGGCTTGTTTTCTTTAGCCCATCCTTTTCCAGTCTTTTGTAGAAGGTATCTCATTTCCAATAGGAGATTCTTTAACCTAGATGCCTTTCTCATGAGGATGTTTAGTAGGGTCTTATCAAGGAGCTTTATAGTTTATGATTTACTTTGGGCTAGGCTTCCTGATCCATCTCTTCATCAGAGACCTCACTCTAGCTTACAGTGAACATTCCCTATGCTTCCCAGTTTTAACCTCTGAAGACTGGACCACACCTACTCATTAGCCATACAAGGGTAACTCACCAAACAACTACCAAACAGTGCTAGGGGTTTGGGGTTCCCCAGGTTTTTCAGCTCCAAAACCATCTGCTCTCCTATGTATATGGGTGACCAGGCAAAGTCACAAAGGTAATGCCTAGGAGCAAATTCATTGTCTCTTAGCTACCAGATCACATTTCTGGACTTACATACACAAACATTCCCTACCAAAACCCAAAGGGACCTTGAGCTCATCATTACACAGAGAATGCAGTTATTTTAATATTAACCTAAGCAAAAAACAATTAAGAAGAAAAGTCTTCTGGGGAAAAATAAAATCATGAAATCATTCTAAAGCAAAAGGATTTTTTTCTTTTGTTCTCAAACTAGGCTACTGGTTCTTTCTATTTTTGCGGGTAATCGAGTTAAATGTGTATGTTCATATGCAGCGATGTGCATTTGATACCTGTGGCCCACACCTCTCACACATGAGGGTCTCTAGAAAAGCTAATCCAGGCTGAATACACTCTGTGGACCCACAAACACTCAAAACAATAGCTCATGAGTTGAAGTGACTCTATGATCTTTCCCATTAATGTACAGTTTTTACTTTAGTCAGTCAGAGGAAACAATTAGTTCAAAACTTTCCCAGTTAAATCGCATCTTCTACATGAAGCTTTTCCCAATCTCTCTTAATTCTAGTACCATCCCTCTGTTATTTCATATGTGTGTGTATGTGTGTGTGTGTTTAGATTGTGAGCTCCTTGAGGGCCTCTTTTAGTATAACCAGAGCATAGTATGGTGCTTGGCACAGTAGGCACGTAATAAACATTGATTGATTGATTGATTGAAAACAAAATCATTTAATGAAATAACAATTAGAAAATCCGCCATAAAACATTTCACATAAAACTAGGCCATACTTTTCCACAAATACAAATGCTCTCAAATGAATAGAGTAAACCTGTATAGGAATAAATGCATGAGGGAATATAGTTGTGTAGCAATATAGGAACAATTTATGCCTCCAATGTGGCAGAATTCCTCACTGCTCTGGTCAGACCCACTCCTCATTGGACTCCACAGTCTTGCTCCTAACTGAGCTCAGTGTCTCTACTGATAGCCTCATCTGTTCAGGACTAGGAACTGAAACCAGGTGAATGAATAAATAGAAGGCAAGCACTAAGCTGGACATACAAATACAAAAGCAAAGACAGTCTCTGTCCTTGAGGAGCTTACTTTCTAATAGGGGACATAACAGCTACAGGTGGAGTGGTATTGAGAGAGGGATATTTTGTTTTGGAAAGTTTACATAAGTGATAAGTGAATCCATAGAGAAAGAGATTGAAACAAATTTCTATTTCTAGCAGCAATGACAGGAGTTGATTTGATTATACTTCCAGAACTAGAAAATCAAGTGTTGGGTGCAAGGAAGAGGTGAACAGGGCAGCATGACAGCTGTTGGGATGGACATGGAGTGAAGTGTGGCCATATTTTTATTCAGTTTTGCTGACTTTAGGATATGTTCTTTTCTGAACTATCATGAGGTACTGCTACTACTACTACTACTACTACTGTCTCATTTCCTTCTAGAATTGCCATGGAAATGTAATCTGGGCTTTCAAGTACTCTTTTGATCCCAAGCTGAGAACCAATGTAAACGAAAAACAGAACATATTCATCCACTTTACCATTCTTTATTAAAATTGAAAAGGAAATCGTTCCCACTTTTATTGGTGTGTTTGCTTTTGAAAACCCAAAATCTAGCACAAACTTATTGATTTTTAGTTTATGATAACCAGCATTATTTTCTAATATACTATAACTGCTACTATTCTATTAACTAATATTAGAAAAATTATTAAGCTTTAACAACAACGCTGTACAAATTAATACAGTATAAGGAGGGTATTTTTTGGTTTTTTTGGAGGGCTTTGCGTGGGGGTTGTTGTTGTTGTTTTGTTTGTTTTTTCAAAAAATAGTTATACCCAACCACATAAATCAGCTAGAGACCTAGGCCCTTATCCTGGGACCTGAAACAAATAAGACTGAACTGCAAATAATTCAAGAGAAATAGAGTAAGATTTTACATTTTGCATAATTACAACGTGATCCACATCTTGAAACCATCCATGTCCATTGCTATCAGATACACCACTATACGAAGATGATAACAAGCATAAATGACTATGGTCAAATTTGGAAGAGATTTTTTAAACTATGTAAAAAGACATTCTGTTTATTAAAATTAATATCTCCCATCTTTTCTTAGAGCACATTATACAGTGATTCCTATTTACTGTCTGACTTATTTATATTTTTAGATCTACTGTATATTTATCATAAAGTCATAAAAACAGAGTCGTTCTGAGCTGAAAAGGACCTGTCATCAAATCCGACAAGTACCTGAACAAGAATCCTCTCTACAACATCTTTGGAAAGTGGTCAGCTGTGTAAAGGGATAGCACAAGTCACATGTAAGGCATGTACAGACAGAAACAATAAAACTTTACCTCCAAGCAGAAAATGACTAGCAGTGGGATGTCTTGGTCAAAAGATACATACATTTTAGTCACTTCCTTAGGATAATTCTAAATTGTTTTCCAGAAGAGTTGGACCAATTTATACCTCCACCAATATTGTATCAGCATACTTATTTTTCTATACCCCTTGACATTTAATATTCTCACATTTTATCATTTTTAATTTTAATTTATTTTCTTGGTTACATCATTCATTTCCACAAGGTTTTGAGTTACAAATCTTCTCCCCTTTTTGCCCCTACCCCCCAGCCCAGAACATTGATCCCACTGTAAGGCCCCTCCCACAAT
>CM053599.1:123351203-123368431 GCA_028646575.1 Pseudocheirus occidentalis
TGGGTTTAATCATCCCATATAAAAGAGGCAAGGGATAACTGTTACAACTTTACTTTCATTTACTCTCATTAAATTTGGCTCAGGAAAGGAATGACATAAATTTTAAACTGGGTATCTTGCCACACAGGAAAGTAGGGGGGATGGGAATGTGAGGGGGGGATGATGGAGGGAAAGTTGGGCTTGGGGGGAGGGATACTGGAAGCACACACTTCAGTAAAGGGACAGGGAAGAGAACAAAATAAGGGGCAGGGGTGCGGAAGAGGAAGGAGGGACATACAATCAGCCTCTCACCATATGTCCACCATGGAGATGTCCTGCATAATTACACATGTACAGCCTGTATTGAATTGCTGCTCCTTCCAGTGGGAGTGGGTGACAAGGGAAGAATAGCAAGAATTTAGAATTTAAAGCTATACAATCAAATGTTAAAAAAACAAACAAACAAATATATAATTATTATTAGTAACTACATGCAACTGGGAAATGAGACATGCAGGGACTGGGGTAGGGAGACCCTCCCTGCCCTACTGGAAAGTTAGAGGGGCGTTGGAGGAGGATGCAGAAGAGAGCAGATTGTGGGAGGGGCTTTGCAGTGGGATTACTGTTTTGGGCTTGGGGGTGGGGGAAAAAAGAGGAGAAAATCTGTAAATCAAAACCTTGTGGAAATGAATGATGGAATCAAGAAAATAAATTAAAATAAAAAAAAACCCTGTTAAGCAAAAAAAAAAAAGAAGAAAGAAATTCAATTGTCACCTGTTTAAGGGTGGGCTGGAGCCAGGTCAGACAGATTTACTTCCAAAATTAGCAAATGCTACAAATCAGAGCTTGATTTCTTATTTTGTTGATTGTATGGACAAGAAGTTCCCAATCTTATTTGGCTTACTGCCCTCTTTAAAAAAAATTACTCAGCACGCCTGTGGAAATCTACCTTAAAAAAAATCTCTTTAATGTTTTTTTTTAAATTCACATCATTTAAAAAATATAAAATAAATTTGTAAAACATGACACATCTTAAATTCAATAATTTATTATAAATTTTTCTGGTTTTTTTCCTGCATTGAAATTTTGATGACACAATATTGCATCATGCAACCATATAGTATCATGTTGTAAACAAGTCATTATACTCACATATTCCTGCTGATGCTTGTTGGACTTCCTGACAATGCACAATGTCTGCCAACACTTGCTTGTTAAGACCTGTTGGCATACTTGACCACTGATCACTTATAACTTGCATTTTATATGTTTATTTGGAAAATAATGTAATCACTGTGATTTTAACTTGTTTACACAACAGATGAAACATGTATGAATTTCAAATTTTTCTTCTCTTTTCTTGTATCCTTATGCTTCCACTGTCCCCTTATTTTTACTCAATGATCTCCAATAGCACCTGAAGCTACAATCACCCCCCTGGATCTAGCTTAGACTTAAGAAAGTGATGGAGAAAATGTTAATAATGCAGATTAAATTTAAATATGTCCTGCTTTGTAAAGAGCTGGTTGTTAAACATTTACCAGCATGTCCCTGCTATATTTATTAATAAAATTTAAATTCCTTTCAAATTTTTCCTAAATTCACAATGGTTTTTATCAACATATATTTGGGGGTTGCTAATACAGCAACTGTTTGTGTGTGAGTGAGGGGTGGTGTGGTGTGGATGGGATTGAAAATTTTTGACATTAAAAAGATACCCTCATATTCTGAAAGGTTGCCAATCACTATTTTAGTGTGAACTAAGGATATGAGAATAGGTTTTGAAAATGAGGAAGAGGAAGAGCTCTCAGCCCACAGACAGTAAAGAGATCTGGCAATTGATCAGAAGGAGATTATGGGAGTCTCTTTGCTGACACTGGGTGAAGAACTTGTGACCCCTGGGGCCCTGAGGGATAGGGAAAGGAATACTACTGAATGAAGAAGTTCAGAATGAGACGTCTATCAGGGAAGTTAGTAGCACTAAGGATAGCTTTAAAATGAAGGGAATTATGTGTCACAGAGTTATTGTTGTCATTGTTTTGTTCTTCATTCTTGAAGAAGACCAGTGACATCAGGAAGGTGGTGTTTTGACTCACAAGTGAATTGGATTTAAGTGAGGAGGAGCTGTGTAGTCACCAGCCTCACTTTCTTCTCTGAAGCCATCTGGGTTCAGTGGCAAGATATAGATCAGGATCCCTGGAGATGGCCCTGGATGCAGTGGGAGATCTTGGCCTTTTAAAATTGAGGTCTTTACCAGGTCTCAACTTGTCTGAGGCAACACCCATTCAGTGATTAAGGCCAGGTAAGAAATGAGGGAAAATTATAGTCTCTTTTATCTAGTCAAAAAAACAAAAACCAGTCTGGGAGAGAAAGACCCTCAACATTTCTGGCCAAAACAGAAATAATTGCTATTTGCATGTACTCCAAGCCTTCAAGACTTGAACAATGACCAAGTGAAGCTTGGGCTGTGACCTGCTGTTGACCAGTCAGTGAAAGCCTGAGTTTAAGGCATAGTTAAGTTTGAGGCATAGTTAAGTAACTCCATTCAAATCCCAATGGGCTTGATCAATTTTTGGGTTTCCAATGCTATATTTCAAGAAATCATAAAGGAAACTACAAGGGGCAAAAAAATTTACTTGTCCCAGTTGTTTTTTAAATGATAAAATAAATAAATAGGGAAGAGGAAAAGAAAAAGAGATCTAGCCTGTAAATTCCAAGATAGCTTGTGAGATTTTAGTGATCAAAATCTATATTTTTTTGGGCAGAGCACACATAGGTAAGGGTATGATTCCTAGATGGACAGAGGGAGAGGGGGAAGGGAGGGAGTGGAGAGAAGAGAGGGAAGGGAAGGAAGGCAGGCAGGCTGATGGGCACAGAGTAGGCACTCAGTAAATGTTTGTTGATTGGTGATTGATGGACTAAATGATCTCTAAGGTCCCTTCTAGTATTCAAAATTGATCATTTTTAAGACAACTTTGACTTATGCACAGTTTTACCTAACGCTATCCCTGGGTCCCATTGATGTCATGGACATCTGGCAGAGCCGCCCACTCTCATCCAAAGAGCTCAGGCAAATTCCCATGACATCAAGCCACCAGGTACAGTAATAAGTTTCTGCTGATTCCTTCTCACCCTGGAAGTGCAAAAAGGGCATGTGACATCACAGGCCACCAGGAACAAATCTTTCTTGCCCTTTAGCATATTTTGTTTGTGGCATTTGAAATAGGCAATACTGGATTTAGGAACAGGCTGAGGTTTCTTTACTTGCTACTGTTATTTGCTACTGTTCTTTACTTTACTTGCTACTGTTATTGCTATTGTTCTTTACTTGCTACTGTTATTGCTACTGTTCTTTACTTGTTACTGTTATGCAGGGTTACCTGAATTGACTTTTAGGGAAGTTATTCCACCTCTTTTTCTGGACAGTTTTGGGTTAAAATCAGCCACTAAGGGGCAGCTAGGTGGTACAGGGAATAGAGCACAGGCCCTGGAGTCAGTAGGACCTGAGTTCAAATATGACCTCAGACATTTAACACTTACTAGCCATATGAACTAGGGCAAGTCACTTAAGCCCAATTGCCCTGCATTCCCCCTTCAAAAACAAATTTAAAAATTTAAAATAACCACTAATTTCCCAAGGTACCTAGACATCACTGCCAGAACTATTAAAGACGCAAAATAACATTCATGAATACTTAGACACTACAAAATCCTTAGAAAATTTTTATCAAATTGCTGCCATTTAAAGAGAAACTGAGTGTATTATCCAGAGCAGAATGATACATGAAAAAGAAAATTATAAGGTAAGAGCCAAGATGACTGAGAAAAGGCAGGGGCTTGCCTTAGCTCTCCCAAATTCACCTCCAAATAACTTTAAATAATGTCTCAAAACAAATTCTGGAGAGGCAAAACCCACAAAAAGACAGGGTGGAACAATTTTCTAACCCTGTAAGATTGGCAAAAAAGATCTGTTACACCAGGGTGAGAGTAGGGTGCAGTCCAGTGCAGGCTATGCCAGGCAAGACATCAGAAGGTCTAGGGGGCAACTGAATCAGCAGCAGTAGCTTCAGGAGCTCTTGGCCCACAGACAGTAAACTGGTCAGAGGGAGATTACAGGGGTCCCTTTATAGGCACTGGAGGAAAAGCTGATCCAGGCCACAGATATGGGTGGCAGTCCCAGGGTGAAGAGGAGTACTAGCACACCAGAGCTTATGACCACAGAGGAGCAGAGACCCTAGTCACAGTTCCAGGACAGAAAAAAGTGCTTGTGGTCACTTATAGACCAGAGCACAAGCCAGAAGAGTAGAAATACACCTGTCCTTAGAGATACCAACTTGGGAACTGAAAACTTACAGACTCAGAACTAACTCTGAAAACAGTTACACAAAAAAAATCTGAAACTTGGGAGAATGCCCCCTCTATCCCAAGAGCAGAGCCTAACTTTAACATAAAGTTAAAAGTCAAGAAACAGGCTGGAAAAATGAGCAAACAATAATAACAGAAAAGAACCTGACCATAGAGAATTACTATGGTGACAGGAAAGATCAAAACACAAGCTTGAAAAAAGGCAACAAAGTCAAAACCACTACATTTGAAGCCTCAAAGAAAAATGTGAATTGGTCTCTGGTCCAAAAGAATTCATAGGAGAGCTCAAAAAGCATTTTAAAAAAATTAAATAAGAGAAGTAAAGGAAAAATTGGGAAAAGAAATGAGAGTGAAACAAGAAAATAATGAAAAAAGAGTCAACAGCTTGGTAAAGGAGACAAAAATATCAAAGAATATAACCCCTTAAAAAAACAGAATTGGTGAAAAAGTGAAATCCACTGAAAAAAAGAACTTCTTAAAAAGCAGATTTAGAAACTGAGATACTAATGCATTGTTGGTAGAATTGTGAATTAATTCAACCATTTTGGAGAGCAATTTGGAACTATGCCCAAAGGTATATAAAACCATGCATAGCCTTTCATCTGGCAATACTATTACTAGGTCTCTATCCCAAAGAGATTAAAAAAAAAAGGAAAAGGATGTATGTGTACAAAAATATTTATAGCGGTTCTTTTCATGGTGGTAAAGAATTGAAAATTGAGTGGATACCCATCAACTCAATGGCTGGACAAGTTGTGGCTTATGATTATGATGGAATGCTATTGTGCTATAAGAAATGATGAGCAGGACACTTTCAGAAAAGCCTGAAAAGACTTATACAAACTGATGCAAAGTGAAATGAGAAGAACCAGGAGAACATTGTACATAGTAACAGCAACATTGTACAATGATCAGTTGTGAATGACTTAGCTATTCTTAGCAAGATGATGGTCAAAGACAATTCTGACGAACTTAAAAAAATGTGATCCATCTCCAAAGACGGAACTGGTGGAGTATGGATGCAAGTTGAAGCATAATTTTTAAAACTTTCTTTCTTTTTCCTTTTTTTTGTTCATGTTTTCTTTCACAACTTGTCTAATATGGAAGTATGTTTTATGCGACTGCACATGTGTAACCTATATCAAATTGATTGCCTTCTCAGTAAGGGGAGGGGGAAAAGAGGAAGAGAATTTGGAACCCAAAATGAAAAAAAAAAACCCAAAAGTTAAAAATTGTTTTTACATGTAATTTGGAAAAAATAAAATATTAAATACATATATTAAATTTTTTAAAAGAAGGAGGAAATTACTGTGGTGGTGAAATCATATATTATCTCTGAGCTTATTTAATGGCTTTCTAAAACAGGTTTCACAAGGCTAGACCAAAAGGTATAACCTGGAAACTTGCAATAATATTGTTGGATGGATCTTGTTTTTGGATTACTTTTGACTCCTGTCCTTCAGCCTGGTTTGAGTA
This sequence comes from Pseudocheirus occidentalis, assembly GCA_028646575.1. NCBI lineage: Eukaryota > Metazoa > Chordata > Mammalia > Diprotodontia > Pseudocheiridae > Pseudocheirus > Pseudocheirus occidentalis. The sequence goes on from CM053599.1 coordinate 123,357,024, forward strand.
TCTCTGGAACTTCTAGATATAATCTGAGGAATTGGTCCAGAGCATTTGCTTTTAGCCTAAAGGTCCGCTCTGAGACGCTACCGACCTCCCTTGAAGATGGATAAGTCACAAAGTTATCTACAAGTCCTGAGCTACTTGGGGTAAAGTGATGAGGTTTCTGTTGCGATTCTCTCTGGGAAAACCGTGGAAAAGATTTGACCTTTAAAAAAAATCTAGAACTATCTGACCCTCAAGGGGTCTTCTGGACCTCTTGGGGTCTCCCATGCAAAGGACAGTGGAAAATAGAAGTTTTTGTCCAAATCCAAAGGTATAGAAGTTGATTGGTTTTGCTGAACTGCTCTTTTCTTTTTTTTTGGAGGGCAGTTGGGGTTAAGAGACTTGCCCAAGGTCACACGGCTAGGTTGTGTGTGTGTGTGTGTGTGTGTGTGTGTGTGTGTGTGTGTGTGTTAAGCGTCTGAGGCCGGAGGCCGGATTTGAACTCAGGTACGTACTCCTGACTCCAGGGCCGGTGCTCTATTCACTGCACCACCTAGCGGCCCCAGGAACTGCTCTTTTCTTTTTCTTTTTTTAATCTTTGTCACCAGCGACGTCTCTCTGGGTAGGGAAGCAAAGGAAATATGTAGTTGTAAATGAAGGTGATATAAAAACAAAAGATATCAATTCAAACTAAGACAAACTCATATATTGTACCACCTGAATGCTTCAAGGATCTACGACACTTTTGGTGTGTCTGTTTCCTACACCAACATAGATTCCCATTCCCAGCCTTAGTGGACCATTCCCATGAGTTTTTGCGCTCAAACCATCACCCTGTGGAAACTCAGTCTCTCCATGATCTGGTCTTTGGACAACAAGCATATAATCTGTTTCCAGGTTCATTTTTGAAGGTTTTACAGCTTGGCAGGGCCTACTAGGGCATGTGCCTTTGAGAATCCAGGGTTATCACCATGCCATGATGTAGAGTAGGATTTTAGTGGTGAATACTGAATATTGCTCTTGAAAAGACACACGGGAACCTTTGTAAGGCTATTGTCTATAAAGAATCCGAAATATTGAAGCACCGTTAGCCATCTTATAGGGTTATGCTCTTCAGTTGTCCCATTAGTGGCACCATACTCTACAACTCTCCATTTAATGGAGATATGCTGGGTTGGATTGATATGAGGAGGGAGGCCTTTAGTTCTATTAGGCTTGTCTTTTAATGTGATCACGAAGTTTCAAGAGCAAATGGAAGATCTGTCCAGTTTCAGTGATTATGAAGAATCTAAAGTTGGCATTCAAAGCCCTTCATAAACTGCCTCCTACACTGACCTTTCTAGTCTATGACCTTATATCCTTCCTCCTCCACTCATGTACGCCAGGATCTAATGACACTGGCATCCTTGCTCTTCCTTGAAAATGTATTTCCAGACTCTGAGCATTTTCATTAGCTGTCCCCCATCCTGGAATGCTCTCTTCTCATCTCTACCTGCCTCCAAATTTCCCTGGCTTCCTTCAAGTCCCAGCCAAAATCCTACCTGCTACAGGAAGTCTTTCCCTATCCTGCCAATTTGAGTGCCTTCCTTCTGCTGATTATTTCCATTTTATTTCTCATATAACTTAATTGCACATAAATGTTTGCATGTTTTCTCCCCCATTAGACTGTGAACTCCGAGAGTGGTGTCTGTCTTTTGGCTTTCTTTTTGTTCCCAGTGCTTAGCATGGTGACCTTAAAAAAATAGCAGAGAAGCCCTTAAAAAATGTTCCTTGGCCACTGACTATTCTTCAATGCTTATCCCATGACCCATACTCTTTTAGTCCAGTATTAATGGCTCTAATACTCTTCCCTCAGTGAATATATACTAGATTGGGTTTGGTTGGATTGGTGAAGGAGAGAACTGAAATTCTATCAGACTTGCCTTTCAAGGTGATAACTAAATTTCTTGGAAATATATATGCATACACACACATAAAGCATACATGTGCACACACATATGTACAATCTACACACATGTATACACATGTGTATAAAGTACACACGCGTACATACCTACATGTTGGTGTATCTATACATATACATACATATGTATATAAAATATGTATTTCATATATATATATATATTTTTTTCCTCCCCATATATTTCTATTGGCTTCACACATATCTGTTGTGGAAATTTTTTTTGTTTTGTTTTGGTTTTTATGGAGTGGGCATTGTTAAAGAGGATCTCCAGGCACTTGGTCTTCTTTCCTTTCCCTTGTTCCATTTAAACTCAGTCCTAGTTAGATGAACTGGAATCCAGCAACTAGCTTGTCCCTGTCTTTCCAGATCAAGCTCCCAGAAGCCATCTTTCTTTCATGCTTTGCTGTTATTTCCTTCTGTGCCTTTGAAATCTTTGTTTTGTCTGGGTGAAAAAAGAGAGCTAAGCCACTAACATAGAGATTCCAGGCAAGAATTCTTGGGAGATGATTTTTGTTATTAAGCCTCCTGTTCAGTTTTAATACCTCTATCACGTTACTATGTCACAAGAGAAATGGGAAATAAAAGAAAATATAAAAGAAAAGCCACCAAATTCTCATTTGATTAAGGGGCTCTTCTGGAGAAGCAAATCTTTCACATGTCATTGTGAGGAAAGAATTCCAAAATTGGGCCTTAATGGTGCTGTCTGTATTGAGCCAGGGGAGTGTAGGTAAAATAAATTAAATGTTTGTGTGATAATAATAAAGTATTTACCCATAGGAGCATGCTGTTTGTATAATCAAAATAAGATGTACTCCTCAACAATTTACTTGATACTTGAAAGGGAAAATGTTGTCATGACAACCTGGTAACAAACAAGGAGGAATTGCATACAGATGAATCAGGACATTATATGCAAGACAAAGGATCAAATGTTTTCTAAATAGGTCTGGCTTTATTAAGGTTTAAAATTATAGCAAACATTTTAATGAGGTTTTCTTATTGTTTCACATGAAAAACAAGGGGAGTGAGCAGGAGGGGAGAAAGGCTGTACCAGATGTAATTCAGCAGAAATACCTGAGTGGGAGATCCCTGCTGGGCTGCTTCACTCACACATTAGCAGGCATAGTCATGGTCCTGAATGATTTAACTGGCTTGGGAGCCTGTGTTCTATCTTCCCAGAACATGTAGGTGAGAATTTACTGAGGGAAAACATCTTCATCTCCCAGATAGGGTGTACATTTGGAAGGGAGGAAATACGTGATGTCTACTCCTACTGAATCTGAGTTGGCAGAAGAGCGGGGAACTTGTAAATCTCTTCTTGAGTGTATCTCATTCTATGGGTCCTATCCTCCTTGCCCCCCTTTCTGTGGCAGGAACCAGCCTGGTCTCATTTATCCCATCAGGGAAGTAAAGAAGAGAACCACAGGTGATAGTTGCAGGTGGTTCTGTAACAAGGACATTCTGAGTTTGGTTTGTGGACTTTGTAGAAACCAGTGAAACATAAAAAAAGCCCCATCCAACTTAAAGGATAGTGAACAGCTGCATTCTCATGGAAGAATTTTCTCTTTCAGTTCTCACCATTTATAGATCAAAACTTTCTAGCAGCAGCTACACTGGAGTTTTGCCATATCAGGCATACATATCAAGATGGATGAATCATCTGGAGATGGGTAATTTGCACTGCTTTATGTGTATGGACGAATTAACCTGAGCTTTATCTGAGGATCTAGTGAGACAGTGCTTCACTTCTTCTTTCTCCTATCCAGTACTGAAACCAGGTATATGAGCAGGGATAAAAAAGTAGATGGTGCATGAAAGGGAGGTGGCATCAGTCAGTGCTGACAAAAAAAAGACCTGGGGCTGTAATCTGGTCAAAGCAAAAAAGCCTTACTGGTCTCCCTATAATAAGAAGAGGAAAACTGATCTCTTTTCATAGGCATCTATATATAATGTGGAGATACTGTCTCCTGGTCTTTGGTTGGGTGGGGAGACAAGAATGTTGGAGGTATCTCCTATGCTGCCTCTGTATTTTAGAATGCAAGCACCTGCAGGGCAGTTGTTAAGGCTATTCTGTGACCCTGAAGGGTGACAGGCACAGACAGTTATATGAGCAGATGCTTAATGAACTTGTTGGAAATCATTATCACCATTCCAGTCACTCTTCTCTGTAACCTTGGAATGACCCTTGGCTTATCACTCTCTTATCCCCAATATCCAATGAGTTGCTAAATCTTGTTTCTCTATTGGTTCAGTTCTTTTTTTTTTTAAACAACTATATTGAAATGTAATTATTTTACACAGGTTAACCAAAAAAAGAAAAAACCAAACCCACAAGAAAACTAAACATTGGATTTAACAAAAGTATTGGTTCAATTCTTGACTCACGTGGCCCCCTATTTCGTACGCTCATCATCTTTTGCCCCAAGTATTTCAAATAGCCTTCCATTTCATCTCCCTTGCCTATAGTCACTTCCCTCTCCAATCAATCTTCCACTGAGCTGCCACATTGATAGTCCTAGAGCACAGGTCATAGGATCATAGTTTCATAGAATAAGAGGGAGAAGAAACCTCAGACCATTTACTCCAACCTTTTTTTTTTTCACAGATGGGGAAACTGAAGCTCTGAGAGGCAAAATGATTTGCCTGAGGCTGCATAGATAATCAGTGTCAGAGGTGATACTTGAACCCAGCTTTTCTGACTCTAGAGCAAGTTGGACCATGTTACTCCCTTGCTCTGAAAGTTTCAGTGCTTCCTATTAACTCTAAGAAAAAAATATAACTCACATGTCTAGCATTTAAAACTCTTCACAGTCTGACTCCATCCTTTCTTTCCACACTCACCTCATTTTATTCTCCCTTATGCACCTTTCATTCCATGCAAACTGACCTTTTCTTGCCTTTTAAAGTCCTTTGTGGTCTGGCTCCAACCTACCTTTCCAACCCCAGATATTGCTCCCCTTTCTGCCTTCTACAAGCCAGCCAATGTAACCTTCTTGTTCTTCCTCACAAATGGTGCTCCATCTCCTCTCTCCCTCTTTTTGCACTGGTTGTCTTGTCACCTATGTCTGAATCACTTTTGGTACTTGCCTCTTCCTCAGAGAATCCATTATTTACTTCAAGACTCAGCTTAAGCACTACATTCTACAGGAAGTCTTTCCAGATCCCCCTCTTTAAACTACTTTGTATTTATTCTATGTATGTATTTTCCTTTGATAAAATGCAATTTCCTTGAGTGCACCATTTAATTTTTTGTCTTTCTACTCCCAGTGCCTACCATATCCTTAGTATATAGTATGCACTTAATAAATGCTTGTTAATTGATTGACTAATGGAGATTGGTAAGTGGTAAAGTCAAGAATGGAGGAAAGAGAGTAGTACAGTTTGATTGAAATGAGAGAATACAAAAGATAATAGGATGAAATATGACTGAAAGGTAGGAGCCAGATTCTGATGGACCTTGAATTCCAGTCCGGAATGCATATATTATTTGGGAGTCAGTGGGGAGCCACTAAAGTTTTTGAGTAAAGGAGCCCCATGGTACTAGTAATGCATTAGGAACATGACATGGGCAACTATGTGGAGGATAGGCTAGAAGGGGTTGACTAGAGACATAGTTAGAAAGGATTGCAATAGTCTAGGTGAGTCCATGGCCAATAGCCTTCATCTTTTCAATCAAGAAGACGAAGGTGAGCTCTTTACCTGAGAGTATAGAAAGTATAGAGTCAGAGACTTGAGGAGAGAAGACAAAGTTTGGAACAGATCTTGTGGGGAATGTGATAAAGGCTCAATAAAAGATAAATAAAAAGATAGTAATGAAGTAACGAGATCATAGCTGAGATTAGATTTCATAAGTTTGCAGTAAACCTGGTCAGCAGGATTTTATATTTTTCCCCCTGATTATGGTCCCTCTCCTTGATTCATTATTGAACTCCTCATTCAGCTATATCTGATACTACTTTCCCTCTTTCTCTGACAGAGGGACATCATATGTCATGAGGTACTGGAAAATAACCATGGTAACTGAAATCCTGTTAAAGCTATCTTCAGCAGCATTGAGAGTTCATAGAAAGGGCCTTCATTTGTAGGACTTTATTAATGGAACAGAATAGCAACTGGTGAACAAAAGAGCAAAAGGGTAGAGATGAGGAGATGGTCATTTTCTCTCCCTCACAGTGTGACAGGCAAGGAGCAGAGCCCAAATTACATAGAAGTAGTATCTGGAACTTTTGCTCCATTTGGGAATCAGTCAATTAGCCTTCAGAAGCCAGGCACTGTGCTAAGTACTGGGAAACAAGAACAAAAGTGAAAGTCTCTAGCCACAAGAAACTTCCATTCTAATGGAGGAGATAGCATGTAAATATCTAAGTATACTTATAATGTGGAGGGAAATGTGGAGGTTATTAATAAACAATTATTAATATTGGGATCCAGGATTTTTCCTCATTTTACTTCTTCATTCAAAGACCAATCCTTATAGGTCAGTCAGCCTTTGAAATTGGCCTAACCTTCTAAGAATATTCTCCTCAATCTTGGACTCTACCCAACTGAGAGAGCTTATTTTTGAATAAAGTGTAAGTACAATCTATTCTAGATTGTATTCTAGTCTTAAAGGATTAGTCTCAGGCACTTGAAAACACCCAACCCCACCCCAATTATTCAACTTCGGTTGTCTGGGTGGAGATAGATCCATTTGTCTTGATTGGAGAGTGTTGAGAGAAAATGGTAGAGTGGTCTGGGTGGAGATTGGTTCTTTTGTACAAAGTGCTAGAAGCTGGGTCTCATGATCAAGTCAAATTGTCAGCAGGAGGAGATGAAGACTTTTGGCCCACCTCCTCATTAATATATCCACCCCATCATTGGTTGTTCATCAGCCAGGGTTGATTGAAGCCTCTTTGTCAGGGACGCCCACTTTTTCAAAGGTATTTAAGCATTTGATGATCTCTTTGGTCTTTTGTCTTTAGTTACCAGAAAGACCGCTGACCATCAATTTCTTGATTATTTGCTAGACTAACTAATAAACTGATTATTAATTATCCAGAAACTCTGTCTCTCAGGTTTTTCATTTGTCACAATGCATAGAAAATAAATACAAGGTAGTTTTGATATGGAAGACACTGGGAACCAAGGAAATTAGGGAAGCCTTCATGTAAGGGGTGACATTTGAAGGAAATCAAACATTCCAAGAGGTGGAATGCACAGGGTACATTCTAGGCATGGGAGATAGCCAATACAAAAAGCATGGAGATGGGACATTGTGGGTGAGGAACAGCAGGTCAGCCAATACATGTGGATTGCAGAGTGCATGAAGGGAGTGATGGGAAACATAGGTAGGGATGGGTTGGGAAGAATTTTAAATGCCAAGCAGAGACATGTACATGATACTAAGGAGTAACAGGGAGCCACTGGAGTTTTGAATAGGAGGGTGACATGGTCAGACCCATGCTTTAGGAAGAACATTTTGGCAGCTCCATGGAGAGTGGGTTGCAGTGGAGAGGGACTTAAGGAAGGGACAACACCAGTTGAAAGGTTGTTATGATAGTCCAGTCAAGAAGCAATGAAGGCCTGAATCAAAGTGGTGGCTATATGAGTATAGAGAAAGGATCAGATTCAAGAGATGTTGTAGACCAGGCCTATAAAACCTGCGGCCTGCCAAGGGATTTTAGGCAGGTTGAAATTCTTTGGTGGACTGCAGGCTGTGCAGGCCTGTTGTAGACATAGAAACTATGAGAGTTAAGCCTTTGTTGGTGCCAACCCCACTGCCTAGAATGGACTTCTCTATTCCATCACTTTCTTTTGATGTACCTCCCTTCCTTCAAGGTTCAACTCAGATGCTATTTACTCTATGAAACCCTCTCTAACCTCTCTTTGGCTACTCCAAGGTAAAATTCTCTTTCTTCCTGGAATTTCTCATTGTATTTTACCTATGCCACCCCTCTGTTGTAATAGTCTAGATGAGAGTTGATGAAGACCTGCACTAGGGTGGCAGTTATGTGAGTGATAAGCAGAAGGCATAAACAAGAAATGTAGAGATACATATTATAAGATTTAGATATTTCTATATGTGTTATCTATTGTATAGCAGAGTTAAAAAATCATAGTGATCACATTATTTTTCAAATAAACACAAAATGCGAGTTATAACTGATTGGTGGTCAAGTCTGACTACCCGTCTTAACAAGCAATTGTTGGTAGGTGAACATATTGTGCATTCTTGGGAAGTCCAGCATGCATTGCCAGGAATATGTGCTTGTAATAACTTGTTTACAAAATGACACTATATGGTTACATGATAGGATATTGTGTCATTAAAATTTTAATGAAGGAAACCCCCCACAAATTTACAATAGATTATTAAATTTAGGAAAGTAGATTTCCAAGGGAACATTGCCTATTTTTTTTTTAAAGGGGGAAGTAGGCCAAATAAGTTTGGGAACCTTTGCTTATAACTATCACTGGCAGTGCTACTGTTGTCTGTGTTGGATCAAGATAACATGGATTTGTTATCCATACAACTTCACAATATCTTAATACGAGGATAACTCTAGGCAAATTGTGAAGCTTGCAAAGTTCTTCTTCTGTTTCTTGATTTCCCATAAAGTCATTAGCTTCCATTTGCTCCATTCTAATTTTTGAGGAATTCTTTTCTTCAGTGAACTTTTAGATCTTCTTTTCCATTTAGCCAATATTACTTTTTAAGGCATTCTCCTCATTGGCTTTTTAGACCTCTTTTGCCATTTGTCCTAGTCTTTTTTTAAAAGTGTTATTTTCTTCTGTATTTTTTGTGTCTCCTTTACCAAGCTTTGGCTCATTCTTCAAGATTTTCTTGCATCACTCTCATTTCCCTTCACAATTTTTCTTTGACCTTTACTACTTGATTTTCAAAATCCTTTTAGCTTTTCCATTGTTGTACCGGAATTGGAATCCCAGGTCACCTGCCCACTACCTGAGGTCACCTGCCTACCACCTGATTTGTGGCCCACCCGTGCCCAACCATTAAGCCCCTTTTATTTCTGTTTTTGTTCCTATCCTATATTCTGTTATAGCTTGGAACAGCTCTAAGGCATGACTGGACATTACTCAGGGTCAAGTTCCCTATTATTATTCTCTCTCTCTATTTTTCCCTTGAATCATTATGAGTGTATAAAGTGCAGCACAGGGTTATGGTACAACATAGGGACCCTGTCCTGTTCCATTAACTAAACAGTCCCCACACCCTCTGCCTGGAACATGACCCTAGCTTGTCCTGGGACTTTCCAATTCCCCCCCAAACCTCATTATCCACTACCCTTTTCTGGAAAGAGCTGACTACCCCTGTTCTCTCCAGGGACACCTGAGTCACCTGAGACACCTCACATCATATTCCAAAATTAGCCTGAACTACAGAGCTAACCAATGACTGCTCTTTTTGCTTCTGTCATCAATGGCTTCTGCTAGCTCCCCTCCCTACTTGTGGTTTGCGGTTTTGGCCTATAAAATCCAGTCTGTGAGATCCAACAATCACTACCCATTTGAGTGAATGCACTTGGGTAGTTGCACGCTTGATCAGTAAATCCACACCTAAATTTATTTTGAACCCAGGTCTTGGCTTGCTCTTATTCTCTGCACAACACCATGACCTAAGACTAATTTACATTTTTCTTGGAGACTTTGTCGTAGGAGCTTTGACTCTGTTGTCTTCTGTGTGTGTGTTTTGATTTTCCTTGTAATTCCTAGTAATTTTCAATAGTCAGATTTTTTTTTCCTAATGTTTGCTCATTTCCTCAGTCTATTATTCTTTGCTAAAGTAGGACTCTGCTTCCAGGATGGAGGGCCCAGCTTTAGGAGTTTTGTGTAGCTATATTCAGAGATACTTCTAGGGACCTGTAAGTTTTCAGTTCTTCCAAGGTGGTATTGATGAAGTGCATGTTCTGGGAGCCCCCTTGAGTTCTCCTTGAATCTTTGAGGTACAGACTCTGGGAAAGTACATCTTCCCAGGGAAGGCATTTGCCTGAGGTCATGGGCCTTAAGTTGTAGCTCTGCCCAAGTCTTTAGCCCTTTTTGTTCCAATAGTTTCCCAGCCTTGATGCTCCTGCTCCCACCCTTGAACTGGCCTGGCCCACCATTGTCTATGGTCTCCAGGTAGCCTCCAGCAACTTCCCACCCATAATTGCTCATTACTGTAGTCTGACCCCATCTGACTCCTCCTGAAGACCCTTCCCAACCTCCTCCTCTAGACCACCTCTAGATTCCTCCCACAACTTTTCTGTGTATAGAATCCCATCTCCCCTCCATGTGTGTGTGAGAGCGCCACAGAATGACCTAGCATAGACAGGCTCCTTAAGAGTCCACCCCATATGGTGAACTTTTAACGAACTTTCAATAAACTTTACTTGTCTTTGACTGAGAAGACTTGAGTGGAATTCTTTTCACAGGATCTAGCATGTTGGCATTTTGAGGTCTCAGGCAACCCTAACCCTCTTTGTGGGTACTCTCTTCAGTATCATCTAAAGAGAGGTGTTTGCTGCTCTCCAGATCTGTACTCTGGTCTGTGAGTGACAACAATCACTCTTTTCTGCCCTGGAACTGTGAGGAGGGTTCCTGTTCCACTATGGCTACAAAGCCCTGGTGTGCTAGTGCTTCTCCTCATTCTGGGACTGCCTCCCAGGACTATGACCTGAATCTGAGTATAGGTAAAGCAACATAGGTCCTGCCTCAGTGCTAGCAAAAACACCCCTGTAATCTCCTTCTGACCAGTTGTTTGACTCCTTTACCATCTGGGAGCTGAGAGCTCTGGAAGCAGCCACTGCTACTGCTGATGATTCAGTCACTCCCAAGGCCTGCTCCTTGTTTGCTGGGGCTGGGGTTGCGCTGATGCAGCCTGCACTAGATTGTGCTCCACTGTCACCCAGGTGTGGTAGAACTTTCCTGCCAACCTTTCAAGTTGTCTTTGGTGTCTCTGGGCTGAGAGGTCCAGAAATTGCCATTGCTGCCACTGATTCAGTAGCTCTGAGGCCTGCTCCTGATTTTCTGGGACCAGGGCTGTGCTGGGGCAACTTTTGCTGAACTGTGCTCTTCTCTTACTCTGGTGCAATAGACCTTTCTGACTGACCTTCCAAGTTGTCTTGGGCTGGAAATTTGTTTCACTGTCTTTTTGTAGGTTCTGCTGATGAGATGCAGGCTCTGGGAGCCCCCTTGAGCTCTCCTTGAATCTTTGAGGTGCAGGCTCTGGGAAACTCCTTGAAGTCTGACTGAGTCTTCCCACTTGATGAGGCATTTGCAGAGGCCATAAGTATTTCATTGTGGCTGGCCCAAACCTCTGTTACTAGCCTGGCCCTCCATTGTCCATCTGCTTCCCACCCTGGAGCCTATCAAAATATCAATCCACTCTTGCATTGACCTCATTAACTCCTCTTGAAGACCCTCCCAAACTCATTACTGGAGTCTGACCTCATTGACTCCTCCTGAAAACCCTCCCCAAACTCCTCCTCTA
>CM053599.1:123368531-123461612 GCA_028646575.1 Pseudocheirus occidentalis
TAGCATAGACTTGCTCTGTGTGAGAGCCATAGAATGACCTAGCATTGACTGGCTTCTTAAGAGTCTACCCCATATGGAGAACTTTTAATAAACTTTCAATAAACTTTACGTCTCTTTGGCTGAAAAGACTTGAGTGGGATTTTTTTCTGCAGGACCAGCATCTTGGTATTTTGGGGTCTCAGGCAACCCTAACCCTCTTTGGTTAACTTCTTCACTGCTGCTCTAGAATTTGTTTAGAGAAATTTTTAAAAGATATTTGGAGGGGGCTTTGGAGGAGAGCTCAGGTGAGTCCTTGCCTTTACTCTGCTATCTTGTCTGTACTCCCCCCAGCCTCCTTCTTCTGAACCTTTTCCTTTATCTCCCAGATGTTCCCTTCTTTTCTTCCCTCCATAGTCCCTTGGGGCATCTAGTCTAATCTTTCCTCTCTCTGCCCTTTCTTCCCCTCCCTAATTCCAAACTTCTTAGAGTCTGAATCCATCATAAGGTACAAATGTAAATAACAGCTAATAGTTTAACATATTACCTGGGGTATTTGCATTTTAATGGAAGTCAAAATGTTAATTTAATGGGATGAAGTTCAGAGTAATTTTTCTTCGTAGCTAAGGGATGGGGAAGGATTTTGAGGGAGTCTTGAGCCTTTGAGAGACTTCGTGAAATATCATTTAGGCAATCTCCTCTGGAGAACCCATTAGGCTAGACCTAGCCTTATTTGCCTCAGGCTATTTCTGAGTCTCCAAAGTGGGGGGCTCTGTTCCCTGGGAATGCTCAGGTGGCATAGACTCCAAGGGCTGATCACAGATTGGCTAATTAGAGGATGAGAAGATGAGTTTTATCCCGCCTTCCCTGTGCTAGCTAATCATCCGGGCTTTTCTCAAACACAACCACATCAACCCTTCACCTGTTACACTTCAACACTTCCTTAGTCCTTTCTCTTTGTTGTGCCAGTTCCTGACCTCTCCTCTTCCCTGCTGGGTGTCAGTCCCTCAAGGCAGTTATATCCTAATTGCCACCAAGGGACTCCCAGCAGCAGGTGCGAATAGGAAAATTCCACCCTGTGCTCCTCCACTTCCTGTCCTCCAGATTACCTCATGGCTATGGTAGCAGCCTCCTAATTGGTCTTCCTGCCTCAAGTCTCTCCCTACTACAATCCATCACACAGCTCACAAAGTATTTTCTTCAAGCACAAGTGTAATTATATCATACCCCTACTCAATAAGCTCCAATGACTCCTATTGCTTTTAGGATCAAACGTAAAAATTCCTGTTTGGTACTTAAAGCCCTTCACAACCTGGGCCAAACCTACCTTCCAGCCTTATAGCTTCCCTACATGCTTTAGTCCATTCAAATTGGCCTCCTTGCAGTTCCTTGTACGCATATATAAGCGCACCTAAAATATCCAAAAGAAAGAATAGGAGATTAAGTATAAAATAACTATCATACCCTTTAGGTAGAACCGTACAAAAGGTTAAGTAGAGCCATGCAAAGAAAGAGGAATGGATTTATACTAAAAACTTTCTGCTCAGATGAAACCAAAAGCAATTTAACTTGCTGCTTTTGCTTTGTGCATAATGAATCTCTAAATACAGGGAAACATGATTCCTGTTGCAAAGCTGTTGTGTTTACTGACATGCCTGTTATTTTATTGTTGTATTGCATATCTTTCAATTAAAAAAAAATCCAAAACAGAGAAATTCACTTACTTGACTTACTTCACTTGCCAAATTAATTACTGTCAGTTATTATTAAATTGATTAAATTGTTAGTATTACTATAAATATTAGTCAGTAATTACTAACGAAATGAATTACTACCAGTTACTATTCACAAGTGTACCCAATCCCCAGGACGTATTTCTAAAATTGTCTTTATTCCTTATCTCATCCCTTTACATTTATGTTTTACGTATGTTTCATAATGTATTTAATATAGTAGTATATTAGTACACTAGCATATGTGTATAATTTACAAATAAATATACATACATTGAGGAGGTACCATATTTACTGATGGGGTATATGATCAAAAAACGTTGGAGACCATTGGTTTAGATTGGGATCTTGGAGAAGCTATAGGCCTACCTCATTTTTATTGCTCTTTATTGTTCTTTGCAGAAGTTACTTTTTTTTTTTTGTTGCAAATTGAATGTTTATGGCAACCCTGCATTAAGCAAGTCTGTCAGCACCATTTTCCCAATAATATGTGCTCACGCTGCGTCTCTGTGTCAATTTTGGTCAATATTTCAGACTTTTTCATTATTATTGTATCTGATATGGTGATCTGTGATCAGCAATCTTTGATGTTACTACTGTTACTGTTTTGGGGTGCCACAAACCACACCCAGCAAACTTAATCAATAAATATTTTGTGTGTTTTGACTGTTCCACCTACCAGCTATCTCTTTTCCCTCTCCTTGGGCTTTCCTATTCCCTGAGACACAACAACATTGAAATTGGGCCAGTTAAGAACTTTACAATGGCCTATAGATGTTCAAGTGAAAGGAAGAATCAATTGATGTGGCAAATATCATTGTTGTTTTATCTTAAGAAATTATCACAGTGACCTCAACCTTGAGCAACCACTCCGATCAGTCAGAGCCATTAACATAGAGGCAAGACCCTCCACTAGCAAAAAATTATAACTCGCTGAAGGCTCAGATGATGGTTAGCATGTTTTAGCAATAAAGTATTTTAAAAATTAAGGTGTGTGCATTTTTTTAGACATAATACTATTATACTCTTAATAGACTACAGTATAGTGTAAACATAATTTTCATATGTGCTAGAGTGTATGGGTTGTTCAGGGAGGACTTGTACCTCTGGTGTGAGGGCCTGTCAAGCCCTTTCCAGGCTTGCTCATCCACCTTTAATGTCCATCTTCCCTCAAATTCTCTCACCTGGGATGCTAAGAAGCTATATAACATGTGCAGCAGAAACACCCTGGTAACCTGACTAGGCAGATGGGCTGGACCAGGTTGAGGGTAATCAGCCGGCCTCAAAGCTGTTGTTGAGTTAGGGGGATGTCTACCACAGGCATGTGAAGACTTTCACGGTTGAATGGACAAATATGAGCAATTTGTTCCAATGGCCATGGAGATGGCTGAAGCAGGTGTGGTGGAGCACTTAGAGCTTGGTCAGGTATCAGACACCAAGGTCATCCACCACATCCTGGGCCATTGCCAGTTTTGACTTTTTTCTTGCCGCCGGACATCAGTGACTCAGGAAGAGAGAGTAAGGGTGACAACTTTGTGCAACTCTGCCTCACTTAAATCCAATTCACACACAAGTCAAGATATCACACATGATGTGATTCTTAAAAAATGAGGGGCAAGGGGCAACTAGGTAGAGAAGTGAGCAGAGTACGGGTCCTCGAGTCAGGTGGACCTGAGTTCAATCAACTCTGGCCTCAGACACTTGACACTTACTAGCTGTGTGACCTTGGGCAAGTCTCTTAACTCCAATTGCCTTGCCTTCCCCCTCCAAAAAAATGAGGGAAAAAAACAACATATGCACTGGGAAACCAAAGAAATTCTTGTGACTTGCTTTATAGTGATCTTCACTTTATTGCAGTAGTCTGGAAACAAATCTGCAACATCTCCAAGATATGCCTTTATATTGTTTCTTAAGACCTCTGAGGTCTCCCTAAGCAGACATGGAAGTCTTGGAAAGATTGCATTCTCTGGAGATCAAACTCATCACCCCTAAGTGACTTACTTCTGGAAATCCAGCACAGCCTTTCGATTCTTTTATCAGTGTGTCAACTAGAAAATTAGAAATGATGCAAAACATTTGCTTAGTCTCTTTGCTTGGGATTTGCAGTGGATCAATTCCTCAAAAGCCGTGTGACCTAAAGAAAACTATTGAGTTTTTCTCTGTTGTACCTCAATGTCTCTTTCTGTCAGATATATTTTGTTTTCTGTAATGTTAATAATACTGATCTGTCTCACAGAACTGTTCCAAAGATGGTGATAAGTTTCTAGAATATTTGGAGTTTTTAGAGGAGGGTTTCTGACCTGATATACCATATTTCACCACATCCTCTTTTGCATAGAATCAAGATTGGGAGCAGAAAACCATGTATTAGAAATCTATTGCACATCCATGGGTTCATGGTGGGTCTTGGACATAGCCTGACCCCAAGCTATGTATAGATATATAAGCTTTGAAGCCATCGAGAAATTCCAAGAAAGAAACAGTTCAGTTCATTTGTTTAGTTCCTCCATGGTCCCTTTTTTGAGAGCAAGCAATAGGGTGTAAGAAATGCCACACATTTCCCAACTTATGTCTCTGACTCATGGCATCCAATAAGGCCAGTCGCCAGATGAAAGACTCAGGAAGTATAGATTCAGGTCTCAGTTCCTCACTGCAGGGTGGGACATGGACTTTATTAACAGCATTTAAGCATTAAGGATTTTTTTTTAGTGAAGTTTGGATTCAGTCAAAGGGCCACACGTGGCATCGAGGCTGCAGGTTAACCACCCCTGTCCCATACTGACCAAAGTTCCTGTTGCTGTTGCTTTTCATGGTTTGGTGTCTAATTACTGCTCATTACTATCTCTCTGTCTATTTATTACTAAGACTAGTTGATTCCTAATTAAACAGGGGGAGCGGATTCAAAGGCAGGCCTCTTTGCATCTCTTCCTTGTAACCTTCACTTCCCATTTTTGGTGGCTGAGAGCTCTGTCACATCCCTTCTGCTCCTTCAGCTCTTCTCTGCTTTGTGGCTTTGTGGGCAAGGGCTGACCCTAGACACAAATCTGTCAGGTGGGACATAGTCATTCAATCCACAGTTATATCCGTAAGAACCTTTTGATTCAGTGTTGTTGAGCTGGGTTTTGGAAGCTTGGAGGACCATAGCCCAAATTTCCTCAAATGTGTTTGCTTCCTTCCTAAAATGGATTAATTTCTACCTTATTTGCCTCTTCTGTTTTCCCACTTCCCCAGGAATTCCTATATTCCTCCTTCATTTGGACAATTATAGCCTTATTTCCTCATCTAAGGTCTTATAACACTGTGCTGGCAGATTTTTTTGTTTGGATTCTCAGAAAGACTTGTTTGGGAAATATTGTAGATTATTACAGAGAGAAAACCTACCAGGAGGTGGGTCTAGGGTACTGATTGATAGAACAAATTCTGTAAAGTTGATCAATTTAGCTAGTTGCTCCTGGACAGAAGGAAAAGCATCCTTGACCAAAAGTCATATGCCACCATTATTACAACCTTTGATCTAGAAAACTGTTGAAAGGGGAAGACCAGTAAGGAGAGAAAAGGAGGTAGGTGGGGAAAAGGACAAAACTATGGAAGAAAATCTCTCTTTCCCTTCCCTACCTGAATCGTTTGTACCTTTCAGAATTAATTGCTAATTTTATTAAGATAAAAAGTAGTATAGTGGATAGAACATTGCAGAAGGCCTGGGTTCAAATCCTGATTCAGACACTTACTAGCAGCGTGACACTGGGTAAGTCATTTAATCTCTTGGTGTCTCAGTTATGTAAAACAAGGGGATTGACTCAATGGCTTCAAAGGCCGCTTCCATGCTCTCTATGATTCTATGTCTCAATAAGGGCCCAGGGGAAAACTTAGTGATACTATGTAGGTGGGGAGGATTGGTGAGTGGGGAGGAGGGTATTGAGAAGAGAGAACATTTTATTCTTTCAATTTTCCTTTTCTCTTCATCTCAGCATTGTGTTCTGGATGTATAATGTCCTGGGATATATCTATATCTATCTGTCTATCTATCTATCTATCTGTATGTATGTATATGTATATGTATACATATACATGTACATGTACGTGTATGTATATGTATATATATTTTACAGAAACCTTTGTTTAAAATGCTATTGAACATCCCAAACAGATGCAATGCTTAATTGACAATCCTGGGCCTCTGTGTTAATGTGGGTCTGTAAATACTCTCATCTGAGTGCCCAAGTGCCCTGGTGCAGCCTGTGGAGTTTGGAGAAATGACCCAGCTCCATATGACTTTTTGCTCTAATGGAATAACCAATATAAATCCTTTCTGCAGCCACTTGTGGGACAAGTGGTCATTTTGTATTTTCTAAGTCTCTCAGGTTCTTGGGTAGAAGCAGCCTTCCCTATGAGAGCTTTAACTTTTTATTTCCCTGTTCTTTGATCATAGCATTAAAACCAGTATCGAATTGATTTCAGGGGGAAGAGGGGCTGGAACAAAGACGTTCACAGAAGTCTGCTTGGCCCGAGGATCTTCTCCTTTCCCTTCACATGGTGCTGGCTGGCACTCAAGCCATTCATGTTCTCTTCACAAAGGCCTGGAGATGGATTTAGCATTCCAATTTGGAAACAAACACAACACAAAGAGCATGTGTGTGTGTGTGTGTGTGTGTGTGTGTGTGTCTGTGTCTGTGTGTCTGTGTCTTCCAAACCGTAGGGCATTTTAAACCTGGGCTGCAGCTGCAGTGACGTCTTCAACCACTCCATCTTCTAAAAGCACTTGAAAAAAAGGGAAGATTTGGAAGAGAGCACTTTTGGAAACGTAGGACTTTGAAAGCCTCTATTTTTCTAACATTTACTCTAATCAGCTCTCGGTTGACAGTAAGTATTTGAGACCAATGGTGACAGGGAAGGGAGTAAGGTTCCCTGTCAAGGTTTGGAGCCAGCAGATTAGGAGGCCGGCCTGGAACCATCACAGGGAACGAGTTTATTATATTAGTTTGCGCAGAGCATGCCACTAGGTATGGGGAGTCAGGCCCAGCAAGGACTTTGGGGGCTACTGGGCAATAACGATAGTTTAAATAGGGTATCCCCAAAGTCTTTGCACCCTTAAAAAGCTCTAATAGATCAAATAATAAATGTAATAGATTTTAAAAGTACTATTTATCAAAGTGCTTAGTGCAGTGTCTGGTTACCAGGCTCTGGTACAGACAGAGTTGTTGTTTGCCCTTCCTTCTTGAAGAGGACCATACATAGTAGGCTCTATATAAACACTTATTCTTTTTCCTCCTGCCCTTCCTCCCTATCCCCCCCCCCCCACTTCCTAATAGCTTAAAATAGCCTAAGACTTTTGGGACACCCTGTATTTATATATGACTTTAAAGTTTGCAAAGTACTTTACTTGCACTATACCATTTGATCCAACAACCTTGGGAACTAGGTCCTATAAGCATAGGCTTGGAAATGTTTTAATGTGCCGATGGTCATACCAGTGTAGTGTCTGTCTAAGGCAGGATTCAAATGCAAGTTTCTCCCAACTCTACATTTAGTACATTTTCCACTAAATTTAACCCTGGCCATCTTCTTTTTTTTTTTTTTTTTAATTTAATTGACTTGTTTGTTTACTTTTAGGTTACAAGATTCAGTTCCAGAGTCACTTGAGTTTCAGATTTTTCTCCCCTTCCTCTCCTCCCCCCACCCCCGCCATGGTGGCATACAATCATGTATAGGATCTGCAAACTCCTTCACATTGTACAATCGTCTGGTTGTATAGGTGTTATAGCCAATGGAGTGAGCAATGAGAAAAGAGAAACAAAAGCCAAACATCGAAAAGAATGATAGCATGCATTGCTTCAGTCTCCTTTTAAACTCTGGTTTTTCTAGATCTTTCTCTGAATGTAGACATCTCCTTCTATCCTCAGACTTGTAGAGTTGTCTTTTAACTGTGCGATGCTAAGAAGCGCCCAGTTTTTCAAAATTGTCGTCACACATATGATGTATCTGTGACTGTGTACAAATTTTTCCTGGTTCTGCTCTTCTCACTCAGCATCAATTCATATAAGCCTCTCCTGGCCATCTTCTTGCCATCTGCCATGATGCTTTACCCTCGGCTGGACCTGCCTTGTACCAGGGGACTCTTAGCTCTGGAATTCTTGCCCTGAGCTCCCTCCTTCATCTTGCCTTATTGATGTGTGTGTGTGTGTGTGTGTGTGTGTGTGTGTGTGAGAGAGAGATATGAACTGTGATATCTACCTGCCACCACCATGCTTTACATTCTATCAAGGCCATTTTCATGCTATACCCTATCCTTGCTATCTTGCCATGTGCCTGTGCACACATACTTTTTCCTCTCCTCCCTCTTAACTTTCCAGCTCTGGAACTGTGATCAAATCAATACTACCATTATTCTTTGAAGGAGTGGGCTAATGAACTCTCCTATGACTCCTATTCCTGTGATTTCTCAAACTAAAGCTCCCTCTCTGGTCATCTTCCTCCCCTGTTTTGTCCTCCCCTGTTAGAATGTAAGCTTCATGAGAACAAGGACTATTTCGTATTTATATTAGTATTCCTAGCACTCAACATACTATTTTGCCATAATGAGTGATCAATAAATGCTTATTCATTCATTTATGAATCTGCTCCCGGGGGAGAAGACTGTCCGAAAACTGGGATAATGATGATATATGATGCTTAGAGTTTCTATATAAGCAATTAGCTCATAGTTTCCCTGCTCCCAAATTATGTCTTTTTCCCCCCTCCCAAGATCAAGGAGGCAAAGCCTGAGCTTATCCTTCTGTGCTTATATAAACTTCCTTGTGATAGTCCTTTTGTGATTTCTTTTCTCTTGAAAAGCCATTTGTTTTTGATGTTCATTTGAACTCAGTTTACTGTCTGTTATAAATGCTAGTACTTTTTTTGTAGGGTGTGAAGTGAGAAGAACATCCTGTTTGATTTATCCTGGATCCACATTGCTAGAGGATTTGGATGCTAAATCTAACCAGGAAAAGCACATTATCATGGGTAGACAGAATAAAAATGGATAATATGGAATTAAAACTAAAATAAGTGAAGAGATAATAAGAGATCACCCAATTACCATTAGCGGGTTTAAGTCACTGGGACATCACATCCCATGATCCTAGGAAAGCCGATGAATGTGATGATTGCCTTGGGCGATCTTTAAGAAATTATGAGCAATGCCACAGTATTATAATCAGGCAATCTGCTGCCCCAGTTTTTGTGAAGAAGATGGATTCTTTAAGCGTAGGAAACAGATTCTTATAAGATTAGATTCTAGAATATATTCTAAACACTTAGAAAGGGAAATGTGGACCACTAGAAATCAGCATGGATTTGGCAAGAACAAATCATGGCAGTTGTTAGGGAATCTCTCAAATGGGGGAGGGGGTTGGAGAGCTGGGAGTATTTCACTCACCAGTAGATGTGGGTGAAACCTAGAGTCAAAAAAGTCAGTAGCCACACTGAAAGGAAAAGAAATTAATTCGTATGTTAAGGGAGACTGCTTGTTGGAAGTAGCTCCAGCTTCCCAAGATACGTAGTTTGGTTTGTATAGCTTTTCAGGCCAACTTAGAGAACACCACCAGTCATCAGTATTCTGTGGGGGGTCAGCAAAGCTTAACTAACCTAAGAGGTATTCAGTTCCCATCTTTGGAAGAATTATTACTGCCATTTCCCGGATCTAGTGATCACAGGGTCATTGTGTCAGAATGGAGAAACCATAAGTTGCTTAACCAAGGGCCTATCAGCACATCATAGTCAAAATAGTTTCTTAGTCACATAAAGCATTTCTAAAATGGAGTTGTTCTTCCTCCTCACAGACTAACCTCACATGTTTTTTTTGACTGGGCTAGTAGAGGTAGATCAGGAAAAGCACCATATATCTATGCATGCAGACCAGTAAAGTTTGTTGCTGGCAGGAATTTGAAACAAGGACTAGCAATTTTGTTGATGGTTGGGCAGGGATAATAAGGCAGGAATTTACAACAAAGTATTTAAGACAAGGGCTTCCTGGTTTGATCTTGCTCAGGTACCTTTTGTGGCAATCAGGTACATTATAAGAACTAAGAGAATTCTTGCTGCCTCTTTCTCATACAGTTCCTTTGTAGGTTTATTGGGCAAAGTCCCCAAAATAGTTTGAAGGGAGCTGATGGATGATTAGGAATTTTACAGCACACGATGGTAGAAAGCATCAGATATCCTAAAGAAGCTGACTACTGGCACACTGTGGTTTGAGATCAGCAGAGATGCCCAGCAGAGATAACATGATTCCCTGGAGATTTGCTGCCCTTTAGAAAGCAGCTTAATGAACCACATGTGTCCTTATGTGGGCATGGGCATTCTCTGTGTTTGTGTACTTCCCCACTGGTGGGGTGGCAAACTTTGGGACAGTATACTTCATTGTAAACTGGGGGAGGGACCTTTTCTTGTCATTTAATTTGTTATGTTATTTGATGAAACAGTTTTTTACTTGAACTGTTGTGTCTTTTCTGGTTGACTTAGTAAACACATGCTAAGGTTTTGCGTGGATGCTGACCCACATCTTTTAATTGCCTTGAATTTGAGGTAGCATTCAGGGTGGCCCACATGCAAGGTGGCTCCTAGGTGCTACGTACAGTATACCTTGATTTCAGCATGGCATTTGGCAAAAAGTCTCTAATGATTGTTAACATAAAGTTAAGGGTGTAAGAGATTTGCAGGTAGGGTTGAGTGTGGGAATTCTACCTTGCATCTTCTGCCCTGATTTGTGGGTAGGGGAAGGGGAGGAGGGATGGCGGCCAGCACTGGTATCTTGCTTAAATCAGTTTGCACATGGTGACTTTGAGAGAGTTGGATGGGGGAGAATGCAGGAATAGGGGCCAGGTGAGGCTCCTAAGTGTGGCATTTTGGCACAGTTGTGGTGATCTGAGGTTCCTGATGATTTCCTCTTTGTCTCCATGTTTGGATGTGTATCTGGCTGCCAGTTTCCTGAAAGAAGCAATCTGAAACACATGTGGTGTCTGTGTATTTCCCTGGGGTCTAAATAGATCTATTGTATGGTTGTCTTGTTATTGAATCTAGACATAGGTCATGTGAAAAGGGAAAGCTGAATGCAATGATCTGTGTCTGAATTTACTGGGTGATCTGATTCTCCTCTTCTAGAAGAGGAGTGCAGGCATTGAATTGTAACAAAATGATGCTGACTACTTGACAGTATGGTAAGGTGGGTCCCAAACTAGCTGACTGTTTGCACCAAGGAAATGGCAGTTAATAAATCAGTGTCAATTAGAAGGAAGATCTAGAGTGGGGGAGCTTTAGTGTACTTCTTTGGTTTTATTCTGTCCAATGTTTTTATCAATGAAATACCGACCAGATTTGTGGATGATATGAAGCTAGAAGAGACAGAGAATATGTTAGATAATGAAAACAAGATCCTAATAGATCCTGAGAGTTTGGAATGATGGAGTGAATCTAACAAAATAAAGTTGAATAGGGATAAATAAATAATTTTGCCCTTGGATTAAAAAAAATGACACAAGTTTAAGGTGAAGAGAACATGGCTAGACAACAGTTTGTATGAAGAAGAATCCAGGGTTTTAATGGATTGAAATCTCAGAATAAGTGCCACAACTAGACAGCTGCATGGTGGGTGTAGTGGATAGAGTGCCAGGCCCGGAGGCAGAAAGACTCATCTTCCTGAGTTCAAATCTGGCCTCAGACGCATACTAGCTGTGTGACCCTGGGCAAGTCACTTAGCCCTGTTTACCTCAGTCACCCCATCTATAAAATGAGCTGGAGAAGGAAATTATTCTAAAATCTTTGCCAGAAAAAATGTCCGAAATGGGATCATGAAGAACCAGACGTGACTGAAGTGACTGAACAACGACAAGCTCAGAATCTGAGTAAGCAGCAGAATGTGATGGGTAAAAGCTGTCTTAGGTTGTCTTGATAAATCACTAGCCAAAACAGGGGAAAGGACTGTTCTGTTGTCTCCTGCGCTGGCCAGGCCACATCTGAAGTACTGGGTACTGGTCTGGATGTCACATTATAATGAGTAAGGACTTCGACAAACAGGAGTATTTGCAGTAGAAGAAAACCAAGAAGGTAAGGGGGCTTCAAAGGAAATCATAACAAGGTGGGTCAAAGAAAATGGGGGTGTTTAATCTGGAGAAGAGATTTTGTTGGGGGAGGGGTGGGAGGAATTGGAACAGGATCAGTATCTTTGAATATCTGAAAGATTGTTACATGTAAAAGGGATTAGATATGTTCCACTTGGCCTCAGGGAAAGAATTTGGGTAAAATTGTGGAAGAGAAGAAAATAAGTTTGTTTTTATATTAAACCTCAATCTAATAATTATAGTTTCCCAAACGAAACTGGAAAGATTATTGAATTTAACCCCGTCATTGTACGAATGGGGAAACTAAAGTTCAGAAAGGTGAGGTAATCTGTTTGATTTTAGAACTCTGGTTTGGGCTTATGCGAGGTGATAAAGGCCTAAGAAAATAACCGTGGGAAAGGAAAGGAAGAGATGTTTATTGAATTCAGGGCTGTGCAGACAAAATAATAATAATTGTTAGTATCTATGAAGCATTTCAAGGTTTGCAAAGTGCTCTGCATGCATCTCATTTGATCCTGTTGAAGAAAAAAATATTAATATTAATAATGTACTAGGCAATTTAGGCTCAAGTCTGCCAGAAACAATTTCATTTGACATGTCATTAATCTATATCCAAGCTATTTCTAGCTTGGAGAAAGATGTCCAAACTGTTATAGGCCCCCATACTTTCTGACATGACTCTTTGTCTGAAGGAGATTTCAGGTAACATTTGTAGGAACTTTGAAGAAGGAAAATATCATAATACGTTAAAATATAGTTTCAAGTTAATATTCAAGAATAGTAACTACTTAATTACTTCCTGGACTCCTTTCCTTAAGACTTCCTTCTTGTGATTAATATCTTAACCTTGAATTTCTGTCTCCAGGTGGGTCATGGAAATCATTGCAAGAGGTGGGGAGGCAATTATTTTATCACTCAATCCATTTCAAAGGGAGACCTCTTTTTCTTCCCACTTTTCTAAAGAGAAAAGTTTCAGACTGGAGAAATAGTTTTCCTTAATATTTTTAGAGAAATTAGAAGGCTTTAGTAATGTGTTTTCAACATTCTCATAACAATCCTGGGTTGCTATTATATCCCCATTTCTTAGATGAAAACACTGAGGTTGATAGGCTAAATGACTTGCCCCAGAGTCACACGGTTAGTAATTGTTTGAGGCAGGACTCAAACTCAGTTATTCCCCAATACTAGGTTCTTTACTTGAACCATTGTAACATCTAGTTTCCTCACTTGGAAGCAGGGGATGTAGAATCAAATCCTAGTTATGCCTCTGTGTCACCTGTGTGACTTTGGGTGAGTCACTGAACTTGTTGGGACCTTGGCTTCCTCAACAGTAAAATAAAGTCAGCTTAGATGACCTTGAAGTTCCCGTATAACTCAAAATCTATGATCCTATGAATTATTCATGAATGTGATCAATTTCACATAGACAATCATTGATATTGAAAGGAAGATTTCAGACAGTATAGTCATTGAGGAAATTCCATTTATTGAAGACATTAGGAAACATCTCTACTTTTTATTATCTCTGTTGGTTTTTCATGAGAATTTGCTCTTGTGAGGAAATGTGAGGCAGTATTTCCAAGTTATGTTGTTTTGTTGGTACCTAGTCAGTAAGTAGGCTTTTATGAAGAAAACTTCTTCCTACTCAGTGCATGAATCCTCTCTCTATAACCAGAGTCTCATTCATTCTCATCTACTCAATTCAAATTCAACAAACATTTGTCAATTAATTAGGTAAAATGCATATATTAGGGATAGCAAGATGAAAAGTCATCAATACCACCCCTTGCCCTAAGTTTACAATCTAGCTTTTTTTGTATTTACTGATTGACTGGGGATGAGGGGGAGGGGAGGAAAGTAAAATGTGAACAGATTACTGTAATACCAACTGGAAAATGCTTACGTTCCTAGGAGAGGTCCTCTAAAGAAGGAGAGATCATTTCTAGCTGGGAATGGGTGAAGTGGGACCAAGAAAGGCTTTATGAAATAGGCAGCCCCTAGACCTGGGCTTTGAATGAAGAAAAGGGTGTTATTTGCTTCCTCACAAATCCCTCTCCAATGATATTTCAACTCTAGCCCGTGTATTTCCTTCTTCGAAAATCTCCAAGAATTTGACTTTGTTTAGTCTGATTAGATAGTTTTTAGTAGGAGGTAAGGGACCTGCTGTTTTTCCTTGCCACAGAGTATAAAATAAGAGGAAGTAGACTTAAATTTATGCAGCAGGAATGGGGATTTGATATAAATTGTTCAACAAATGACTCACAAATGCCTCTCGCGCAGACCTTTGTGTTAGCTGTACTATGGGGCATATTAGAAATATGGTGGTGACTTAGAGTCAGTAGGCCTGGGTTAATACTTCCTGGCTCTGATGCTTTCCTGATCTGTGACCTTCAGGTAAATCACTGAACTTTTCTAAACCTCAATTCCTTCATCTGGGTAATGGTGGCCATCCCAAGGAATGTAGTAAAAATGGTCTTGAGCTCAGGTCTCTTGCTAAAGGATGCACTTGGCTAATTGGATTGTGATCGGTCTTCATGGTGGTTGTGTCTAAGGTTATTGGTGACTGAGCCAGGAGGAACTGCTGGATAATCTCCACCTCTCTCAGAGGACCAATGCTCTTTTGAGATACATCCAGTCATCTCCCGCTTGGACTCTCAGGCAGGAGAGGAGGGAATTTCCTTTCTTTCCCCTCCCAAGGGTCATAATGTTCTACAAGTGAGCTCCTGGCAATGACAATCCACATGCATCCACAGCTAGATGGGTGAACTTGAGACAAGACTTCAAGTCTCTTCTGCTTTGTGTTTATTTCCCTGAGCACAGGACACTGAGCATGAATGGAAGAACAATTATCTAGCAAAGGAGACTAAAAAATAGGAAGAGAACCAAGATAGCAATGCTAAGGAAGAAGAGAGTGGTCAGTAAAAGGGAGTTGGTCAACAGTTTCAAAAGCTTCAGAGAAGACCGATAGAATGAGGGATAAAAAAAAAAGCCATTGAATCGATCATTTAAGAGATCACCAATAACCTTGGAACGAGCAATTCCAGTTGATTGGTGGAATTGAAAACTATACTGCAAAGGGTTGAGAAGTAAGTGGGAGGTGAGGAAAAATAGGTAAGAAGAGACCATCTTTTTGAAGAGTTTATTATGGAGAGAAGGAAAAGTATATTAAAATGAAAAGTACATTCATTTCAACTTTAGAACCCAAACATTTCCAATAGCCTTCTGAATGAGACTGTCATACTGAGTCAGACCTGTTGCTCATCCAGCCTAACAGTTGAACTCTTGCTGTATAGGAAGAGATGATTTAGGGAGGTACTTGCTTCCTTCCATGATGATAGTCTGGAAATTTATCATTTTAAAATTTAAGATCATATATTAGACTTGGTTTTAGAGCAGAAGCAACCTCACAGTTCTAGTCCATCCTCCTCATTGTACAGATTAGTAAATTGAGGCCTGGAGAGAGTTTAGATGTGTTGCTCAGGGTCACCCGAGTACTAGTAAGTAACCAAACTGGAATTTTAACCCAGGTTTCCTTTCAGATTAGTCCTTCATTTTTACGAAACTGCTATTTTTTAAACAAAAGGATGTATGTGTTTTACTCGTCTTTTACCTAGCTTCTAGGGATGCTAGGCAGATATATGCCATTTTATTTGAGGAGCCCAAAGAGGGTTAGGGCTGCCTGAGACCCCAAAATACCAACATGCGGGGTCCTGCTGAAAGAATTCTACTCAAGTCTTCTCAGCCAAAGAAAAAGTAAAATTTATTGAAAGTTCAAGTTCGCCATGTGGGGTTCTAGGCCATTTCAAGGTGCTCTCACAGAGCAAGTCTGTGTGCTAGGGCATTCTAAGGCGCTCTCACAGAGCAAGTCTGTACCAAGCTATCCCATGGCACTCTCACACCACATGGAGAGAAGATGGGGTTCTATATACAAAAAGGTTGTGGGAGGAATCTAGGGGTGGTCCAGAGGAGGAGATTAGGGATGGTCTTTAGGAGGAGTCAGATGAGGTTAGACTCCAGTAGGGAGGGTCTTCAGGGGTGGGTTTATGAAGGAAAGGGAAAGGAACCTAAAGAACTTTATTTCCACATGTCCAAATTTCCTTTTGATCTTTTCAATGTACCTACATATATTTCTATCTAGTTGTAATCCAGTTTTGTGTTTTTCATTTAATATTTTGTGTAAATGTTTCAATTTATTGGTATCATTTAAAAAAGCTACATAGTGGTCTATTATGTTAAACAGTAGTTAAGTTATTCAGTAATTTCTTTATTGTTGAATTATCACCAATTTTCCCTTATAAAGAGCATAACTATGAGTACCTTTTGAACAAATTACTTTGGGGTTATTTTTTTTGGGGGGGGGAGGGTTGTAATGCTTACAAACAAAATTGTTAGGTCAAAGGGTAGAAATGGTTTCGTAGCTATTGTTACATACATACTGACAGCTTGTTCTCCAGGAAGATTGAACCAATTTACCCTGCCGCCAGCAGCATGTAAGGCAGCCTATTTTTTCACTCTTCTGACATTTGGTTTTATCACTTTTATCTACATAACATCATAGCCAGGAGATGTGTGTAAAATTGAGTTTTGGGGAACAGCTAGTGGGCCCGTTTGGTTGTAATGCAGAGTTTATGAAGACGGGAAACGTGGTTGGAAATAATGTCATGGAAGTCTTTAGATGCCAGGCTGAGAAGGTTGTATTTTTTCCTGGAGGCAATAGGGAGCTCCTGAAGATTTTTGAGCAGAAGAGTCATATGGTCTGAATTGTGTTTTAGGAAAATAATTTTGTTTTCTGTGTAAAGGATAGAATAAAGAGGGGGAGAGACTGGAAGCAGGAAAAAAAAAACACAAACCAACACACCAACCAGAATGTCATTGTTATGGTAATTAATATCTCCCCATTTCTGCACTCTGATGGATTTCTTTCTGTCACTCATGCAAAACACTTCATCTCTTGCCTCCACACCTTTGCAACAAGCATCCTGCATCCTGAGAACATAATCCCTCCTTATCTCTGCCTTATACAATATGTAACTCAGGCAACATCTTCTGTATGAAGCCTTTTCCCCAATTATTAGTGTCCTCCTCAGACTATCTTGTATTTAACTAGTATATGTCCGTGTGTGTGTATGTATATAGACATATATACACACACATACATGCATGTATATAGACACACATACACAAGTATATATCACACATATATACATATATATATATTTGCTTTTAAATTTATGTTATATGTGTTTTTATATGTCCTTATTTCTCCTATTAGAATATAAACTCCTTGCAAGTAGGCATTATCTCATTCTTCATTCTTGTGTCTTCAGTGCCTAGTGTAGTATTTGGCACATTGTTGTTGTTGTTATGTTAGGTCATTTCAGTTGTGTCTGACTCTTTGTGACCTCATTTGGGGTTTGCTTGGCAAAGAAAAAATGGAGTATTTACCATTTCCTTTTCCATCTCATTTAAAGATGAGGAACTGAAGGAAACAATATTAAGTGGCTTGCCCAGGGTCATACAGCTGGTAAAGGACCATGAGGTCGGATTAGAACTCCGGAAGATGAGTTTTCCTAACTTCAGGTCCAGCTCTATCCACAGCACCACTTTTAAAATCCTTGTTGGTTGATTGTCAAGGTTGGAGATCATGATGAAATGAACTAGAATAATAGCTGTGTGAGTGGAGACAAGGGGGTAGATGTGAGAAGTGTCATGGACATAAAATGGACAAAACTTGGCAATTGAATTTTTTCTTGTTGTTTGGAATATTTTCTCCTTAACCTGGGAATTTTGAAACTTGGCTATAACATTCCTTTAAGTTTTCTTCCTGGGATCTCTTTTATGTGGTAAACAGCAGACTTCTTCTATCTCTTTTTTTTCTTTTTATTTCTACTTTACCCTCTCACTCTAGAACTTGAGCACAATTTTCACTAACAATTTTTTGTAATATTATATCCAGATTCTTTTAGGAAGAGAGAAGAGTGAAGGATCATTCTGAGCTTGTGAACTTGGTTGACAGACAGCAATATCCTCAAAAGAAACAGATAAATTGGAAAGAGGAATGGGTTTAGAGGGTCTCTTCAGCAAGAATCAAACCTGCTCTGATACAATAGGGCATTAGAGTCTCAAGTCCAGGGTCAGGTGGTTGGTCTTCTTAAGATGGGATACTGATAATGAGCAAGATTCATCTGGGCCTTTCATCATCTTCAAAGGTATACTCAATGACCCAGGGTAGAGGTGACTAGACTGCAGGTGAAGAGGTCTTTGGGGGCAGATATGAGGAGTTCTCAATGAGCTGATGGAGAAGCCCTGATATGTTCCTCCAAGAGGCTCTTTCATCCAGATTATTCATGTGGGGGAAAAAAAATCTACATATTAACCATTGCAAGCCATATTTAAGTCAATTGTCGGTCTTTTCACTGTGGGGAAGAAAAGTTACATTTTGGACATGTGTATGAAGTACTGATGGAAAATCCAGGTGGAAATGTCCAGGGGGCATTGACAATTATCAATGAAGGAAAAACATTCAGGGAACAATATTAGGGCTAGATAAATAAAATTGGGAATTGTCTGCACAGAGATGATAATTGAACCTATTAATAGTTTACTTATCGTACCAACTAAGGAACAGGGTTTATCTCTTCCTTTACTTGTATCTTTGCTTCCCCCAGTAGAAATTTATTGTTTCCTTCAAGTAATGATAGTTTACAATTAGGGTCTCTATAGCATTTTTCTCACAACAATCCTGTGAAAGAAATAATACAACTGTCATCATCATAGTCATATATATGAGAAACTGAGGCTCAGACAGTTTAAGGGTCACATGGATAGTGTTAGAACCATGGACTTTAATCCAGGTCTCTTCTGTCTACAAATCCTTTATTTTTTCCTCAGACTACTGTGACTTTATGGAACTAGGTAATAGTGTTCTTTTCATTAGTAATTATAGAGTGTTTTCTTTTCATTATATTTACTTCCTGTATGACATTAGTACCTTAGAGACATGTCTTCCAGTTTGGTTGTTCACATTAATTTTATCATATTTATTATTTCCAAATAATTTCCTCTAATAAGATTTTGGTTGATTCCCATGGATTTTCAAGTACTCATTCATTCATTCAGTGACAATTATTAAGACACTGTGCTAAGCCCTGGGAATGTGAAGATAAATATAGAACAGGCCCTGGTAAGACAAAGCCCTAATTAGAATTTTTCTCACCTGGGAAAGTACCTTTAAGTCAATTGTTAAAGACACGTTTCAGTTAAGGTGATGAGGCGACACTCTCCCCTTTCAACAGAAACCCCAAGACACAGAAAGGCAGCTCTCTGGGGAGAGAGACTGGGAGGAGATCACTAGAGATGCGGCAGTCACGGAAATGAAGGCACAGGTCATTTGGTAGTTTCTTATTCTCACTGACCAGGGGCTAAACTTAATTGTCTTAGTGTTGCTGAGGCAGAGTAAGAGCCATCAGTGATCACTAAATGCTGACTTTCCTCCACAGTCCACACCCCATCTTAGTCGTGGTTCTGCTCCTAAGAGCTTGCAATCTACTAAGGAGAAGAATAAACACACAATTAACTATAGTACAGAGGAGGGTAAGAGAAATGCACAGGAGAAGTTCAGGCAAAATGCAAGGATAAGTTTGAAGAGGGAGAGATCACTTTCATTTGGATGAGTTGGGTAAGTCAGGTAAGAGAACAGGTATCATGGAGTAGATGATATGGGATGGGTCTTAAATGGATGAATTTTATTTTAAAAGGCTATTTAGACTAATCCAAGCCTGAAAAGGAATTTCCTCTACAGTCTACCATGAAGTAGTAATTAGCCCTTTTCCAGAAAACCTAGTAACTTATTACCTCCTGTAGCATCCTATTCAGCTTTGGAATAGCTTTCAGTGTTAAAACCTTTTTCTTCATTCTAAGCCTAAATCTAGCTTCTCTGCAACTTTAAGACCACTGTTGCTAGTCTTGCCTCCTGGGGCCAAAGAGAGTAACTTTAATCCTTCTTCATTTGACAACCCTTCAAATACTTGAAGAAAGTGACCCTATCATTTCTAGCTCTTAGTGCACATTGATTCCTTTCCTAAATGTTCCTGAACTATCACTTTCAATTCAGTTCAGCAAATGTTGATTAAGCACTCACTCTATTCAAGACTTTGGGTTAGGCGCTAGAGATACCAAACCAAAAATGAAATTATCACAACCTCAAGGGACGTGATTTCTTTTAATCATGAATATTTCAAGAAATCAAAGTCAAGCTCACTTGTCTTATATTTCACAGACTCCATCTTCCTTCTCCTTTTGCTCTTCAATAATCACAGGATACCTTTTCTCTTTCTCTTTAGTCTTAAATATCAGTGACATCAGTTCCTTAACTGCATCAGAAAATTCTTTCAGAGTTCTGGAGTGCAGTTCAACAAGGTCTTGAACTCTATGAGGGCAGCTCATCATTCTCTTACTGTCTCTTCAGTTATCTTAAATTTCAATTTCATGTTAATCATCTTTTTAAACAAATTCTTTAAATTGTAAACATCATTCTATTTGGAAGAGAAAACAGAAGTGAAATAGGATTTGAGTAGTTCTGCCTTCTTTCCTTTGTCCATTACCATCATCCCATATATCCTGAGAAATGGTTCTATGCTGTTTGTGATGGTCTGATTTCCTTGTAACAACTTTAAAAAATTTTATTTGTTGTCCTTAGCTTTCCTAGACATCTTCAACTCATTCTATGTACTCTTAACATTCTTACCAGATGATGATTTCTCTTATATTCTTCCTACTTGCCTTTTGCTCTGGGCTAGGCCTAGTTCAAGCAAGCACAGTGATCTGAGCTCTGGATTTGAAAACAATGAAAAACATTTGTAAGTCATAAAGTACAATAAAAATATTTAATGATAAAGGATTTAAAAGGATATAATCACAAAAGATTAGTGCTGCTCTCCCCCATCTTTTCAATGGCCTTGGCAACAGTACTGGACAAAAAGATCTCCTATAAGACAATGTGAATTTCTTCAGGTCTCAGGAACACTAACTTCCTATAGACTGGGAGTTTTATAAACCTAGTTCTCTGGAGCAAACAAATCCTGAAGCCATCAAGTCTCCTTAAAAGAAAGCCATCCTAGCTTCTGTTAAATAAATACTGTTCCTATTGTAATAGGAACTTACTGTCATCTTCTACATATGCATTTTCTCTAGCTAAGTTGGTCAGTGAGTTCTCTAAATATCCTTCTGGGTCTCTGTAGACCTTTCTTCCTCATTGGTAAGAGTTTCTGTTTACATGTTCAAAAAGACTTTCCTGATAGCTGCCTGTCTCTCTTTAACTGACTTCTTTTATATTATGTGAATCCAACTTATCCTTTCTCAAAAGTCTGTGAAATTTGCTTTCCCCAAATCTGGGCATACATGTTAGATTATGCCCTAGTTTCCTCTCCTTCCCTGTGACAAATTCTAAGATGGAGTGGTCACTTCTTCCAAAGATTCCCATAATTTTCTGATTCAGCAACCTGTTTTTCCTTAATGGTCAGAAGCAGGTAAAGAATAGCACTTCCCCTTGTCACCTCTTTCATCATTTGAAGAATGAAATTGTTATTAAAGCTAACCAAGAGACAGAGAGAGACAAAGAGACACAGAAAGCCAGTTTCAGAAGATATCTAGAAAATTGAAGACTACCATCATTACTATTTAATGCCTCTGCCCTAGATTTGTGATTTTTTTTTGAATTCTATATCTTGCCTTTTTTTGTTCAAGTGTTTTGTAGTATAAGTTAAGAGAAAAGATCCATCAGGAAAGACAGTAAAGATATATGAAAGGGAAGGGATTTAAAAAAAAGTTTTATTTTTATTTTCAATTCCAAATTTTCTTCCTCTTTCCTTCTCCTCTCTCACTCATTGAGAAGGTAAGAAATATGCTACTGATTATACATATCAAGTCATGCAAAAAACTATTTCTGCATTAGTCACCTTGAAAAAAAAAGAGAAAGAAAAAAGGACCAAAAAATGCTTCAATCTGCAATCAGAGTCCATCAGTTCTCTCTCTGGATGTGGATAGCATTTTTCATCAAGAAAATGGCAGTGTTGTGGATCTTTGTATTGATCAGAGTAACTAAATCTTGCACAGTTGATTATCATTACCAAATTGCTGTTACTGTGTACAGGGTTCTCCTACTTGCTTACTTTATTTTGCATCAGTTCGTATATGTCTTCCCAGGTTTTTCTGGAACTATGAGAGAAAGGATGATTGACAGAGCAAGGTCATCAAGAGAATAAGAAGATAATAAGAATGAGAAGATAAAAGAGTATGAAGTCAAGGTTATAGGTGAAAGGGTTAGCTCTAGCAAAAATTAAGACCATCCTTTCCTCTGAAACTGGAGGGATGAATTAGAAGATAGGTTAAATCACTGGGAGGATTTGGAAATGCAAGAGAGGAATGGAAGGAGGTCATTTCAGATGTACCTGACCTTAATAAAGTAGGAATCAAGGTAATCTATTTACTGTTAATGAAGGTAAAGATAAGGGAGTTGGTGGATTATGGAGAAAGGTTTAGAACCATTAAATCATCTGCAAAAAAGTACTAGTTTTGTTTCTTGCAGACTTACTTCTTTTTCCTCTCTAAAACTTGGTGCCAGTAGTTCAAATACCAAGATTAATGATAATATTAAATGGTGTCTTATTACTAGTGTTTATCTTGAAACTGCACATCTCTGTTTGAACTAGCTGAAAGGTTGTAAATGTGGGAAAAAAGAAGCAACAACAACAAAATGGTCCTGAGACTTGAAGAGACTATTTAATTTAAACTCTCATCATAAAGATGAAATACTATGGAAAAGTGGGTAGATAAGGGTTTGATTCCTGGATCCACCATTTTACTACCTTTGTAATCTCTGTGACCATTCATGGCCTCAGTTTCTTGCATTTATAAGGTGAGTAGTTGTTTAGCTGTTCAGTTGTGTCTGACACTTTGTGACCCCATTTGGGGTTTTCTTGGCAAAGAGACTGGAGTGGTTTGCCATTTCCTTCTCCAGTTCATTCTATAGATGAGGAAACAGGCAGAGGGTTAAGTGACTTACTAGGATCACATAGCTAGTGTCTGAGGCAGGATTTGAACTTATATAGATTCCAGATTTGGTGCTTTATCCATTTTGCCAACTATAAGATGAGAAAGTTGGATAAAATGATCTTTAAGCTCCCTTTTAAGCTTTAGATGTATCCAACTATGAGGTTTGGTTCTACTTTCTTCCAACAGATTAGAAACAGACCCAGAAGGTGAGTAAAAGAGAGTAGTACTTACTGGTGGCCTTGCTTCTGAAACAACCAGGGACTCTTTTGATTTAAAATATCAACTTAAAAAATAATAACAAGCCCTTTTATAGAAATAGAAGTAAATGGAAGCATGGAAAGGAAAAGCATGGTAGAGAAATGAGGGTAGCTGTCTCCAGCTACAACAGAAAGAAGTTTGAGAAAAAGATGAGTGTAGTGTTGTGTAGTGTTCATTTCTCAGATTCCATCAATAGCAGTGCTTGAAGGCTGGGGTAGACCTGTTCCTGTGAATGCCTTCCTGGCTCTGATCCCATATACTCATTTTAAAAAAAAATTTATTTATTTATTTATTTATTTATTTATTTAGAGGGCAGTTGGGGTTAAGTGACTTGCCCAAGGTCACACGGCTAGTTTTTGTGTTAAGTGTTTGAGGCCGGATTTGAACTCAGGTACTCCTGACTCCAGGGCCAGTGCTCTATTCACTGTGCCACCTAGCCGCCCCCTGATCCCATATACTCATAAACTTCCCTATGATCTTAGCTTTGATTCCAAACATTTTCATCTCTGAGAAAGGGATTTTTTTTTCTTTTCAAATAGCCTTCTCCTATCAGTAAGTCAGGTGTGAGTATGGGGTGGTACTGTAACACCTAGATCTTAATCACATGTGGCCATATCCACATGTGGAGCTAAGGGACTAAATTTTGGGGTTCTAGACACCTGACCAGTGATCCTAAGGCCTTTCACTTCTTCTCATCTTTTAACTTCCACAAGGATCTGCCAAGGACAATGGTGAACATAAATTCTTGCCTCAGCAGGCTACTAACCCAAGCAGTTTGCCAATAAACCCTGTCACTTGAATTCTTTACTGGTAGCAGAGGAATTCTGTCATTCAAAAGAGGGGTTGAGAAGATGTCATAAATTAAATGTAAAACATTCAGAGATCAAAGAAATCTGGCAGATATTTACTGTCAAAGCTAGGCAGCCTGTTTCCCCAAAGGAATCATTGTGCCTGAGATAAAACATTTGTTTAAAAAGAAAGAAAGAAAGGAAGGAAGGAATGAAGGAAGGAAGGAATGAAGGAAGGAAGGAAAGAAGAAAGAAAAAGAAAGAAAAGAAAATCCAAAGAGATCTAGGTTAATTGCAAAATCTGGGTAATAGTGACTGGGCAAAACACAATGACTTTTCATCTCTTCCTGGGTCATATGTGACCATGTGAGGTTTTTGTTCTCTGATGCTATCCTCTCAATGAGACTTGAAATGTATCAGTAGTCAGGAGATGGTGGGAATCCTTTTTCTGTCTAGGAGTCATATCTAACACAAACAGCATGTGTTTGCAATACATGTGTTTGAAAAAAAGATACAGTTCTGGGAGGCTTCAGGTGCCAAGATGGCAAAATGAGGAAGGAAACCTCTGAAGCCCTCCTAATTCCCCTCCAAACAAGTAGAAGCAGGGAAACAACTTGTTTGTCCCATTTGGGTAGGAGGGGAGCAAAGTCCAAGAGCAGCAGCAGCAGCCCCTCTCATGCAGGAGTTCTGTAGCAAGGCTCCAAGCCTGGGGCAATCCACCATAGAGGTCCCACCCTCCTGCAAACCAGCAGCCCTATAGGCCAGTGAGCAGTCTATGCAGCACAGCAAGGCCCCATCTCAGCAACCCCACTCCCAGCATAAGCTACCATTGAGGTCTTGATCCCATTGCTGACCAGTAGTGAAATTCAGCACTAGAACTGGCCAACAGTGAGACCCTGCCTGTGGGGCCTACCAACAGATAGAACTGTTTCCACAGTAGCCCAGCAGCAGGGCTTCACCCCTGGAGCAAGCCAGTAGCTAAACCCCATTCCCAGAGAGACAAGCAGGGAAGCCCTACTGCCCAATACAAGATAGCAAGCAGCCAAGCCCCAAAGCCCAGGAACAGCCAGCAGTATGACCCAGAACCCCAGCACAAAAAGCTTGGGACAGTGCAGGACTAGAACCCAACTCCCACATGAAAACCCCAAGTTGTGAAAGAAAGGCAGAAAACATGAGCAAAAAAACAAAAAAGAGTTTGAGTATAGAAAGATACTATGATCTAGGAAGGATCAAGGCACATACTCAGAAGAGGACAAAAGTGCCAAAATGGCTACATGTAAAGCCTCAAAGAGAAATGTATTTTGGTCTCAGGACCAAAAAGAATTCCCAGAAGAGTTTATAAAGGATTTAAGAAAGAAAATTAGAGAAGTAGAAGAAAAATTGGGAAAAGACATGAGAATAATGCAAGAGAATCATGAAAAAAAAGAGTCAACAGAATGGAAAAAGATATACAAACATTTATTGAAGAAAAGAACTCCTTAAAAAATAGAAATGGTCAAATGGAAAAAAGAAGTAGAAAAGCTCACTGCAGAAAATAATTCTTTAAAAATTAAAAATAAACAAGTGGAAACTGATGATTCTATGAGACATCAAGATACAATAAAACAAAATAAAAAAGTTAAATAAAAAGCAGAAGAAAATGTGAAATTTCTCATCTGAAAAATAACTGACCTAATATAAGAATTATTGGGCTACCTGAAAACCAAAATTACATGATAAAAAAAGCATGGATATTGTCTTTGAAGAAATTATGAAAGAAAATTGCCCTGATATATTAGAACCAGAGGACAAAATAGAAATGGAAAGAATCTATTGATCACTGGCTGAAAAAGATCCCAATATAAAAGCTCCCAGAAAAATCATAACCAAATTCCATAGCTCACAGATCAAGGAAGAAGTATTGAAAGCAGCCAAAAAGAAACAATTCAAATATCATGGAACTACAGTCAGAATTATACAGAGTTTGGCAGTTTCCACATTAAAGAACCAGAGGGCAAGGAACATGATATACCAGAAGGCAAAGGAGTTAGGATGACAACCAAGAATCACCTATCCAGAAAAACTGAACATAATCTTTCAAGGAAAAAGGAAATTTAACAAAATAGAGAACTTTCAAGCATTTCTAATTAAAATACCAGAGCTGAGTTAAAAAAAAATTTTGACCTCCAAATAAAAGACTCAAAACAAACACAAAAAGGTAAAGAAGAAACAAGAAGGAGAAACATAAGGAATTCATTAAGGTTAAACTGTTTACATTTCAATATGGCAAGATAATGTTTGTAACTCTTAACAACTTTATTACTATAAGAGCAATTCAAAGGAGTATATGTAGACAGATGGTGCAGATATCAGGTGACTTTCAAGGAATGGTACACCCTCCCCCCCCAAGAAAATAAAGGGATGAAAAAGAAAATTACACTGAAAGAAGGAGGGGGGAGGGAGATTGATTGGGGGTAAATTATCCCACATAGAAGAGGCATGGAAGAGCTATTATAATGGCGGGGAAGATGGGGTGATGAGCAAAGCTTAAACCTTACTATCATCAAATTTGACTCAGAATGGAAATAGCATACACACTTGGTTGGATAAAGAAGTCTATCTTTCCCTATAAGGAAGTAAAAGGGAATAGTAATAATAGAAGGAGGTGGGGCAATTGATAAAAGGAAGGTATATTGGGGAAGACAGTAAAACACTTGTGAGGAGGGAAAGGGTAAGGTGCAAGACAGAGAGAGGGGGATAAACAAGTGGAAAATAACAAGGAGGGAAATACACAGTTAGTTACCATAATTATAAATGTGAATGGAATGAACTTACCCATAAAATAGAAGTGGAGAGCAGAATGGATTAAACACCAGAATCTTATGTTGTGTATAGGAAACACATTTGAAGCTGAGAGATACATACAAGATAAAGGTAAGGGGTTGTAGCAGAATCTATTATGCTTTAGCTAAGGCAAAGAAAGTAGGTGTAGCAATCATCTCAGACAAAGAAAAAGTAAAAATAGATCTAAGTATAAAAAAAGGAATACGTATCTTGCTGAAATGTACCATAGATAATGAAGTCATATCAATACTAAACTTAAATGAAGTCAATAGGATGGCAGAAACTGGATATATAGTCCAGCACCTCAGACCATATGCTAAGATAAGGTCAAAATGGTTACATGATTTACACATTAAAGGTGATACATAAGCAAATTAAGAGACCATGGAACAGTTTATCTGTCAGATTTATGGATAAGGGAAGAATTTAGGATCAAAGAAGATATAGTAGACTGTTACAAAATGTAAAATAGATAATTTTGATTACATAAAATTCAAAATTTCATAAAATTACATAAACTTCAAAATTACATAAAATTTAAAAGTTTTTGCACAAATAAAACCAATGCAACAAAAATTATAAGGAGAGCAGAAAACTGGGGTAAAATTTCACAAAAAGTATCTCTGATAAAGGTCTCATTTCTTAAATATATAGCAAACAGAGTTATATTTATAAAATACAAGACATTCCCCAACTGGTAAATTGTGGAAGGATATGAACAGGCAATTTTTAGACAAAGAAATCAAAGCTATCTATAATCATATGAAAAAATGCTTTGAGGGACTACTGATTGGAGAAATACAAATTAAAACAATTCTGACATACCACCTCACACCCATCAGAGTCAGAGTCACTAATATAACAAAAAACAAAAATATTGGGTGTTGGAGGGATGTGGAAAAACTGGAACACTAGTATACTGTTGGTGGAGTTGTGAACTGATCTAACTATTCTGGAGAGTAATTTGGGTCCAAAGGACTACAAAAATGTTCATACTCTTTGATCTAACAATACCACTGATAAGTCTATATCCCAAAGGCATCCAAAAAAAAAGGAAAAGGACCTATTTGTACAAAAATATTTATAGCAGCTTTTTTTATGGTGGCTTAGACTTGGAAATCGAAGGGATGCCTATCAATTAGGGAATAGCTAAAGAAGTTGTTGTATATGATTGTAATAGAATATTATTGTGCTAAGAGAACTGACAATCAGAATGATTTCAGAAAAACCTGAACTTACATGAACTGATGCATAGTGAAGTGAACAGAACCAGGAGAATGTTGTACACAGTAACAGTAATATTATTTGATGAAAAACCGTGAATGTCTTAGCTTTTCTAGCAATGGAGAATCCCAAAGTGCTAATGATGTCACATACTATCCGCCTCCAGAGAACAGACTGATATTGATTGAATACAGACTGAAGCATGCTATTTTTTACTTTCTTTCTTTTTTAAAAAATTTGTCTTGTACAAAATGACTAATATGGAAATGTTTTACATAATTGCACACATATAACCTATATCTGATTGCTTACCATCTCAAGGAAGGGGGAAAGGAAGAGGGATAGAATTTGGAACTCAAAACTTTTAAATAAAAATGTTTTTAAAAAATTGAAAAAAAAAGGAAAAGATAGGGCTCCAAAAGCCACCAACTTATAACCTTTACAGAATCAACAGCAAAATCTTAATCCTCAGGTCAAGTATCGAAGTGGCTTACACACACACACACACACACACACACACACACACACACACACACACTCTTTCCTTCTTCCCTTCCCTCCCCCTCTCCTGCCTTTACATTTTCTTTCCTCTAACAAGGGGAAAATAGCCCACTCTGGGGTAGCTGCAGATCTTACCACTCTGCAAGGAGACTGATGGGAAGCAAACAGCCATTCTCACTTTCCTGGGGCCAGGTGTTCACTAATTGTCAAACCGAATAAAGGATAATAACACATCTTAGTGTATTTATCAATCCTGTTCTCCTTTTACAATGCAAAAGAGGTCACCAGAGACAATGGTGGAGGTTTCTCAACTCTTTCTATTCATTAACTAGGAACTGTCTAGCAAAGGCGGCTGCTGCTACTGCTGCCACCACTGCCTGAAAATAGATGCAGCATTAGCCACATACAATAATGGAGCAAGCAGCCCGGCATGAAATTGTAATTAGGTTTGACCAGGGCTAGGGTACAGTTGCTGTAATCAGTATCACTCAGAATTAATTTCACACTTGTGAAAGGAGAGGAGGTGAGATGGATTTAATGGTGACCAAAGCTACCCTATTTCCTATAAATCTCCAGCCCTTCAAAAATAAAGGGGTTGGGGGGGTGGAACCGGGAGACAAAGAAAATGGAGAGGGAAAGAAACTGGAAAGATGACAATTTCAGTGCTATTACTGGCATCCTGAACCTTTAAGGAAAAATGTTTTTAGTGAAAAGGGGGAAAATCATAGCAAGATGATTGTTCCCAGAATTCTAAGACCGTTGGTGGGGGTGGGACTCTTCACAGACCTCAAACTGATCCTGAAACTCTTTCATTTCCTCTCCTTTTGAATCCATTTCGTGGGTTTGGAAACACGGCTTCCTAAGAGGGAGGCTTTCAGGCTTCAGAGAGCAGGACTGGGAAATTCAAGCTGAGAAACATTTCCTTTCTCTGGTCAATGTGCCTGATAGTCCATCAGTCTGCTCTCTGTGTTTTGAAATGTATTAGTAGAATTTTCTCAGTAAACCTAAAGACCAATAGGTGTCTGGGTTCAAATGCCAAGTTGTTTTTTTAAATTAATATTTTGTTTTCAAGTGTTTGGGGAAAAGGAAGGAAGGAATGGGATATAGGGAGTATGGTTGTGGTGAAAGGAACTGAATTAATTCCACTAACCTTAGAGGTTAAAAACCAAACCAAACCAAACCAAAACTAGAGCATTTCTTTCTATTATGAATGAAAAAAACAAATGTGATTCTGAGAAGGCATAAATAGACGACACCCGACTGTCATAGGGGTCCATTGCACACAAAAAGTTAACAGCCCTTGTTAGAGTAGGATGAATATTGACTTTGCAATCAGAGGGCCTAGGTTTGAATCCTGGCTCCCATACTTTACTTTTCTGTGCTTCAGTTCCTCATCTGTAAAATGGGAAAGGGAAGAGGAAGGAGGGGTGTCCTAGATGATCTCTGAAGTCCCAGCTCTAAATCTGTGATCCTAATGGATATTCATTAATCCTTTTAGGTTTAGCACTGGAAATTGCAAATAAGATGTGTGTTAAAAAAAAACCAACCCCTTCTCACCATTTAGAGATCCATTTGATCTCTAAATATTCTCTCTCTCTCTCTCTCTCTCTCTCTCTCTCTCTCTCTCTCTCTCTCTCTCTGTCTTTCTCTCTCTCTCTGTCTCTCTGTCTTTCTCCCCCCCCCCTCTCCTTATCCCAACAATAATATAATAGAAGCCACAGTACTATCATTCAGTCATGTTGAAGGATGGGTAGTCTTTTTTTTTTTTTGTGAGGTGTCTACCCATTTTTCAGGCTTTTTCCTTAAATATACATTTTAGACTTCCATGATGTTGAAATGACATGCAAATTCTTTCAGCAATTTAAGCTAGTGCTATGTGTAGAAACAAAATTATATCTTATCTTGGATAGAAAATTTTCCACATTTATTTTCTAGCTCTTTGATATAAAGCCTCTGCTATTAAAATGATATACCTATAATATATACCTTGAAGAGGACATTGAGGCTGATAATAATGGACATTATTGTATACTTGGTCATTTGCAAAGCTAGGTATGGTAACATAGTATTCAACAAGTCTCAGATTTACATGGAACAGTAAGTAGTTACATTTCATTTAAGCTCTTTTTTGAAATCTGAGATTTTGTCGCAGTTTAAATTCAAATATTTTGGAAGGGGAAGGGGGTAGGGAGAGGGGAAAAGATGATAGATTGCAAAATAACTTCTAAAAACCCAACAGGTTAAAACATTAAACATCTCCTGTGAAATGTTTTGCATGACTGCACATGTATAACCTATATCAAATTGCCTTCTCATTGAGGGAGGAGAGGAAAAAGTGAGGGAGAGAATTTGGAACTCAAAATTAAAAAAAAAATGAATGTTAAGAATTGTTTCTTACATGTAATTGGAAATAAATAAAATATTTGAAAAATAAAAAGTCCAACGCCAACCAAATGCTCAAAAAAAAAGGCTTCCTAAATGCCAAGCATTGTGCTAGGGATGGAAAGATAAAAATGAAATTGTCAATAGAACTATTCCCAAAAGGCTATAAAACCCTGTGCATACCCTCTGACCCATCAATACCACTTCTAGGTCAGTATCCCAAAGATATTTTTAAAAGAGGGGTGGAGGAAAGGACCCAGTTGTACAAAAATATTTATAGCAGCTCTTTTTGTGGTGGCAAAGAACTGGAAATATAGGGGATACCCATCAATTGGGGAAATGGATAAATGAGTTATGGTATGTGATTGTAATGGAATATTACTGGAACATAAGAAATGATGAGCAGGATGATTTCAGAAACCTGGAAAAACTTATATGAACTGATGCAAAGTAAAGTGAGGAGAATCAGGAGAATTTTGCACATAGTAATACCAATAATATGATGATCAACTGTAAATGACTTAGCTATTCTCAGCAAAACAATAACTCAAGACAATTCCAAAGGACTCATGATGAAAAATGTGATCTACCTCCAGATAAAGAACTAATGGCAGATTGAAGCATATTATCTTTCACTTTTGATATTTTTATGGTTTT
Source organism: Pseudocheirus occidentalis (assembly GCA_028646575.1). Lineage (NCBI taxonomy): Eukaryota > Metazoa > Chordata > Mammalia > Diprotodontia > Pseudocheiridae > Pseudocheirus > Pseudocheirus occidentalis. Next base: position 123,400,020 of record CM053599.1, read on the forward strand.
TTTTTCTCCTTTGGGTATGTGTTTTCTTTCACAACATGACTAATATGGTAATATGTCTTATATGATTGAACATGTAGAACATATAACAAATGCTTACTGTCTCAAATTTCAAGGTGGTGAGGGAGAGAAAGAGAAAATCCAGAACTCAAAAAAAAAAGAATGTTAAAAATTATCTTTACATGTAGCTGGGGAATTTTTTTTGTAAACATGAATTTTTGCCCTAAAAATCTACTGCTCAATTATAACATAGGATCATAGTATATCATAGATAGACAGTAGGGATGTGATCAATAGGATGGAGGACAAGATACTTTCTCAGATATTCAGAACCTCTCAAACTGCTCTAAGACACTATGAACCTTAATGAGGTAACAATGTGATGAACCAACAGTAGAGAAGACTCATTTCTAATTCCTAGTAATCTCAATCAGCATACTTTCCTCATTTAGCCATCACGTTTGGGCAGGGCTGCCCAAGTTGACTCACTGACTTGCAATAGAACTCCACTTTCTTTCCCTGTCCTCCATTTTTCTGCCTTGGAAAACCAGAAGGCAAAAGTTTTCTCTGGCTGGGACTTCAGCATGGCATCATGGTATGCTACAACAATAAATAATTAGCCAGAGAACTAAAGAACAAAGTTAACTGGAAAAGGGTACAAGCATGTGTGTAGATGTACCAGGCCAGATGCAAAGGTGACTGACATCTATCTGTCCCCACAGAAGTCATGTGGGGAAGAAACTGACGCTGGTGAAATATGGATTGCCCAGTGTGGGAGGAAGCGGAGACAACTTTGAGGCCCAGTCCTAGGGACAACTGCCACCATGGGGGATGGAGTCAGAAAGTGAATGATAGGGTATAGGGGAGTTGGGGGTGGGAAATGAAATTGCCAAAGATCTCAGGAAAATGAAAACTCATTTAAAAGACCTTGAGCACAAACTACATGTAGATAAACCAATTATAAAGATATTAACAGAAGGGAACATGGCCTCCAGATCATCTAAATAAGTCCAAATGTCTGTGAATAAACAGTTTAAGACAAAGGTACCTGAACCAGCACCTGATGAAGCAGAAGACTCTGTAGATTCTTGAGAATCTTGAAACCAGGGCAATCTATTTCTCAGAATGGCTTAAGAGAAAAATAAGAATTATGAAAGCAGAATTTGTGACCTGAGTACCAAAAATAGTTGGCAGAACAGAAAAAACTTGAATACAGACTGGCAAACCTCACCAAAGAAATAAAAGAGAGAAAGGGAATTGGAAATCCAAATGAAGAGAAGTGAAGGATAATCTAGAAGAGAAACAAAAAGAAATTACTTTAAAAGGAAACATGATCTCTATACAAGCAAAACATCTCAAAACTTGAATTGTTTCTTTTTGGCTCCTTGCAATATTTTCTCCTTCACCTGGGAACTCTGGAATTTGGTTACAATATTCCTAGGAGTTTTCCTTTTGAGATGTCTTTCAGAAGAGGATCAGTGGATTATTTCCATTTCTATTTCCCCCTCTGGTTCTAGAACAGTGTCTAGGTTCTTTTTTGATCATGGCCTTCAGGTGGTACAATAATTTTTAAATTATCTCCCCTGGATCTATTTTCCAGGTTAGCTATTTTTCCAGTGAGATATTTCACATTGTCTTCTATTTTTTTTATTCTTTTAGTTTTGTTTTATAATTTCTTGATTTCTCATAAAGTCATCAGCTTCCATTTGCTCTATTCTAATTTTTTTTTTTGCTTTTTGGAGGGGGGAAGGTTGGGCAATTGGGGTTAAGTGACTTGCCCAAGGTTACATGGCTAGTAAGTGTTAAGTGTCTGAGGCCAGATTTGAACTCAGTTCCTCCTGACTCCAGGGCCAGTGCTCTATTCACTGTGCCACTTAGCCACCACCATTCTAATTTTAAGGAATTCTTTTCTGCAGTGAGCTTTTGGACCTTCTTTTCCATTTGGCCAATTCTGTTTCTTTTAAGGCATTCTTCTCCTCATTGACTTTTTGGCCTCTTTTGCCATTTGGGTAAGTCTATTTTTTTTAAGTGTTATTTTCTTTAGTATTTTTTGGGTCTCTTTTAGCAAGTTGTTGACTTGTTTTCCATAATTTTCTTGCATCACTCTCATTTGTCTTCCCAATTTCTCCTCTACTTCTCTTACTCGATTTTCAAAATACTTTTTGAGCTCTTCCATGGCCTGAGGCCAATTCATATTTTTCTTGGAGGCTTTGGATGTAGGAGCTTTGACTTTGTTGTCTTCTTCTGGTTATATGTTTTAATCTTCCTTGTCACCAAAGTAAGATTCTACAGTCTTATTTTCCCCCCCACTGTTTGCTCATTTTCCCAGCCAATTACTTGACTTTTTAGCTCCTTGTGAAAGTAGGACTCCGCTTCCAGTGGCAGGAGGTGTACTGTCCCAAGCTTCAGGGGTTTGGTGCAGCTGTTTTCAGAGATACTTCTAGGGACCTATAAATTTTTTTCAAGGAAGTATGATCAAAGGAGAGGTGTTTACTTCTCTCTTGGCCTGTGCTTTGGTTTGAGAGTGACCACAAACACTATTTTCTGTCTTGGAACTGTGAGGAGGATTCCCTTTCCATCACCACCAGCAGCTTGGTCATACTAGGACTCCTCTTCACCCCAGGCACAGTTAAAGCAAGAGAATCCTGCCTCAGTGCCAGCAAAGAGATCTCTGCAACCCCCTTTGATCAACAGCTTGATCCCTCCAGCATCTGTGGGCCAAGAGCTCTGGAATCAGCCACTGCCACTGTAGCCACTGCTGCTGCTGCCCTGAGTCTGGGGCTGGGGCCATACTGCACTCCTCTCTCATCCATGTCTGACAGACCTTTCCTACTGACCTTTTAAGTTGTCTTTGGCATTTATGGGTTGAGAAATCTGAAAACTGTCACAGCTGCCAACAATTCAGTGCCCTGAGGCCGGGTCTGCCCATCTGTGCTGGTGTGGCCATGCTGGACTGTGGTCTTCTTCCAATCTAGTGCAACAGACCTTTCCTGTTGACCTACCAGTTTGTCTTGTGCTGGACATTTGTTTCACTGTATTATTTTGTGGGTTCTATTGCTCTAGAATTTGTTTAGAGTCATTTTTTTCAGGTATTTGGAAGGGTTTGGGGGGGGATCCCAAGCAAGTCCCTGCTTTTACTCTACCATCTGAGTTCTTCTCCAGCTGCCCCCCCACTCCCCAAGACAAAATACCTCAAAGATAGGATAAATAGACAGCTTAAAATATAGATCTCCGAGAAGAACATAACCAAAAAAACACCCCAAAACCACCCCAAAACCCAAACAAACCTGAACATCATAATGGAAGAAATAACAGAAGAAAATTGTCCAGAACTCCTGATCACAGAAAACAAGGTGGTTGATCAAAGAATCTACAGATTGCCTCCAGAAAAAAATAATCCTATGCTGCACACTCCAAGACCAAGTAGTGGCCAAATTGAATAATTCTAGTGACAAGCAACAAATTCCACAAGTGACAAGGACAGACATCTGAATACAGGCCATTAAATCCAACTCCTTCACTTTACAGGCAAGGGTATGGGGCAAAACTTTGCCTTTTTCAGAATGTGAATACAGCTTATAAAGAACGTGAAATTGTGAATGGCCCACATTTAGTGGGATAGTTGACCAGGAACCATAAAGAGAAGCCATGGGCTTGCTTCTGGGGTATAGACTGCTTTGGTTACTTTTTCTTTATACACTCATTTACATAGTTGAATGAGAGGGACTTAGAATCTGAAAACCAGGGAACTTTAAACCCTGAGCTGTTTGGTGATTATTAGGCAAATGGCCATTTTCCAGTTTATGACCTAGCTTGAAAAGATGAACATTTGGGAAGTATATTAGACAGTCACTATAAACTAGAGTGAGGTCTCTGAACAGAGGTATCCAGTCTTGTAATAGGAAGAGCTGTTGAAAGAAAGGACATTAGCTTGCTGGAACAACCCAATTCTTTGATTTCTTCTTTATGAGCTAGCAGATTTCATTCTGAGAAAGGAGAACTGGAAAAATATCTGCTGGTTCTAGGGCAAAGGGTTCCTGCTCTTTCTGAAAGAGGACAAAAATACTTTAGGTAAGGATTCTAGCTGTTCCAGAATCTAGAATTTACTTCAATGAAGCAATATTCAAAGGAACAGCATTCAGTAGATACCATGAGATCAATGTCAGGGGATGCAGCACGCAAATTTCAGTGGTCTGGAGCCCTAGGAAACTGCATGCACTCTGGCCACATGTGTTGGCTAGGTATGTGCTCCTGTACTTGTGATCTCTATGTGTGTTTCCACTCTGATGCTTGTAGTAGAGTGCATCTGAGTTTTATGAGGAGAAATGTTTTTATCACTATTTTTATTACTGTGCTATTTCAGTATTGTCTTTTCTTTGACCCACTAGGAATGTGTTTCAGTGCAATCTGACTCTTCATGATCCCTTGTAGGGTTTTCTTGGCAAAGAGACTGGAATTTCCCATTTCTTTCTCCAGCTTATTTTCCAAGATGAGGAAACTGAAGCAAATGGGGTTAAGTGACTTGCCCAGGATCACACAACTAGTAAGTGTCTGAGGCCAGATTTGAACCCAGGAAGATGAGTCTTCCTGACTCCAGGCCTGGCAGTCTATACACTATGGCACCACCTTGCTGCCCCTGACTGACTATTGAAAGGTAAATGTTGATAGAATCTTGTTCGTTCTAGTTTTAGAAGTGCGTGCCCACCAAAGTACTTGAAACTGAGGGAATCATCTTCCAGGAAAACTAGCCTAGGAATGTGATTTGGGGTGGTAGCCCAGAGAGGACATCACAGATAATGAAACTGAGGCCCACAGAATGACTTCTACAATGCTCACACAGGTTTTCCAGGCAAGTAATGGAGGTAGTGTTTAAAACAAGATCCTGCCTCAAGACACAATCATTATTTTTGCTGCCTCTTTTAGCATGTTGACAGGTAAGTGCACATATGGCTTATTTGAGGGAGAAGGAGAGAGCCCCAACCACCAAGGGGATCAGGAAAGGTCTATTGTAGGAAGTAGCAATGAGTTCAGTTTTGAAGGCAGCTAGTTATTCAGAGAGGGAGAGAGGAGAAGGAAATACAGACCATTCTCACTTTAAATGAGTGGATTGGGGTGGCTGGGTGGCTCAGTGAATAGAGCACCAGTCCTGGAGTCAGGAGGACCTGAGTTCAAATCTGGCCTCAGACAGTTGACACACTTACTAGCTGTGTGACCTTGGGCAAGTCATTTAACCCCAATTGCCCTCAAAAAAGCAAAAAAAACAAACAAACCAAAAAAGATGAGCGGACCATTCTGTAGACCTCTACAGAAAGCATAATGTGAATTTGCTCAAGGACATGGGGGAGGGAGGGAGAGAGAGAGAGGGAGACAGAAAAGGCCCCCCAAGCCCCACCAGGGAGAGAGTGGGCACACAGTTCAATGACATGTGAAGGTGAGGGACAGAGAAGTAAGAGCAGGAGGAAGGACATGTTGGGGTCAAGGCCAGCTACATGGGAACCTGGTAGACTAGCAGGGACACAGACAAGACACAACAGACTACAAGCAGGGCTGGGGACAGACTCATGGTACCCAAGCTTAAGTGACAGTAGACAGACAGACACTGGGGGCCAGATATGCAGCAGGTGGTTAGAGTGGAGCAGAGGTCTCTCCTCTCTCTGCACCAGAAGTCTCAAGCCAAGTGCCCCTCACTCCGTCACCCTGCCCATCTGGAGGAGGTGGTGCTGGTCTCTCCATGGTCAGTTCTTCTGATTTCACTTGAAGAGGTTATTTTTGTTTGTTTGTTTTATTTGTTTGGTTTTTTTGCTGATAGTGATGAGGGTCAGGAGTGGTGAGAGAGCATAGTACTGTACAGTAAAGTTAACATAGGTCTTCTTTTGGAATACATATATCTTTCAGAATTCTTTACCTAAAGTTGAATTTTCATAATGTGAATTTCAATTTCCATAAAGTGAGAACTGTCTGTACATTTTAAGCATGAGGGAAAGCTTGTGAAAAAGCTTTGAGGCCAGTTTGGCTGGCCATAGAGTTGTTGAAGAGGAGTGATACTCAGTAAATTTATAAAAAAAAGGGTGAAAAAAAAGGGTGGAAGCACTTTGTGAAAAGCTTTAAATGCTTACCTGAGGAATTTACATTTTTGTCTAGAGGTAATAGGGAGCTATTGACATGAGTTGTATAAATGCAACTAGGAAAATGGTGAGTGGGGAACCAGCTAGATTGTCACTCAGAAAATCAATTTGGAAGAAAGGGGTACCCAAAAAAGCCTAAATACTGATACTTTTAGATAGCTTTGAAATTTTCTGATTGTTCCTTTATTGCTTCCATTAGACAGAGAAACATGCCGAGCGTGTCTGGGGACAAAGAAGCTTTAATGGACACAAATATCCGGGACAGTCTCAAGTGATTCAAACCCTAAGTCACCTTGGCTTTCTCTACTTTCCTTGTGCCTCAGTTTTTCCTCTTCATACTGAAAGATGACATTTCAGTTTGACAAAAGATGTCCTCTTCACTGTCCTTTCAATGTCCTGACCTGAGCTCATAGAGAACATTTTTCAATTATCCTTAAAGTGACAGAACCATGTCCTATGAGACCTATGACTATAAAACATCACTTCTTCTCCTTATTTAATTACTTCAAAAGGTCTGTGATTTCACTGATATGGGGACAACCTCCATTGATTCAACTCGCAACTCCCCTATGCCATAGCAGACAGGTCTTCTTGAATGTCTGAGACCAGGAAAATCTCCATAAACTAATGGGTAGGCTTCTGGTGGTAAATCTTCCTGACCTTAGGCTGGTTATGTCAAATCTTTGCCAGGTCTATACTTTGTCTTTTTAGCTTGGTGAGACATACAAGAACTTGAACTCCATGGTGTAACCTTGAGAAACTCAGGTTTACCTCTAAGTAATAATCAATCAATGAGCATTTATTATGTGAGTAATTATATACTAGAGACAAAATTGAGACATTCTTTTTACATTCAATAGTGGAATAGGAGATGGGTATGCAATATGTTCTTAGATAAATATATAAGATATGTACAAAATGAATATGTACCATGTATGTGTACTATCTAAATACGTAAACATAGCTCAAAGTGCCATGAATAGCTATTATTTGAGGTATAGGCTACCTTTGTGGAAAGGAGGAGGGTTATGTGTGACTAGGTGCAGAGGGGAAGGGCAGACAAGTTCCAGGGCTAAAGGCAAGTCTATTACTCCTATCTCCAAAAGAGATACTGAGCTAGGATAATATCTTTCTACTACCCCTCAAGTATATCTAGTCAAGGAGTAAAATGTTTAGGGATTCAGAACAAAAAGGTATTCCTCTAATCCAGCGGTTCTCAACCTGTGGGTTGCGACCCCTTTGGGGGTTGAATGACCCTTTCACAGAGGTTGCCTAAGACCATTGGAAAACACATATTTCCCATGGTCTTAGGAACCAAGACATTGCTTCTCCATCCTTCTCCAGGTGGGTCCGCCCACGTGCAGATAAGCCCATGAATATTAAAGGATAGGGACATTAGGAAGGTTGAGAACCACTGCATCACTCTTAAGCATGGGTGGACATCCTTTAGTTTACATTGACCAGCTTAAGCCCCTTCCCACCAAATGTTGCTTATACAAAAGATCATCATGAATAGCAATAGAGAATAAATCTAGAAAACAAATTATAGAAATTTGCCAGATTAGAATATACCAAATAATGCACAAAAGTAAGTGAGCTCTTCATCTGGAAGCAAGATGAGATCTCAGCTCAAATGAAAAGAGAATAGTTGTAACCAGGGAGGTCTACTCTCAGTAGTTCCTAGCATTTTAAACACAGGAGGTAAAGGAACACAACAGGGCTGGCTCACATACTTGTTGATGGTTCTAAGGACTTTAATCCACCATTTAAGGGTCTCTAGACCTCCTCCTCCCTGGAGCCCTTCTCTTCACGTGAAATAGTAATAGTAGTTATAGTAATAGTAATAGTAATAGATAATAGTAATAGTAATAGAAATAAATCAAAGTAATAAATCAAATAGTAATAAATCAAAGTAAATTCTTTATGAACGTATATAAGGGATGTGCCCAGCATTCTAGAATTCAACGAGTCCCTTTTTCTTCCATGTAGGTTGTAAGAAGTACTGTGACTCTGGAGGAGAGAATGAGGCTGGTGACTTTGCCTAACTCTGCCTCATTTAAATCCAATTCACTTTCAAGTAAAGATATCACCCTCCTGATATCTTTGTTCCTCTTTGAGAATGAAGGATGATCAACAAGCAGTACAAAGCTGTTTCTCCACAAAACCACCTCAGGCTTGGGTGAAAACACCTACCAATACAACACAATTTGATGATGTTACTAACAACTGGGGGATTCCAGAAAAGTCTCTTGAAGGAGGTAACATTTGAGCAGAGTTTGAGAGGATCCAGGTGAAGCAGAGAGAGTATTCCAGCATAGGAAACAGCCTGTGCAACAGTATGGAATTGGGATATGGGATGATGTGTATAGGGGGACAGTAAGCAGTTCAGTTCATTTGGAGCATGGCATGAGTGATAGGGAATAATGTGTCATCAGCCTGAAAAGATAGGCTAGAGACAGACTGGGAAGGGTTTTAAGGGTCAAACAAGGGAGTTTAAAGCTTTCATAATCCTAAAGGCGACTATACATGAGATAGTATAATACCACTGAAAAAGCACTTGCTCTGGGGACAGAAGATCCAGCTTCACAGCCTACTTCTGATAGTTACTGCTTGTGTGACCATGAGCAATTTACCTCCATCTCTCTGGGCTTCAGTTTTTTTATCTATAAAAATTGGGCCAGAAGGCCTCTGTAGTTTCTATGATTCCCTAGGGAACCACCAAAGCTTCTCAGGAAAGGGAGTTCACATAGTCATGCTTGCACCCAGGGGTGTGCTGGAGCCAGCTTCTATTGGGAAAGCCAATTGTTGAATTTCTAGTGTCAGCATTTATGCTTGAGAAATTGCAAATCCTACAAACCAGGGCTCGATTTATTGGTTTGTTGATAGTCTGGGTCCAGGGGTGGAAACCTATGGCCTCTAGAGGCCACATATGGCTCTCTAGATCCTCAAGTGTGATCCTTTGACTGAATCCAAACTTCACAGAACGAATCCTTTTATTCTGGCCTTGAGGCTGCAGGTTCTCCACCCTTGGTCTAGGCTTAAGAAAGTGATGGAGAAAATGCTGATAATGTAAATTACACTTAAAAATATGTCCTGCTTTTCAACAACTGACTTTGAGAACCTGTTGCTAAATATTTGTTTACCAGCATACCCCTGCCTGCAGCTCAGTAATATTAGTTTGGCAGCTCTATGGAAGACACATTGGATATGGGAGAGATGGAATGCAGGGTGATCAGTTAGGAGCCGATTGCAAAAGTTCAAATGAAAAGGAATGAGGGTCTGAACTAGAGTGATTGTTAGTAAAGAGAAGGAGAGAGATGTGCTAGATGTTGAGGAGGTGGAATCTATTAGGTCTTGGCCACTGATTGGATCTGGAGGTGAGTGATAAGTTGTGGATGACCACTAAGTTTTTAAGTTAGGTTACCTGAGGTATGGTGGTAATTTTAATGCAAAGAGGGCAGTTGGGAGGATGGGTAAATTGAGAAGGAAAGATAACAAATTCTGTTTTAGGTGTGTTGAATTTGTGGCTTCAGAGGAGGATTTCAGTGAAAGTTTCTTCCCACCTTCTCCCAAGGACTCATATGGGAGGAGTAGGGAAAGTGTTAATGATGATGTTTGGGGTGTGCTAAGCCCTAAAACTTAACAAGATATTGCTAGCATCTGTCCAAAATTATTTTTTAAACTTGCTTCTGTCCTTATTCACTTATACCTGGCAAATTTCCCAGATTTATATAATAATAGTATTAGTAGCTAACTTTTATTTTGCTTATATAGCTAATAAGCTGTAAAATGTTTTTAAGATTTGCAAAGCCTTCCCATATACTTTCGTTTTATCCTTACAAACATGTGAGGTAGGCGCTATTATTGTCTCCATTTTACAGATGAGGAAATTGAGTCTGAGGGTGGTTTCTTGAGTTGCCCACAGATGCTATGTGTCTGAGGCAAGATTCAGACTCAGGTCTTCCTGATGTCACATCCTAAGCATTGTGCCACTGATCTGCCACAGCTATTTAAATTCTCTTGAATACTATCTTTAGACTGTTCAGACAGGGACATTCAGAGTTTCTGGGAAATTTAGTTAAGCCTATAAATGCTAACTTCTCTCAGGAGTCTCTCTTCACCTCCCTGCCCTTCCCCCAACATTGCTACTGGCAGTACAGGTATGACATCAGGGTCACACTGGTGATGAAATCTTGGGTAATTCTCTAGGCAATTAAAATAATAATGGCTCCATGTCTCTGTGGGGTTCAGTTCTGATAAATCTCACCGAGAGATGCTTGGAAGACACCATCTCACTCGGCATTTGTTTATCAGTTCTCAGTTACTAGGAGAAATTCAATTGTCTGTATTCAAATTCAGGATACTATTGACTTTTTCAAAGAACTGCTGTCTAGGCAAAAGAATTTGAGGCGAGTAGCTTCCACTCTCCTGCTTCTCCCTTTTGTCGAGTCATTCCTTAGGAATGACTTTCCCATGCCTGCTTTCTCAAACGGAACTCCTCCTGTGTGTGGAATTCTTAGCACAAGGAAAAAAACACTGGATCCACTTGGGGCTCAAACTGCGGAAGTATTTTCAAAGCTAATTGATCTCATCTGACTCATTGTGCCCCCATTCATTGTGAAAGTGGGGACTTGTAAAATTTTAGTAGTCAATCAGTAAAACATTTAATTAGGATTGGAGCAAATAACAGGGTAACAGGGAAACAATGGCACACATATTTCCAAGCAAGTCTAGCGTCAGCCCTTATTTTCGTCTGAATGTTTTGGGAAGCAAACTCCTCCCAGACTCACGGCTCTGGAATGGGGAGGATGGAGATCTGAAAACACAGAGTCTAGCTATTACCATTTGAAAACCATTCCCTCTGGAATCTTCTGCCTACTTTCTAATTCTGAATGTCCACATAGTTCCCCACTTGGCTGGTCTCATGCACTAATTGGCACTGTAGTCATAGCATCTCTGTGCTGTCTCCATTTGTCTTTCTTCCTCATCAACCCAACAGCTGCAACTATTTTTTCTCTCCTAGCTGTTGTCTCTTTATGCCATCTTCCCTTATGCCAAGCCAAGTCTTACAGCACTCGAAGGCATTCTGGGAAATGTAGTCTTTACTTGGGTATTGCCCAAGTATCTATTTAGCCTTTTCTGACCGTCATAAAAATAATGTAAATAAACTGTTCTTTGAAATGACCACAGTCTAAAATCCATAATATACTTCAGATCATAAAATGCTTTACCCACAATCGGGTCATCAAATGTCAATTCAAAATCTGGTAAGATTAAAATTCAAGAGTCCCTGAAATAGGAACTTGTGCTCCCCAGCAAGTCATTTCCCATCAGCTCACACTCCTTGGACTGGACTCTATCCAGGAAACTTCCTCATCAGGAAATTTGTTATCCTGTGAGATATGCATCAGTCTACCTCATCTGTACCCTCAGTACCTTCTGCTCCTCTGATTGGAGGACTGGAGGATGGAATAAAAAAGTCCTCCCAGTGCTGCTATTTAAAGAGGGCTCCTAGGCCAGCCTTCTCTTCATTTCTCATCAGCACTTCCCCCACTTCCCAACCTCTTTCAGCTTTTTTTTCAGTGTTATATATTGCTTTCCACCTTCCCCCCCCCCCCCATTAGACTGGGAGTTCTTCAATGGTAGGAACTGTTTTTTTTTTCCCGTATTTATATCCCCAGAATGCTTCATAAATATTTATTGAATGACTGACAAAAAGCAAAGCACCATATATATACCAAAATTTTATAGCGGTGCTGCTATAGCATAGAACTGGAAACAAAGTAGATTCTTATGAACCGGAGAATGACTAAGCAAATTGGTACATGAATGAAATGCAATATTTACTGTATTGAAAGAAGCAAATGTGATGAATATAAAAAAATGGAAAGACCTACATGAACTGATATAAAGTGCAGTAAGCAGAGCCAGGAAAATAATACACAGAATGACTACAACAATGTCAATGGAAAGGAAGCAATAGAAAATGAATATTATGAAATTATAAAGAACAAAGTGGGCCACAGAGAACAAATATGAGAAGACACCAACCCCCACTCCTTTGTAGAAATAGAGGGTCCACGAACATGGAACATTGCATATGTAAGATTTTTTTTTCTGTATATTGATTGGTTTTGCTGAATTTTTTTCTCTCCTTTTTCTTTAAAGTTCTTTATTTTAAGGGATGACTCCCTGGGAAACCTAGGTATGATAAAAACAAAAGATATAAAAGTTGATTTAAAAAAAAAGAAAAAATATTTTGAAATGGAATTGAGTTTTGATTTAGTTGAAACAATTTTCTAGCTTGATTTATGATTCCCTGAAGAGAAACTCTTTTAAAGGCTAGGTTAAGAGTGAGAGAAGGAAAACTGTATTTACAAGATCAGGCCATCCTAAATAACCTATCAATTATTAAGTACCTACTGCTTGCCAGGCATTATGCTAGGCTCTGGGGATGAAAAAAGGGAAGTGAATTGGTACCTTCCCTCAAAGAGTTTCTAGTCTAGCTGGGGAAGACATGTGTATATAGAAAAATATACAAAATAGAAGAAAATATGAAGAATGGGTGGAAAAGGTTCAGGAAAGGCTTCATATAGAAGACAGGGCTTTAGCTGAATGTAGAAGGAAATTAGAGATTCTAAGAGATAGAGATGAGGAAGGAGTTGCATTTCAGGCATGGAAGACAGCCAGTACAAGGGTCCCATTCCTATAGAAGACTTAGATGTCAAGAGAAGAGGAAATCTATTAGGTATCCTTAATGGGACGTCGACCATTTCCATATAACTGTCTTTACAATTCATACTTAGAGATCTGTCCATTAAAGGCTACAAGGCTCTGGAGATGGTGAATTTCTTCCTCTGGTGTTTTTTGAGTACTTGAGAGGAAAGGAAGCATATAAATCCATTGAAAAATAATAATTGTCGAGTTTTTTTCTCTGCTGCACCTGTATCTGGTGCTAGTATAAACACTGAGCAGAATTAGATTAGTAAAATCACTTTCTTTGAGAGAGGCCACTTGTATAGTATTCCAAGACTTTGTATAAGAGAAAGTCTCTTCCAGTACTGTCTGTGAGCTCATGGTCCTAGCTTCATGGCTTACCTAAGATTCTAGAAGTGGTGAAGGAGGGATCCAGAGCCAGAACCCATGTCTTATGGCTCAAATCCAATACTTCTTTACATTACAATGTAAATGTGAAAAAATTATTACTACATTATTATCAATTTTCAGCTTTCATTGGTCTCCCTATACATCTACACACATATATATTATACATATACATTATATATGTATGCATATGTGTGTATACACACATACACACATAAATTCAAGGAAACCTACTCCCATGCATATCATCTACAAGAATCAAACATTTAAAGATACTAACAGAAAATATATGTGACTTGCTTAGTTTCTGTCTGCATTGAATTTTTTGCCCCTCTTCCCCCCCCCCCCACCTCCCCATGTACCTGTTTGGTTACCAAGATAAGATTTAATAGCTTTGCTGGCACTGTATCCCACAAAACCTATTGTCATGTTAATTTGTCATAGAATGCCAGTGCTTGGATCATAAATGTCCATTATAGAGGTAGGGGGGAATGGGGATTAAGGTCTGAAAGGGAAAAATAAAACCACAATTCAGAAAACTTTTTTCTTGCTTTCCCATAAAAAAAAAATGGAAAGGCCTTTCTTTATTGTCTTGCCCTGCTAATCAATGATGGGACTGAATACAGACAGGGTTTAAAAAAAAATACACTTAAGCCATAAAGTGAGAAACAGAATTATTAATGTATTCCATATCATTGGAGATATTCAAAATGGAGGCTAGGGGTGCTGATGTTATGATGACAAAATTTTCATTTATTTGTCCTTTGAGGTTTCACAACCTTGTGAGATGTGTAAAATAAATATACCCATTTTACAAAGTGAGAAAACTGAGGGGAAGATCTTGTCCCTAGTCAATGAAAGTAGCAGAGCAAAAATTCAGACATTTTCTTTCCTGTTCCTTGTTGTGAGTGTTGCAGAGGTAGGGGATGTGCCAGATGGAATTTAAGGCCTCTTCTAACTACAAGCTTCTAGACTTATTTGTATACAGTTGCGTTTATGGGGTCCTGGTGAGACCAAGAGATCCCAGCCTTTCTGTTCCCCCTCCCATTTCTACACCAGTTTGCCATACTCTTACATTAGCCATCCCCACCTGGTTGCATCCTGGGTCTTAATGGTTTCACCTTTTACTCTGTGTAATATTTGAGCAGATACTTGAAGGAAAATAACGTGGTTCTCCTTTGCTTTAATGAGTAATAATAGTATTTAGATCCAGTCCCACAAAAACTCTAAGAATGATCTAAATTCTTCTGACCTCCTAGAATTTTGTTGAGTTCAACTTTGAGGAAAACAACTGGACTACTGTCTAGTCAATTTAGTAGCCTCAAAATCAAATTGCATATTTGCTTTAGATTTTTTCACTAATCTATTTCCACAGTTGCAATTTAACTATCTGTTTCTCTTTGTGATGACTTAATAATTAGGTCACATATTCATTTGAACAAAGGTCTGCCTAATATGACTCAAGGGAAAGAAGCCTTTGTCATAAAATATGCAGAACTTTTGTGTTCAGTTCAAGTACCACATTTTCAGGAGAATAAGTTGAACTTGGAGTCGGAAAGACCTCCGTTGAATCTGTCCTCAGAGAGTTGGGCAAATCACTTAAACATACTATCGATTCCTTAATTTCCTCATCTGTAAAGTGGGAATAATGGCACCTACTTCCCTGAGTTGTTGTGAGAGACTCAAATGAGATGATGCATATACAGCATTCGGAAACCATAAAGTGCCATATCAACATCAGTTCTTGTAATGGAATTTGGGAATCTAAGATCCCCTGACACAGGCAAATCATTGGCCCTTCATACCTTCTCATTCAGTTTGATTTCTGTCCACGTTTTCCTATAAATCCTGCCCAATGCTCTGGAGGTCTTCTTGGATTCTATGAGTATCTTGGGAGTACCAGTATATACTCCAGCTGCCCACCTATTGTCTCATTTTCATCTATTTGATTGGATCACCTCTTGTTCTAGTTATCTTTGATATAACTACTCTTTTATGCCATTTTTCAAGTGTAACAATATTTATCCTGGTCCCTTAGTTTCTGGGAAGTGAAGGAAGATTTGGATTCACTGCTCGACTAATTTTCTATATAACATGGTCCCACCAACTTCCAAACTCCAAGCTGCCTTGGGCTTGCATCCTTGGCTCCTCAGAGCTTGCTTCCCTGCTAAGCTGGCAGCAACATCTGACCTGGAATCCTGTCTCCAAAATTGCCATGGTTCAACCTACCAGGTCTGGGGATTCTGATACTTGCACATACACCTGAAAAGAACAAACAAAACAGACCAAAATTGCATCTTTATTTTGGGTGGGCTTATGGGGAGGGGAGTTGGTCCTTTCACCTCTCACCTTGTCAGTTCAATTCATGGTGCCATGCTGTAGGTGAACAGGAAGCTGCCAAAAAAAGAGGCTTTCCCAGTCTGGTAGTTTTAAAGATATAGCCTGTGACAATTATGCAACCAATGGAAAGTGGCTGTTCTCAGCCATGTATAGGAGGGTGACAAGACATCTCCCACATAGGTACCTCCGTCTGGGGCATATTCAGTAAAGTCCCTTTACATAAGAGCAGATGATGCTGGACAACATACTTACCGCCCATTGCCCTTTGGATTTTTGCTATCATAATTGTGAAATTATAGCATCTCATCATGGTTTATAACTATATAGCTTCACTTGGGGAAGATTGAGGTAAAAGTGAGAGTCTACTGCAGGGACAGGGACAGTAGAATCAGTAGGATTAGTACTGTTTAGTACTTAGTACTGCTTCTGTTCCTCAGATACAATCCATAGAGAACTCCCCTTCTACCTCATCATCTTTGTATTCAATTGTCCATTTATATACGAGCAATGCTTGTTTAAAATAGAGATGTTTTTTTGTTTGTTTGTTTGGCTTTTTGGAGGGCAATTGGGGTTAAGTGACTTGCCCAAAGTCACGCAGCTAGTAAGTGTGTCAAGCGTCTGAGGCCGGATTTGAACTCAGGTCCTCCTGACTCTAGGGCCAGTGCTCTATTCACTGTGCCATCTAGCTGCTCCTTAAGATAGAGATGTTGATGGACTAGCTTGTGCTGCCTATGTCATAATTGGGACAACATGAATTCTTAATCCACTTTGTTTTTCCATTGTGGATGGCTAGATGATTGAATTTCATTGAGGAGGTTTCATAGTGTTCTCCAGCCTGATGTAAACAGGACAGTGTCATCTCTGAATAGGTACATTTCAATAACCTACAATCACTGGAAGATACTTTTTCTACTTGAACCTCATACAGGACATCTTCTGTGACACTGGTGACCATCTTGATTGATTTCAGTACTCTGCAGGCTATTGAACAAATGAGACTCTGAAGTTGTATTAAGACATAGAACAGTATAGTGGAACGACAAGCAACTATAACAACAGATAAATCAGTTCTGGGCTCAGAAGACCAGGGGTTTGAGGCCAAGCTCTGATCCCTACTGGTTGCATAACTGTAGGAAATGTTAATATTTCTCAACTTCTGCTTTTGTTTTCATCTCTGAAATGAGGCTAATGATAACGGTACGATCCCATGCACAGGGTTGCTATGAGGAGAGTAATGAAGATCCCAGAAACAGGGGTAAAGGAAACACACGAGAATTTACTAAATACCTATTATGTGTCAGTCACTGTGCTAAGTACTTTACAAATATTATTTCACTTGATCTTTAAAACAACCCTAGGAGGTAAGTGCTATTATTTTCTTTATTTTACAATTGGAGAAACTGAGGCAGATTAAGATGAAGTGATTTGGCCAGGATCACACAGCCAGTATGTCTGAAGTGGGATTTGAACCTAGATCTTCCTGTCTCCAGGTCCAGTGTTATATCTGCTGTACCACCTAGCTTCCTGTTCTAGGTTTGAACAGGAATGGGTTGAATTCAGTCTTGGGACCTTGTCATCAATCTCTCTTTAGTTCATATCCCCACTCAAACTTCTCCCTGGGAACATTGGAATTTGTCTCATTTTGTCTCTACCCAGAGTCCTCTCTGGGAACAGCAGAATATAGTTATTATCTTGTAGATGTTGGTAAAAGGGGTTTCGTGTAATCACAGTCTGACAATGTTTATTAGGTACAAAATGGCCTTGAAATCATGTTGCAGAAAAATGCAAAACCATCAAGGACTCATAGGAACTATTTAATAATCAAGGATACCTCTTTCTTTCTTCTGTGATGAATTCTACCTACCCTTTCTTCCCCCCAGGGAAAGTTCTCCAGACTCACGGTGTGATTCTGTGGTTCAGATTTCCTACAAAAAGGTAACATACTTGAGGCTGAAAGACAGGTGATCCTTCATCTTCTTATGATCCACTCTCTACCTTGGCCACCTATTCAACTTTCTGTACTTAACTTGAGGTTTTGGGCTCCCCCAAAAGAGAATTTTCTACTTGGGATTACTTGAAACTTAACCCCTTTTTTGTTGGACTAGCACAGTTCACATAACTCACTAAGTTTCCTTCTTTCCCTTGTGTCTTTCTTCCCTACTACCTCCAGCTCCAGGGTCATATGATTTCCTCTCCTCTCTAGGAGACCAAGCCCAGGAATTCTCAGTTCTCCATTACCGTCCTCAGCTTCTGCCATCCCTCATATGATATATTACCTCCTCTTCAGGGGCCACAATGTTCTACCTTGTCGGAACTCCTGGGACACTGCCATTGTTTCTCCAAGGATGCTATCTCTGGGGATGTTACAAGGAGTTCCCTGTGTGACTGCATGGGTGCACATGCTTTTGTAGGCTTTGACCTAAGGGACTTGAATGATTAATGAGAACTGGCAATGTGTTTGTGAACTCTTAGTTGAGCTCAGCTCAACTTTGCTCTGCTGTGCCTTTGTCTGATTTTCTGATCTCTGTCAGATCAGGCTGATCCTTTTTAGAGACCAAGAATGAGGCTCTGATGTTCAATGGCCATGACTCAATCCATAGCAACTGTGGTTTTAGTGGGGATTAATTAACACCTTCTATAGTGGTATGTCTTCAAAAGGGGGAACAAAGGCATCAATCCTTTAACCTTGTTAGATTGACCCAGCAATCTGTACACATGCTTTCCAGGGGATATCCTTAATTAGCTCAATAAGGATGTCTATAATTTGTACAGGAACATGTCTTCATCCTCTATGTAGGTCTAAATTGTATTAATGATAATATGATGAAATAGAATTAGACCTCTATAAGCAATGTAGTTCAGTTTCCTGGTGTCAAATTCTAGCCCTCTACTCCCCTTCACTGCCAGTGGTGCCTTTAGAGTTTTTAACCTTTTTTGTCTCATGGATCCCTTTGAGAGTATGGTGAAACTGATGGACCCTTTCTCAGATTAATCTTTTTAAATAAATTAAACAAAATACACAGGATTAGAAAGGAAACATATTGAAATCAAGATGTAATTATCCCCCTCCTCCCATCTATGTTAACTAATCCACTAAAATCCCATGGACTCTAGTTTAAGAACACCTGCTTTACTAATTACTATCCTGTGACTTTTTTCCTTGACCTGGAACAGGAGTGCTTCTTCTTTTTTGGGTCTTGCACCCCTTCTGGTTAAACCCATGGACCTCTCAGAATAATGTGGTTAATGCATAAAATCTTCCCTTCAGAGCATCAGTCACCAGGCCAAGATAATTCATACCATGAGATTTTCATCAATCCTTCTCTCCATCTTTCCTAACATTTTTTTAATGCAGGTGAACTATAGTTAAAATGAATGTCACAGGCAATGTTGGAAGGGAGAAAAATTTCCAGGAGGACAATGGGCACCTTGCAGTTCAAGGGATTTGTTGTTGTTGTTTTATGACTAGGTAGCATGGAAAAGTAGAAAGAGTCAGAAGATCAAAGTTTGGAGTAGAGAAGGCTAAGCCTAAATTAAATCTCCTCAAGAACCGTGGGATAATCACTTGGCCACCCTGAGCCTCACTTTTCTTTATCTGTGAGATGAGGAGATATATTCTGACCTCACAGAGTGTTCAAATACTATGTAGATGTAATTCGTTATTGTTATTGGGGAAGTGGCACTTTTTTATGTACACAAATATTTAGAATATGTTATTTGTTTGTTTTTTAGTACCAGCAGTTACCCAGTCTCCTGGTAAGTCAATTCTCTGAAGCATCAAGTTGGCCCAAAGTGAAGACCTGGGGCAATCGCTTTGATCTACCTCTGCCCTGCTTTGGTGGTGAAGGGCAGTGAGGGGCAGGCAGCTTTCGCAGTCAGGCTTTTTGGCCTGCTCTGGAGTTTAGATGGTTTCACTTTATTGTAAATAAACCAATACCATCTGTTATCATGTGTGCACTCAGTCGTTGGGCCTAGAATTCATGGTCAATTACACAAACACAAGGAAAAGAAAATCCGGAAATTTTGATAGATTTACTCAGCCATTGTGCTACTTGTGTGGGTGCAGTCATAGTTCCAAGGCTGCTAGCAGTTGTTCAAATGGTTTGCTGATTCCCTCCCCACCCCCACTTACACTTTTCCCTTTTCATGGTGTTGAGGGAGAGGCCATGACAATATGGCAGGAAGCCACCTGCCATTCTCAGAAATATAGGCTGAAACTGAGAGGGAGCCCCAGGCTGCTCTTTACTGGGAGCCAGAGACCTTGGAACACAAGCAGTTCTGGACTCCTTTGGTGAATTCCCTGTCTGGTAGCAGTTTGTGCTGGGTTTGTGTTTACCTTCTTCCAACGATTCTTCAAGGCAGTCATGGCGTTGACCTACTGGCTGATTTCCAAAGCTGTACCTCTCTAGGGGGTAGTCTAGGGTAGGCTCTCTCAACCCATCTTGATCTAGACCTGTGATTCCAAACGTAGTTGTTACTATGTGTTGTAAACACAGGTCAGGCTTATTCCCTAGCTGAATAGTATTAAGTGTTAAGAATAATCTTGTGGTTCTCAGGCCTTTAACTGACTTGGTCCTTCCTAGCAATATGACACAAGATTGAATGATGCTGCTTCCTTTCTTCTTCCTCTTATGGAAGCCCTGGAGACAACAGAATATTTTTCCACCTTCCTAGCCAGACTTGGTCATAGTATGAATCAGGACAGTGTCTATACATCTCATGCGATTTTAGATTTAGAGCAGGAATCAACCTTGGAGATTATCTAGTTCATCTTTCACTCCGCCATTTGCAGAGGAAGAGAGTAAGATTAGGAGAGGTCAAATGCATCAAGATCTGATGTGTACAAATAGAAGAACCAAGTTTTGTACACGGGGTCTTTGAATATAAACCCATTCTACCATGCAGCCGTATAGTTTTAGACCAGAGGTGTCCAATAGGCTGGCCACATGCAGCTGACAACACTCCAGCATTTTACTTACATTACAATGTAATTGGGAGGAATTTTATAAAATGAATAAAAATACAATAAAATATAGATAATATTAACATGTGGTTTTCTAAGTCAATATATGGCTTGCAGGAATATTTATGTATGATTTAATGATTCTGTTTTCTTTTAAGTTAAATATCAGTCTACTTCTTGTGAATATATAGAAATTGTTAGAAGACACCCACCACTGAAATCTGGACCATCACCCCTTCCCCTTGCAGTCCTTTCCTTCTTGTGATTGTGCAGACAGAGTCAGTAGATGAGGATTAGAATCCATCCTCTAAGTTCCACACTTTCCATGTGACCTTGGGAGAGTTATTTGACTCCTCTAAGCCTCAGTTTGATTCAAAGAACATTTCTTAAGCATGTGTTCTTTTAGAAACAAGCTCGAATCCCGGCTCCTCTGCTTGCGGTAAGGTTGGGCAACTTACTTAACTCCTATGGGTTGAGTCAGTTTCCTCACTTGTGAAATGATGGGATTAGATTCTGTAGCTTGATTTGGAACTATGACTAAAGGGATACAAAAGTATGCATGCCTTTGGCCCAGCAACACCACTACTAGCTCTGTGCTCCAAAGAGATGAAAGAAAAAGACCTATGTATGCAAAAATACTTATAGCAGTTCTCTTTGTGGTGGCAAAGAATTAGAAATCAAGGGAATGCCCATCAATTGGGGAATAAACAAGTTGTGGTATATGATTGTGATAGAATATTATAGTGCTATAAGAGAGGATGAACAGGATGCTTTCAGAAAAACCTGAGAAGACATACATGAACTGATGCAAAGTGAAATTAGCAGAAACAGGAAAACACTGCACACAGTAACAGCAATATTGTATGTTGATCAACTGTGAATGACTTAGCTATTCTCAGCAATACAATGATCTAAGACAATTCCAAAGGACTCATGATGAAAAATGCTATCCACCTCCAGAGAAATAACTATGGAGTCTGAATGCAGATTGGAGCATACTTTTAAAAACTTTTTTATAATTAAAAATAAAAAACTATTATTTATTTAAATTTTTAAAAACTTTATTATTCTAGGTTTTTTTGGTCTGTGTTTTCTTTTGCAGCATGACTAATATGGAAATGTTTTGCTTGATTGCACAGGTATAATCTATATCAAATGGTTTGCCTTTTTAAGGAACAGGCAGGGCAAGACTATGGAATTCAAAATCAAAAAACCTTTTCTTTACATTTAATTGAGAAAAAATAAAATAAAAATTAAATCTTAAAAGAAAAAGAAATGGCTCTTCCAGCTCTAACTCTATGCTTTTTTGGCTTCTTAACTGACTACAGCCCTATGTGTTAGGAAAGTGAAGATAAAAATGAAAACATCTCAGCCTCTAAAGCAATTTATTATATTCTACTAGAGGTTGTGTTGGGGTTGCTTATGGTGGTATGTGATACAACACACACACACACACACACACACACATACACACAATTTAATCTCTTATCAGGAAGCTGGGAGCCCTAACAATTTCTGAGGACCAGGCAAATTCCCATGTAGCAGGTGGCTCCTGAGCTTAGCTTAAAAGGGAACTAGGGATTCCAAGAGCTGGAGGTAAAGAGGGCAGAGGTTGCAGGAATGAGAGAGCCTGTGCCCAGGCTACAAAATGGTAGATGGTACAGTTGATAGGATGTCATACCCCTGGAATGGTAAGAAGAACGCTTTGGTTGGAACATAGAGTGTGTACGGGGTAATAATAATGTGAAATAAAATATGGAAAGAAGTTGGGGCCAGATCTGGCAGAACTAGATCTGGTGCTGGAAGGAACCTTAGTGGTCATCCAATCTGACCCCCTCGTTTTACAAGAGGAAACTGCAAAACACAGCTGTTATTCCAAGAATATTGTGGATCTCCCTTCCTCTTGGAATTCCTTCCATTACATAAAATAACATGGTTGCTTCTCTTCTTTTCTTCTCTTATTTTCTATCCACATTTGCTGTCTGCTTGCCTCTCCTGTCTCCATTTCTCATCAATATCTACAGAATGTCTAAAAGCTTTAATAGCTTTAAATTGCACTAAGACTTTTGGGACAACCATTGAATATTACCAGGAGGGCTTAACTTTGATGACCACTGACAACCTAAGAGTACTTCCCTTTTTTTCTTTCTTTCTTTTTTTTTTGGCTTTTTTGGAGGGGGGAAGGTAGGGCAATTGGGGTTATGTGACTTGCCCAAGGTCACACAGCCAGTTCTGTGTTAAGTGTCTGAGGCCTGATTTGAATTCAGGTCCTGACCAGTACTCTATTCACTGTGCCACCTAGCGGCCCCATTCCCCTTTCTTTGGGGTACTATAGATGGGACTGAAATATCTATGAGAAGTGTGGCTAGAATGTTGTACTTGGAGTGATAAAGACTTAGGTTTAAATCCTGCCTCAGAAACATCCCAGCTTCAATTACCTGGGAATTACCTAGCCTCTCTCACTCTCAATTTCTTCATCTATAAAATGGGTATAAGTAGTACTTTTAACACCTATTTAGTTTTTAAGGGTCAAATGATACCATGTGTACACGCGCATGTATGCACACACATGTATGCACATATGCACACACATACACGCATACAGAGTCCCCTTGAAGTACTCTATAAATGTCAGTAATTATTATGGAATAAGGATTTGGACTGGCTGGTTCTTACCAACTATGAGACCCTACTGTTCACAGCTAATCACGGAAGGGCTTCTGTAATCTCAATGCTTTCAGCTGATGTTTGTTTTTGGTTATTTGGGGAATTGACGTTGTTCTGGATGATGGAGAGAGCAGAATGTACAAGTTGCCTGTTGATCCAGGGAGTGACTGCAGCTTTCAGTGTTTTGGGGGTAGCGTGGGTGAGGATGGAAGAGGAAGGATGACTTGGTTTTCATTTTCTCAGGACTTTTTTGGAGACACTTTCATTTTTGTAAATGACATCTCCTGTCCAGATTCATGATCGAGGATAATACCCAAAGAAGAAAAGGTCACTTAGGGACGAGTTCCCGTTCAGAATGCCATTTTGTTTGTTGCTTCAGTGTGTGCTTTGGAGAGTTCCCTGAGTGTGGTTGGAAATATTTTAAAGGAAAGGAAGGAGAGCACACAATGTATTTGTTTCTTTGATGCCTAAATTGGTTTATATACAAATAAAAACTGCCCTTCTAAAGATCCAAAATAAAACTACAAATATTTCAAATATCTGAAGAAATTAGGCTACAAACTATAAAGATTTATGTGGGAAAATAAAAGGGAAAAAGTTTTTGTTTCATTTATACTTTTATCATTTGGTTTTACATTGACTTCCCTTTGTACCTGTTTTATCTTTCCTCACCCCCTGGAGAATATAAATTCCTTCAGGGTAATTTTTTGCCTTTGCTTAGTTTTTGCCTTTTTATACTAGCATAGAGTAGGAATTTAATAAATATTTGTTGAAACACTCTAAAGACCAACAATTTGGGAAGAATTAAGAACTCTGATCAACTATAATGACCAACCACAATTGTAAAGGACCAAGGATGAAGTAGGTCAGGTAGGTGGTACAGTGGACAGAAGACTCATCTTCCTGAGTTAAAATCCGGTCTCAGACACTTACTAGCTGTGTGACCCTGGGTAAGTCATGTAACTGTGTTTGCCTCAGTTTCTTCATCTGTAAAATGAGCTGGAATAGGAAATAGCAAATCACTTGAGCATTTATGCCAAGGAAACCCCAGAGGTGGATGTGACTGAAATTACTAAACAACAATAAATGATGATGTGTGCTACCTATCTCCTAACAGAGGTTAGGACTTCAGGGTACAGAATAAAGCACATATATTTTGAACTTGGCCAATTTAGGGATTTGTTTTGCTTGACTGTATATTTATTACAAGACCTTTGTTTTTCCTTTCCAATGGAGGAGGGGAGAACAAATGGGAGGGAGAGAAAATGGAATTTTGTTAATAAAAAGAATGAAGTTAAATTTTTAAAAATGTTTGCTTAACTGAATTGTTTTGAGTTTACAAGGTCAGAGCTAAGAGATATCCTGCTAAACTAATCTCTGAGAAACTAATAGAGAAGGAGGAGGTGCTGGAGTCTGGTGAGGTGTAAACAGAAGGATTCTTGTTTTTATTCTGTCAGAAACTAATTCATTTCTAATTATCATCTTGGAAGAACATAGTGCTATCTTTGCTTTTTCAAATTTCCACATCTCCTAGAGAAACCAATGTATTTTTAGTTATTAAGAAAAAGCCTTGTTTTACATTTGGGCAGTGGTTTTGTCCAACAAGGTACAATTCTTATTACCAGTGTGCTTCAGAGATAATTTGTGCCATGGATAAAAAAGGCAGCATGCATTTTAGTCTTAGGCAATGAACTAATCAAAATCCAGGGAACATGTATTTTATATTATCAACAGTACATACATCAAAAACACAGAAGCAAGGGAGGAGGAGGAGGAAATGTGAGAAAGTGGGAAAAGAACTAACTGGATTTGAAGCCAGAAGATTGGGTAAGGAGACTTGGGAGTTCCTTAACTGCGACAAATTGTTTCAAGTTTCTGAGCATCAGTTTCTTTATCTGTAAAAGTTGGGGATTGGATTAGAAGATTTCAAAAGGCTCTTCCAATTACAAATTTATTATCTACAGGATAAATTATTCCTCTCTCCCTCCCCAAACCTCAAACACAACAAACCCACAACATATAAAATGCTAATGTTACCTTACATTTTTGTAATGCTTACCTACATTTTTCTGCTGAAATATGAAGATGCTGTAGTAGGAGAAAACAATTCTTTAAAAAGAAAAAAATTAGGATGCTTGAAATATTATATTACTTTATCAAAGATCTATGATTTTCTTGGTATGGAAATTCATAGTGCATGGATTCCTTCTAGCCCAGGGGCTCTTAACGGGATCGGGTAGGTGGGCAGTCAATTGAGAGTTGGTCTTGGAGTTAGGAAAACTTGAATACCAATCTAGCCTCAGATACTTGTTAGGGAAGTGACTCTGGGCAAGTCACTTAACTTCTGTTTGTCTCAGTTTCCACTACTGTGAAACTCTAATTCATTTCTAACGATTATCTTGGAAGAACATAGTGCTATCTTTGCTTTTTCAAATTTAACATAATAATAGCACCTACCTGTGAGGATTAAATGACATAATTTCTATAAAGTATGTAGTACATAGCAGGCACTTAATACATAATTGCTTCCTTCCTTCCTTCCTTTTTTGTGTCATGGACTCTTGACAGTCTAGTGAAGTCTATGGATTCGTTCTCAGAATATTTTAAATAATTGAAGGAAATGCTAAATTTCTTTTAGAGATTAGTGAAAATAAAGATATATTTTTACCCCTCAAGCAAGTTCATGGATCCCTTGGAGCTCAGGTTAAGAACTTCTGCTCTACTCACATCAAAGGTTGTTTTCAAACTGTAATCTGAGAGAGCTGCCTAAGGCTCAGAGACATTGAGTGACTTGCCTAAAGTTACATAGCTATAAAGTGTCAAAGACAGGACTTGAATTCAGGCTTTTCTGATTTCATGCTCTCTTCCCTATGCCAGGCTGCCCCATTTGAAAATTAACAGATGCAATGAAGAGAAAATAATGGAACTGCATGTAGATAAACTGAATTTTACCATGCCAAATTCGGTATCTTTTTGTTTTCAAAAGTGTTCCTAAATGCAAACTGAGTTTTGGGGTTGAGAGACCTTTAGTGCTACTTACCTTTAACTTCACTAAATGTCTTAGTTCATGTTTCTTCCCTTCTTCCACTACCCTTCCCTTCCCCACCCTCCCAGGTAAACTGGTATTTTTTATTTTTGAAGAAATGGCAGTTGGTTAATTTTGCAGTGATGGGTAGTTTTAATAAAAAATGTTATTGTGTATGTCCATAGTACCCAAAAGTTGAAGCTTTCTCTTTGCATCTGCTCTGTTTACCAGGGGTGAGGAACCTGTGGTCTGGATTCAATCAAAGGGCTGCACTTGAGGACCTAAAAGGCCATATGTGGTCTTGAGGCTACAGGCTCCCCACCCCTGGTTATTGCCCTATTTCATTGGTGGAGGAAGTCATAAAATCTAATTCATCCTAATGTCTTCTGAAGGGGATGATAGAGATAAATGGATATTTCAGTTTAGAGAATCAATATTACAAAATTAGCCAGTTATTGGAACAGTTTGGAATTCATGAATTTTGGGAAAAATCTTGTGACACAAGCATAAGTAGAATGAGTGAATTGGATAGCTGCCTTCTAAAACCATTCACTCATTCAATGGAAACTTTTGGTATGAAGTCAAGTCAATAAGCATTTATTAAGCACTTACTAGATACATTCTGACTGCTGGGAATAGAAATATAGTATAAGCAAAAATAAATATAGTCCTTGCCCTCAAGAAGCTTACATTTTAATGGGTGAAAACAACACATAAAAAGGCTGTCAGCTCTTTTGTGGCAGCAAAGAATTGGAAATCAAGGGAGTGTGTTTCAATTGGAGAATGATTGAACGAGTGGTACATGATTGTGATGGAATACTAATGTTCCATAAGAAATGATGAGCAGGCTGATTTCAGAAAAACCTGGAAAGACTTAAATGAACTAATGCAAAGTGAAGTGAGCAGGACCAGGAGAACATTGTACATAGCAACAGCACTATTGTACAATGATCAACTGTGAATAACTTAGCTATTCTCAGCAATACAATGATCTAAGATAATTCACTCATGGTGAAAAATGCTCTCTACATCTGGAGAAAGAACTGATAGAGTCTGAATACAGGTCAAAGCATACTATTTTTCACTTTCTTAATTTTTCTCAGGTTTTTTTTTTCCTTTTTGGTTTTATCATTACTAATATGGAAATGTTTACATGATTACACATATATAACCCATATCAAATTGCTTACTGTCTTAGGGAGGAGGAAAGTGAGGGAGGGAGGGAAAAAATTTGGAACTCAAAAAAATTTTTTAAAATGAATGTTAAAAATTATCTTCACATGTATTTGGGAAAAATACTATTTATTATTATTAATATTTTTAAAAGGACCTGTAAAGGAGAATGGTAGGTAGAAAAGGGGCCTAGGTGCAAGGAAACACATGGAGAAGTCTGGAGAGTCAGGAGGGAAATGAGTTGTGAATGTGACTGGTCTGACTGCTTCCTCAAAATGGAGGTTTTAGGAGAAATTCACTAACTAGATGATCCTACAAGGTTGTAGATCACCTTTAAGAATGAGAGGGCCACAGGGCCAAAGGAGAAGACTCTTTTTTAAGGTAAGAAATATTTATCAGATTACCTAACCTTGTGCTTTACAAATATTATTTCACTTTATCCTTAACCCTGTGAAGTAGATGCAATTATGGTTATCCCTTCCACATCAAGACTTTCCTCACCATACTTTTGTTATATTGCAGATTGGCATAAGAAATTAAATGGGAATTTTTTGAGAATTTTGTGGAAGCTGCAGATGACACCCAAAGGCCAGCAGATGACAGAGAAAAAGTTTAGAAACTCAGAAATGTATAAATTACATTTGTAACATCAACATATTTTATCTTATAATACTATAATGATTCAAAGTTCTTACCTGGTACTAAGGGAGGGCCAAAAAATTTTACACAGATTTTCCAGATTTTATGGGGGCAGCCCTGTAATGTTAATGGAATAGGAAGATCTTCCCTGCCCATTAATAGTCCTATGTGATCTGGAGCCTGAATCACACAGAGCTCAGTGAGGGAGGAGTTTACCCAGAGAACAGAGAGCAGAGCAGCGCAAAGAGAGAAGCAGCTTGAGTGGGCAGAGGGAGGAATTTTGCCTAGGGGAATTTTTTTTTGTGGGGAGGCCTAATAGAAAGAAGGTTTAAGATGTAGGCGCTTCCTGGATTAGTGATGAGTACCTTGTTAAATCTTACCTCCTGGTATCCTAATGGTGTTCCCAATAATTTTTTTTTGTTTTTTCCTTTGAAGAATAGAGTTTACTATATTTTGTGAATCTACCCTGGAAATACGCATGCATATTCATAGCAGCTACAAGGACCCCTAACTTGATGCGAAAGAGAGAACTGTATTATCCCTGTTTTACAGATGACAAAACCAAGGGAAACAGAGCCCTCTACCACTAGGTGGCACAATGGATAGAGCACGAGATGTTGGGCCAGAAAGACCTGAATTCAAATCTAGCCTCTGATACTTAATGGCTGTATGATACTAGGCAAGGCACTTAACTTCTGTCTGCCTTAATTTCCTCCTCTATAAAATGGGGATAATAGTAGCACCAACTTCTCAAGGTTATAAGAAGGATAAAATGAGATGATGTTGGAAAAATGCTTTGCAAACTTTCAGGCACAATATAAATGTTAGCTACTATTATCATTATTATTATAATGTGAGGTATTACTATTAGTATCACCAAGAACAGACACACTGAAAACCTCTTACAAGTCAGGCAATCTTTCAAATGAATTTGTGTTTTGTTAGTTACAATAGATCTATGCACATTTGAAAAATAGTAATCCCCTGACGGTTGAGACACATTGTTTATTCAGTCTACAGAAGGCACATTTGCCTTTGCACATTTACACATTTGAGTCACTCTGCTTTTTTTGCTGCAGCTAAATAAAACTCAAGATGCATAGTGTCTGCATGGATCCATGTGCCTCTTGCACAAGAGGGGCCTGCAGAATGTATCTTTTTAATCCAAAAGCTGTTCCCTACCATCTAAGACCACAGAAAAAAGTACAGGGAGAATAGGTCTAGTAGAGTAGGGAGTAAGCATAAAATCAGCAAAAGATCAAGGTCAGAGCTAGGCAAGGTCATCTAGTGACTTAATTTGTGGTTCATTGTTTCAGACTATTGTCTTCCTCCTTCCTTCCCTCTCCCCCAGTAGAATGCCTTCCTGTTGTCTTTGTTTACTGGTGCCTTCATGTACTGAAGAAATATTTTGTTGAATTGAATTGTCTCAGGATCTATGATCAGTAGTGATTCAGAGGGATATGGTGGGACAGAGATAATATCAGGGGAGAGAAACATTTTGTTTTTCAGAATAATCAAAAATGTATTTTAAAAAGACTATAAGGTGGTCAATTCTATTTTCAGACAAATGCATTCAAAAGCATGATAAGCCTGGAGACGTAGACCATCTGAACTTCTTAGTTTTGAGAAGGAGTCAGCATGAAGGGCATGAACAAATTTTAAAAAAATGTTACATATGGGGTAACTAGGTGGTACAGTGAATGGATCACTGGCCCTGGAGTCAGGAGGACCTGAGTTCAAATATGACCAGGAAGGCTTGACACTTACTAGCTTTACGGTCTCGGGCAAGTCACTTAATCCCAATTGCCTCGTCTTCCCCCCTCCATAAAAAAAAAAAAAAAAAGGAAATGTCACATAGTAGGAGACATTAAGGTAGAACCTTTTAGTAATGGTTCTCCAACTACTTGGCCTTCAGGGAACTTTGGGAAATGGCTCAAAAACCTGTGATGTATGAGTATAATGGAATACTATTGTGTAGTAAGGTTTTTGGTACCCAGGAATTCCTTTTCTCTCTAGAAAGCTATGTCCTTGAATTTGGGGTTGAATAATGACTTTTACCTTCTTACCTATAGCAGAGGTAATAATATTAACTGGATGTTTAATATCAATATTGACGGTAGTCTCTATTCTATATCAGCGGTTCTCAACCTGTGGGTCATGACCCCTTTGAGGGTTGAATGATCCTTTTACAGGGGTCACGGGCTCTCTTAAGACCATTGGAAAACACATATTTCTAATGGTCTTAGGAACCGAGACATGGCTCCTCTATCTGTCCCCAGGCGGGTCCACCCACATGCAGATACACCCAGGTACAAGTATTAAAGGGTCAAGGCTTTAGGAAGGTTGAGAACCACTGCTCTATATTAAATGGAGTTTTTAAGTGAGGAAGTATACAGTGTGTCAGCTATAATGGCTGACATGTACATGACACTGTAAAGTTTACAAAACGCTTTTACATAGTAGGATCATAGGATTATAGACTTAGAGCTAGAAATTATATTAGATGTTGCATAGCCCCACCTATATATTTTGCCAAAAAGGAATCTGACGAGTGAATTACACAGTATCCCAGATCCAGAAGCCAAACCCATCTTCTGACTTCAAATCAAGCCATGCTCCACTGGATCACAGAATTATCAATTTAGAGCCAGGAAAAACATCTAGAATCCTTCTAACAGCACTGGGAAGAACGGTGTTTGAACCTATGTGTCTTTCTATCATGCCATGCTGCCTCTCAACAAAATATATATACATGTACACACACACGTATATTTACATATATATATATAAGACAATATTTGCATTTCAGGAAAATTATGATGTCGGAAAAGTTTAGAATATAGTTGTTATCTTGGGGCAATTGTAGACACTTGTCCATGCCTAGGTTAATTTAAAGTATCAGCAGCTTATTACTTCAGATGGCCACTAGAGGGACACCACGAGGCAGGGACAAGTGTGGTAGTACCTGGGGCACTAGGTTAGGTGTCAGTGTGAAAATGGAAGATTGGGAAGGTGCATGGTGCTGCTGACCCTGACGAAGGAAAGTGGCATAGGAATACTTGGACTAAGTTGGAAGTTGTGGCCAAGTCAGCACTCATGGAAGTCACCCAGGAATGAAAGGAAAAAGGAAGTTAAAAGGAGGGGGGGAAGGAAGGGGGAACTAAGGTGGGCTGTTCAGAAAACTTCCAAATATCTCATCTGAGTTCAAACAAGGGCAACGATACACGAGATGGGAGGCTCTCAAGCCAAGATCAGGGAGAGTTAGTGATAAGACCAGGATGTAAGCAAAATCAAAATACCAGTGGGTTAGTTATAGGTTATGAAGATAGAACCAAACCAATGATCGTGGATGTTTAGTGAAGAAATTTTTTTGGATAAGAGATGCTCTCATTCTGTTTTCTTTTGATGTGGCAGTGGTTTACCACGTATGGAGATTCTAATATTTAAAGGGTCTTGATCAGGATGCTTCTTGGATTCTAACTAACTTAAGGAAAGAATTGTTGCTCATCAGCTTCTTTTTTAAAGACAAAAACAAGTTCAAAAAATTTTTAAATATCATCACAATTTTTGCCATTATCTCTCCTCCCCAAGAGAACTGTCCCATGGAACAAATGGTATTTTTTAAAGACGAGAGAGGGAGAGGGAAAGGGAGAGAGAGAGAAAGAGAGAGAGGGAGGAAGGGAGTGGGAGAGAGAGGGGGGAGGGAGGGGGAGAGAGAGAGAGAGAGAGAAGAAGAAGAAGAAGAAGAAGAAGAAGAAAAAGAAGAAGAAGAAATTAGCCCATCAAAAAACAAATCTGAAAATATGTGCAACATAGAATTTGTGGACCTATTACTTCTGAAAAGGAGGGGATTGAGAGTGTCTTTTCATATCTTATCTTTCAAACCATACTTCTTCTTTATAATTTTGCAATGTTCTCTTTTGGTTTTTTTGGTGGTCATTCTTTTCATTTACATTGTTACTGTATATATTGTTTCTTGGCTCTGCTTGCTGTATCAGTTCATGTAGATTTTTTCCCATGCTTCTCTATATCCATCACATTTCTCATTTCTTGCAGTAGAGTAATATTCTATTACACTTATGTACCACAGTTTGCTTAGTTGTTTCTTAATTGATAGACATCTAGCCTATTGGCTTCTATCACTTTGAGAATAACACACCATGTGAACTGTTATATACATGGATATGATTTTTTCTTTCCCCAGTACTTTAAAAATAATTTTCATTTTTATATTGCCCTGATTTTCCTGTTATTGCTAATAATAAAATACTTTTAAAAAAGAAAGAAAAAGAAGAGAAAAACCTAACGAAACCAATCAATGTATTGAAAAAAATCTGATGTTCTATCAGGAATGTTATTTCTACAACACTTAGAATATTTGTCATCCAAGAAGAATATTAAAAAAAACAAAACAAAACCCTCTCTCTCAAACTCAACTAGTCTTGAAATGATTATGTAGGGTTTTCAGTTTAGAATTAATCTTCAACACCTCTCCATTGTTGTGTGTATGTGTGTGTGTACGCACACATACATATACATAGACATATATATACACATATACATATATATTAATGTATATATTTCTATCTATGTATCTATATCTATATCTACATATGTATACATACACACATGTTGGGGGATGGAATTGGAAGATCACAGTAGCATGCTTCATGGGAAGACCTATAACATATCAAGTGTGATATTTTTCCATTTTAATCTCTTCTTATTCATTCATGTTAACAGGTCACATTTCTATGACCATGTAAAGTCTGAATAAGGCTTTCCTTGTAACACTGTGGAAAAGGCAATGCCAGTATTATTACTCCCAGTTTTGCAGATGAGGCAACTGAGGCATAGAGAGATGAGTGATTTGCTTAAGATCACACAGCATGGTACAAAGGAAAGAATACTAGATTTGAAGTCAAGCAAAGTGGGGTCAACTCAGCCCTGCCTCTCACTACCTGTGTGACTGTGGGCACAACAGTTAACATCTTTTTGCCATAGCATCTTCATCTGCAGAATAAGGGGGTTGGGTCAGGGGATGTCTAAGATCTATTCTGCATCCCATTCCTGATACTAATAAGTGTTGGAGCTGAGAATTGAATCCAGGTTTCCTCATTCAACATCCTGTTCTCTCTCTCTCTCTCTCTCTCTCTCTCTCTCTCTCTCTCTCTCTCTCTCTCTCTCTCTCTTTCTCTCTCTCTTGTACGGGGTTACAAAGCTAGTAAATATCTGAGGTCACATTTGAACTAAGGTCTTCCTGACCTCATATCCAGCAGCACTCTGCACCACACCACCTAGCTGCCTGTTGATTACACTACAATGCCTGCTTCAAGACAGAGATGTCTTTCTCTTCCTCCCTTTCCAGCCTATGTGTTGTTCCTGGGGCCCTTCCCCCTTAATCTCTGTCTTCTCAATACTCACTGTGTTCTAGTGACTATCTCCTCTGTAGAAAGGATTAGTGTTGGTTTGCTTCTGAGACCTTGAACATTAAGTCCAAGGAGTAACTTAGCTTGTATCAACTCTGGAGCCTCCTGAACAATATCACAGAATCATGGTGATCGAAGGAACCTCATAGATCACTTAACCCAGCCTATTACTAAACAAGATCTGACTCCATCACACAAATATCCCAGACAAGTGTTCATCCAACATCAACTAGGAGACCTCTAGTGATGAGGAACCCCCTACTTTCTTTTTTTCACTATCATTAAATGTTTTATTAAAAACATTGAGCCTTAATATGACCAGTTAGCCTTGCCTGGTTACTATTTATATTTAAATTAATTCATTGTAACAGATAAAGTACTATTACAACTTTTTAGCCATTCCTTGAGTATCAGAATCCTTTTATCCATTCTTCCTTACTCCCTTTTCCTTTTGTATGATCATAGATATTCTGTGCTTCATTTTTTTCTTCTGATTTTGCTCTTTTGGTTTTACATTATTTCATGAAGGCCCTTCATGTTCCCTATGCTTGTTGGTCTTAATTATATTATAACACTCCATTACATGAATGTAACCATAATTAATTTAACCATGCCCCCACTATTGGGTATACAAGGTTCTTACCCTCCCCCCAACCCAATTCATTACAATTACAATACAATTTTGTCATTAAATTGTTTCAGTTCTGTCCAACTCTTCATGACTCCATTTGAGGTTTTCTTGACAGAGATACTGGAGTAGTTTGCCATATTCTTCTTCGGCTCATTTTACAGATGAGGAAACTGAGGCAAGCAAGATTAGGTGACTTGCCCAGGGTCACATAGTTAGTGTCTGAGAGTGAATTTGAACTTGGGAAAATGAGTCTTTCAATACCTCTATGAAAATCTCTTAACCTTATAGATAGCGCCTTTGCTTTAAAAACAAAAACAATTTCAGGGTATATTCCTGACTGGAATTATTAGGTCAAAGGTATGATTATTTTTGTAATTTTTATTGTGTATGGCCAGATTACTCCCCCAAAAAGAGTCAACAAGTTTGCAATTCTACCCACCAGTAATGAATGAATATACCTGCTCCTCCACAGCCCAACTAGCACTGAGTTAGATTGCTATTAATTTTTGTCTAGTACATTTTTTATTTTATTCCAAAATTATAACTCATCAACAAATGAAAATCATTTTAGTATACAAAAGAAGAACAGGAAAGAAGTTTACATAAACAATTGTGAACTTCTGTTATAAGCATATTTTAAAAACACTATCTAAGACATACATATTAAGTCTAAGAAGAGAGTTAAACAAAACTATTCCGTGGCCTTTTTTGTACATTTTTTGTTTTCTTCTTTCAAAATTTTTTCATCAATTTTATGTTAAAACAACCTCAAAGTTGTTTTAATGTTTACTTCTTTGATTTGTAGTGAAGGTGGTCATAGATCTGACCATGTCCCCATCCTCAAAAACATCAATGGCTCCCTATTACCTTTAAGATAAAAAATAAACTCAACCTGGAATTTAAGGTTCATCACATTCTGGCTCCCACTTACTTTTCCAGTCTGTTATTTCTCTTCCCATACATACCTATCAGTCTAGTCAAATTGGCATGCTGGCTGTTTTCTATACATGCCATCCTCCCACCTCCATTCCTTTCCCCTACATTTCCACCTCATACTATTCCTAGATTCCTTCAAAGTATAGATCAGATACCACTCCTACTCCTATTCCTTCCAGTTGTTAGCACTGTCTCCATCTTGAAATTGCTTAGTATATGCTTTGTGTTTCCTTCTAGAAGAGATCACATACTCCTTGAGGGAAGGCAGCAGGGAGGCACAGTGAAAAGAGTGACAGGACTGGAATCAGGAAGATCTGAGTTCAAATGAAGACATTTACCAAATGTATGACCCTGAGCAAGTCACTTAATTTCTGTTTGCCTCAGTTTCCTCAACTGTAAGATGAGGATAATGATAGCACCTGTGTCCAGGATTGTTATGAGGATAAAATGAGAAAATACTTGTAAAAAGCCTTTAGCGCAAAGTCTGACACGTAGTAATCACTAGAAAAATCATTGTTGTTGTCATCATTAATTATAATATCTTCAGCACCTAGCAGGATGCTTGGCATAAAGTAGGTGCCTAATAAACTTTAGTTTATTTGAATTGACCTGAGAGATCATGTGGTCCAAATCATATCATTTTCTAGAAGAGACCAAGAGAGGGGGAGGAGAATTGCCCAAGGCAACACAGCAAGGAGCAGAGCTAGGGTTCCACCATTGATTCTCTGATGGGCAAATCTGGTACTTTTTCCACTGTAGCAGTATGCTCTTTTCTCCAATTTCTCTCAAAGACATTGAGTCATTGGATTGTTTTTTCACCTGGACTTCCCTGTGATATATGGCAGGATTTTGCAAGTTACTAATGGAATTAGGTGATACCAGACTTGACCAGGACTCAAAAGCCAGGCAGGAAGAAGAGGGTTGTTGTTGTTGTCTTTTGTTCTTGAAGATCAATGACATCAGGAAGGTGATGTCTTGAATTGCAAGTGAATTGGATTTAAGTGGGGGCAGAGCAGTGCAAAATCATCAGCCTTATTCTCTCTTCCAGAGCCATCTGGATCCAGTGGTGAGACATAGATCAGGACAATTGGAGTATCCAATTACCAGAGAATGAAACAGGCAAGGGGTAGCTAAGTGGCATACTGGATGGAGTGCCAGTCCTGGAGTTAGGAAGACCTGAGTTGAAGTCTGGCCTCAGACAAATTAACTAGCTGTGTGACCCTGGGAAAGTTACCTAACCCTGTTTGCCTCAGTTTCCTCATCTATAAAATGATCTGGAGAAGAAAATGGCAACCCATTCCAGTATGGGGTGGCAAAAAGTCAGATGTGACTGAAACAACTGAACAACAATGAAGTAGGCAAGAGAAAATCATCATGTTTGACCTAGAATGGGCTTTCGCTCACTTCATAGACTAAGGATACTAAAGTCCAAAGAATTGGTTTGTGGAAGGTCACACGGCCTAGACCCAGGTCTTCTGATTCTTCTCTGAGGGTTTCCCCCCCTAATTGTACCATTTTTTGGTTGCTCAGTTGCACAAAGATTCCACAGAGACAAAAAGAGGGTTAAAGAGCATGAAGTTACTGGAGATTAGGCCTGGGGTTGACAGTCGGGAGACCTGATGAGATCCCATAACAATTCAAATCAACAAGTACTTAAAATACCTGCTTCCCATTGGGCACTATGCTAGGCACTGGGGAATCAAAAACAAAAAAGAAAACCATTTCTGACCTCAAGCACCTTTTATTCCACTGGAGAAAATAATGTGTACACAGACGAGTAAACAAAATAAATAGAAAATAATGTGGGGAAAGGGAGACCATCAATATCAGACGGGCTGTGGAAAGATCTCCTGTGGGAGTAGTGCTTGAGCTGAATCTTGGAGGGAGCCAGGTAGTGATTCCAGGAGGCAAGTGAGAAGAAGGGGAACAATGCAGGTAGGAGGGACAGCTTGTGCAAAAGCACAGGTCCAGGAGATGATGGAATGTTATCTACTGAGGGAACAACAAGTAGATCAGCTTGACTAGGACCCTGTGTGTCAGAACTAAAGGCAAGGTTTGGTTGGGTATGCCGGGCTGATAATAGCAAAATGGGGCATCAGAGGAGGAATGAAGAAGAACAGCCCTTCCTCAGTGGGTCTGGGGCATTGCCTGGTAAGTCTATGGAGCACCAGGAAGGCTTGAAGTCAAAGGGTTAACTCACCAGTGCCTGTTGTTATAGCAACCAGGAAAAGTCTGCAGCAGGAATTGCTCAGAAATTGTGCAGTCATCTGAGGCCTTCTCCTGCTTTTTAAGCTAGAGAAACTTTTAGACTATCTGTTCAATCCTTCTACGTCTGGCCAGCCATTCTAGATTTAAAAGGTCTTCAATGGCCCTCTGACTATAAGTTTCCTCTGACAGAGACATCTCCAGCCAGATGAGAATCTGAAAGAAAACAAAGAGTCCTGGGCACTCAGGTCCCTAGCCTCTCCCTTTTCCCTTTTCTTGTTTTAAAAGGGTTGATTATGGCAGCTAGGATCATAATGTCATAATCACCACCCTGATAGCCCCATGTTTCAGCTGGCTTGATTGTAGGGCCCTGGCCATGAGATGATAGAAATGATACTAACATTCTCGAATCAAAATACTTCTGAAAATTGCACTTAGTTGTCTCACAAAGGATGCTTTCAGGATGAATAAGATGATGGTTGCAAAGTTTTTTTGAGTTTCTTAGAAGCAAAGTACATTCTAATAATAAACCACTACAGGATGACCTTTGTCGTACTGCCCTGACTGCCATTGTTTTGCAGTAACACAAATATGTTATAACTAAGCCTTACTGCAGTGACATGAAGCCCCACTATGACATATCTTGATTCACTACCTGAGATACAAACTGGATTGTCTTATTTCCTGTTTTCTGCATCATGGGACCAGCTCATGGCTATTGCCATAGCTAGAAGGTGGGGCGGGATGAGGCAGTTGAGTCCAAACCTCCCTGTTTAGGAATTTGGCAGACAGAAAGAGAGTAGGTTATGGTGTTCACCACTTTCAGAATTGTGGTTGGCCTGATTGTGGTTCTCTGTCCACAGCATTTGATCTCCCACCTGTTCTTTGTCTTCATCTCCACCTCCACCTCCATCTCCTGGGACCCTGAGCTCCCCTGGAGGTGCTGCTCAGATGGCCCTCTACATCTCTGCTTATTGAAATCTTCTCTTTCAGCCATTCTCAGATGTCACCTCCTCCAAGAAGTCTTCCCTGATCCTCTCTACTGAATGTGATCTCTTCCTTCTTAAATCTTCTTAATATCTTTTTTTTTTGGTCTTTCATTTCCTGCTGATCACATTATTTTTCATCCTTATTTTTTATATTTTATATTACTTTCCTTCAAGAAGCCTTTCTTGATTCCCCCCAGATGTTAGAACATAGCTACTGCCCATCAAAAAACAAAACATTTATTTTTTTATCTAGTTTTTAATTTTTTTGTGAAAATGTTATATACTTCCCCACTTCCAAATAGAATGAGTTCCTTAGGGTAAGGGAATTGTATTGGCAGTACCTAGCACAGTGCTTGGCACATTGTAGACACTTAAATAAATGCTTGTTGACTTACTTCTAGTCCTGAGGGATAAGTCCCTAAAAGTGTGAAAGAAGGGCAATTAGGTGGTGCAGTGAATAGAGCACCAGCCCTGGAGTCAGGAGGACCTGAGATCAAATCCAGCCTCAGACACTTAATGCTTACTAACTGTAGGACCTTGGGCAAGCTGCTTAACCCAAATTTTCCTGCATTTCCCCCTCCAAAAAGCAAAAATATAATGTGGAAGAACTGAGCCCAGGTGCCAAGAGAGAAACCAAGAACAAATCAAATAGTCCGTAAAGGAATAAAAATGCATACAGGGGTATGAACAGATGGGAAATGGGAGACCTTGATGCTAGCCAGCTCTGAGCCCACTCTTTGCTCATAACACCCTAGTCTGTTCAAGCTGATGCTGCTGATATGCAGTTGACTTGTCTCTGAGTATCAGATGGCATTGAAACCCTGTAATGTTGCTTCCTCTTGATGTGATTACTTTGGCAGTAGCAATGAATAAGGTTAGACTGTTTGTCCCTATACACCCTACCTGGGATGTACTCCCTCCCTGTCTCTGATTATTGAAATCCTCTTCCTTTTCAGTCATGCTCAGATGTCCCCTACTCCAAGAATCTTCCCTGATCTTCTCTGGATGACAGTGATCTCTCCCTTCTTCCATCTTTTAAAGATACTTTTGTTTTGGCCTTTCACTTCACCCTTATCACATTCTATTTACCTTCCATCATTCTTACTTGTTTACATTTTTTATTCCTTTTCTTTCTCAACCCCTCTAAGCTTTTTGAAGGCAGATTACATATTAGTTTTCATCTTTGTGTTCCTGGGGCTGTGTATCCATCAGGGAATTAATAGGTGTGTGTTGAATTGAATTAGAAAGGAAAAATGAATAAATGAAGTTCTGTAAAAAGGTTTGATGAAGGAAAAAATGAAACTATTTCTTAAAATTAGACTTTGCATTACTTCAAAATCTCAGATTATTCAAGGTAACAGGGAGAATAGCTGTTCTGAAATGAATTACCCTCCAAACAAGCAAGAAAATGTGGAACAAACTGGTTGAATTTTAATGTATGTATTTTCCAAGTGAAAAATTGTAATCTTTTAAAATTACAGGTGACCTGAGCAGTGGCAGACAAGGTAAATATCTAAGGCCCAGGGAGTAGAATAAATAGATGGAAAATTTTGGATAATCTCTTTTGTGAATTTAGTCACACAGAAATTGTGTGCTGGAGATCTCCTCTATGTTGCCCTGTAGGCATCTCTATCTCAACATGTGCAAAATGGAACTCATTATCTTTCTGTCCCCCAGACTTTCTAGTTTCTGTTGATGGTACCACCATCCTTCTTCTGACTGCATAGGTCCATAACTTGAGTCGTCCTTGACTCTTCCCTCTTCCCCATTCTCTGAATCTAATCAGCCTTGTCCATTCTAACTTCCCAGCATCTCTTGGCATCTGTCTGCACTCACACAAACATCACCCTAGTTTATACTCTTTTCCTCTCTTCCCTGGAATATTGTAATGGCTTCCTAATTGGTCTTCCTGTTTCTTATGTCTCCCCTCTTCAGTCTACCTGACACGAAGCTATCAAAACAATCTTCATGAGCCACAGGTTTGACCATGTCATTCAGCTATGGTAAAACCTTCAGTGGCTCCCCGTTGTCTATAGCATAAAATATAAACTCTAATTTGCTAATTAAGACCTCCATCAATCTTTGAGGACCCGTCTTTCCAAATTTATTTCATACAAAGTTCATGTCCCAGCCAACCCAGTCCTTTCAGAGTAGATATTGAACTCATCTGCATTAGTACAGGGAATTTCCTTACTGTGAATAGATAGAGCAGTGAAATTATAAATCTGGTTATACTGTGCTCTGCTTATTCCCAACCTCTTTTGATAAAGTGATAAGACTAATGATTGACTCTAGAGTTGAAAGACCTGAATTCAAATCCTACCTCTCATCTTTGCCACCGGTATGGCTTTGGTAAATCAAATAACCTTCCCTTGCCTCAGTTTCCACAGTTTTAAAATGAGGGATTTGGATTAACTGGCTTTTTTGGGGAGGCAGTTGGGGGTTAAGTGACTTGTCCAGGATCACACAGCTAATAAATACCTGAGACTGGATTTAAATTCAGGTCCTCCTGACTGGGGGGGGGGGGGGAGAAGGGTGCTTTATCTACTGTGCCACCTAGCTGTCCCCCTAACTGACTTTTGATCTTTTTCCAGCTTGAGATTTATGATCTTATGACCTAATACAGTGCCTTGCAGGTATTAGGCACTCAATAAACCTTTGTCCATTTGAATTGATAAGATCATTCAGTACAATCCACTCTCTATCAATTAACACAGACCCTATAGAGTTGGTGGTGGTGGTGAGACGTTTTTACAAAAATTCTCAGTGGCCCAACTCTCATTACTAAAGAAAGGCATAGACATCCATTTGAAGGCTGTTTTGAAAGACAAGCTTTTATTTCTGTAATAGAAGTACAGGCATACCCTGCCTGACACCGTTAATTGGATGGGGG
This sequence comes from Pseudocheirus occidentalis, assembly GCA_028646575.1. NCBI lineage: Eukaryota > Metazoa > Chordata > Mammalia > Diprotodontia > Pseudocheiridae > Pseudocheirus > Pseudocheirus occidentalis. Next base: position 123,441,136 of record CM053599.1, read on the forward strand.
AAAATGCCCTTTCAGGTGAAACATAATAACAGGGGGCAGTTTATTCCATAGCTACAACATTACAAACGTTCAGGGACTAGCCAAACAATGTTACAATGATGTTTCGTGATTTTATGGAGGGATTCCGCTTATAATCTATTAATGATGTGATAGAAGCAGGATGTTTGTTGGGGAAACAGCATACAGAGTATACAGGCATGTTATCTGAAGTTATTTTTCCAAGTACATACAAAAGGTTGAAAACATTTCCCCTGAATTCTCTGGGCTTAGGGACAATAACAGAGTGTCTGTTTCCTATAGCCAGAAAAATCAGTTACATTTGAATGTTTTTCAGTCCCCAGCGTGATGCCTTCCACCCCGTCGGTGCTCCATAAATACTTCTTGAATGAGCACATTTAGGCTAGGACAAATCAAAATTATGTTCAGCTCAATGGAGGTCTCTCCCCTCCTCCCCTTCTTTGAAATTTCCATAATCCGACTATAAATTGAAAACCCTCCAGTCCTAAGAGCTGTGTTTCCACTCTGTTCATAATTCCACTGAAGCAATTCAGTTCAGCCAATATTCATGCACCTACTATGTGAAAAGCACCATGGGGGAGAACAAAGAATAAGGCTCAATCCCTGATACCATATGGCCTCCTAGGGAAGATGGGGCAATGATCTCACAAAGAAGATAGAATAAAGGAAGTGTGAGCAAGAGAACGCAGTGGTGTTTGTGGTGAAACCAGCCTCTGTGAAATTGTAAACAAAGTCACAGATTTTCAAAACTGGACGTTACTTAAATAGCCATCTAGTCCACCTTAGGTTTGGGCAAACATCTCCTCCCTACAATATTCCTAAGAAGTGATCATTTAACTTTTGCTCGAAGACTTCCATTGAAGATGAGGAAACTCATCAATCGCTGCAGCAGCCAGCCCATGGTACGTTTATATAGATACAGTAGTATTGGTAAATAATCAAGAACTAGCTCCCCAGGGGAAAAAAATATAATGCAACATACTTTTACTATTCATGTGCATTATTGAAATTTTTCCATCACTTTCCTAAGTCTAGATAATCAGCAAAACAATATATCAGGCTCTAATTTGTAGCATTTGCTTATTTCTAAGGTGTTAAATGCTCACTTTGAAAATTTAAATTCTAAGAAATACAAATTTATGAAAATAAAACATTTTATTTTTATCCCTCCCTTCTAGTAGCATTTGTTCCACCATCTATATCTGCTAAAAAATTTAAATTTCGTACAGCAGACAACAAAAGAAAACCTACAAGGAAGCAAAGATGGACAGCTCTCAACACAATGTGTAGTATTTAATATGTAGGCAAACTTGAAATGGAAATTTACAGCAACATTTTTTGTGTCCTCCCTTTACGTTCTGCTGTGCAAAGGACATGTTTTTTTCTTTTCTTATTTTATATTTAAGTTTTAATACTTAAGTTTATGATATATTTCTTTCATTTTTCTTATGTATTTAAGTTTTAGCATTTAAGTCTAAAAATAACTGATCAAAGTCACAAAATATTTAAATTTCTATGTATTTTGAAAAAAAATATCATCTTTATTTCTAATGCTTTTCTATTTAGTCTCTCCCATCATTTACTGGTAAAAGCTTTTTGATTCCCTAATGAGATTTTCTGTAAGCTTCCACTAAAGCCATTCTTCTTTGAAGTAGAAAGTTGCCTTCTTGTGTTTGCTATTGAACCTCAGACCCAGGAGCCTTCTCTGGCTCCTAATCCTATAAAAATCACATTTTCTTAGCCCAAGGGAGCACTGGACAAAGTTATCTGGTAAATTTGTCATGAAGCTTGACTTCAACTTACACATTGGCTATTTTCTTGAAAAGTCATATGTGTAAAGCAAAACATTGTATATTAGATCATATTTACCCATTTAAATCCATTGCATCCATTGAAACTTCAGTTATATTCCCACATGGAAATCTCTGGCACAGGACATACTTAATACCAAATTCACATCAGCATTATGTCTGTGTCAGTGTTAATTCTGTATGTACTTAATTTCCAATCCTCACAAAGATGATCCATTTGAATGATGTGACATGTGATCTTTGCACATGAAAAATGCTGGCATGTTTTTTAAAAAAAGTTAAATTCATTCATTTTCTTTGAGATGAAAGCTGTGTGTCTGTGATAGGGGTGATATCCATCAGGGTTTCTATCTCTCCCTCCCCCCCACTAAAAAAAATTCTTAGTCCCTAAGAGGTGACAAAGCCAGGACTTGATTGACCAGGGGGAGGTGATGCTCAAGCAGTATATTCCTTAATGTAGTTTCCTAGTGTCAATGGATTCTTGGTCACCTAGGGGCATAAGAGGTGACCCTCCAACTTGGTGGATGCCTGATGATCATTAGAGTCACCACACCCTATTCTGTTGACTAGACATTTTTATATAGATAAGACAAAGATTTTGTCTATAGAAGTTAAGTACTACAGTCTCCTTCTTGACTATTCTAGCTATGTTAGGGATAAGTAAAACTCCTTAATGAACTGTTTGATGATCTTATTTCATGGCTCATTTTGTGCCAATACTGAGCCTGAACTAGTAGTATCAGGCCTGTCCTAAGTTTCCTGTCCTCTCTTTCATAAGCTGACTTTTTTCATTGAATTTTTTTGCATATTTTATCATATTCCCCATAACCTGGCTTATCAACCAATTCTCTTCCTTATATTCTTGCTATTATTTTCTCCTTAGCTAAATGCAAATAGGACTGCATGTTTTCAGAATCATGGAAATCCTGACAAATTTTCTTCTTTTTGGGGGGAAGTTAAAAGGGGTAGTGGGAGAAAAGGGAGTGAAGGTGAAACAGGGGAAGCAGTGATCAGTTGGTGGTACTAGCATCCCTGAGAGGTGGTCGTAGATTAAAGGGTGAAATGAGGGCAAAGATGTTGGAAAACCAGTATTGTGGAGTAAACAGGGGCAACATAGTGCAGGCATTGCATTTGGAATCAAACTACTGGAGTTCAAACCCAACAACTAAGCTACTACTTTTTAACATGTGGGCAAATCATGTGCTCTCTCTAGAAACCAGTTTCCCAAAAGAAGGTTAGACTAGAAGACTTCTCTATTTCTTTGTAGCTATAGATCTGGTATGCTGTTGTTTAATCCATGAGGAAGTGGTACACCAAGTTTTATTTGGTCTCTCAACATCTTTTTCAGGTTTGTTCCATAAATCTCCACAAATGAATAATTACATTGATATGAATAATTTTTGGTCCAGATCTGCAATTTCATCCATCTTGGTAACTCTATGTGGGAAAATTCCTTTTATGGAAGTAGATCCACAGCTGGTCTGTAACTTATACAGTGGTCACAGAATTAATTGCCTGGGAGCACTGAGAGATTAAGTCACATGCCCATGATCACACAGCTAGTGTATCAGAGGCAGGAACAGCACCATGATCTTCCTAACTCTGCTACCTCACATTGCTTCTCTCAAAGGTCTAGACCCACTATATCCTTTAAAGTTCTTTCTCAGTCACTGGTGGAAGGGTTTTTGTCTTACACACTCTTTGGACCAGATCTGTTACTTCTCTGGCATAAGGAATTTGCACTGAGAAAATACCTTCTTTCAATGGGTAGCTAATGCCCTTGTATCCTTGATTGTGTTTGAGAACTGCTTAGGGGTGCTGAGAGGTTGGGTCTCACCACAATCATGGAGTCAGATTGTGTCAAGATCAGGACTTGAACTTGTGTCTCCCTCAGCTCAAGCACCACCCTCTATATCAGTTCGAGGGAGGGGAGAGTTCTTAAGCTGGGAACTTAAAAAAATTCTTTTTGATAACTGAATTTTAATATAAATGGTTTCTTTTGTAATTCTGCACCATACGGTTGTTGTGGGGATCAAATGAGATAATATTTATTAAGTGCTTAGGACAGAGCTTCACATGTAGCAGGTGTTATATGAATGCTTATTAATTTTTCTCTCTCCCCTGCCATGTATTTTATTTTATTAATTTAAAAATATTGTTCTGAGGAGTCCCTAGGCTCAGATTGCCAGAGAGGGCCATGATGCAAAAATTGTTATGAATCCCTGGTCTGAATGAAGCCTTTTAGGATCAATTACTTTGTCCTCCCACCTAAACTACCTGGAATTTAACTACTTTGTATTTATTCTCTTTATATTTATTCTGTATATACTTCTATGTGTACTTTTACTCTCCCCTCTTTGAGTATAAGCTCCTTGAGAGAAGGGACTGTTTCACTGTATTTATATCCTCAGTACATAGCACTTGTATGTAGTAGGTGCTTAATAAGTACAATAACATTGAATTTATGAATATTGCTTAATAAAATGCAATGTCTTTTGATTATTTCTGACAGCTTTTTAACCACAACTGTAGGCAGGATCTCTCTCCCTCCTTTTCTCCCTCTCTCTCTCTTTCCCCCTCTCTCTGTATGTCCTTGTCTGTCTCTCTGTCTCTGTCTCTCTCTCTGTCTCTCTTCCTCTCTCTCTCTGTCTCTCTCCCTCTCCTTCTCTCTCTCTGTTTCTCTCTCTCCTTTCATTCTTTCCCAAGATATGTATGCATATGTATGTTTGTATACATATAAATGTGTATTATATATAATCTTAAAAATTAGCTAAATAAAAAATAAACAAAAAAAACTAAAATTTTTTTTAAATTCACAATAAAATTCTTTAAAAATCTTTTCTCTTTAAACTGCTAATATTTTTTTATATCCTTGGTTAACTTATTAGCAAATTAGGTAACTGACAGAAAATATGTTTTAGAAAGGAATAATACTTCCAAATGTGGATTTCTCTTGTCCTCTGCATTGTTTATAACCTGCTGGTTGGACAGAAAGTCCTCACTTGTCTCCAGGGTAACCCTTATTTCCCTAATGTGGCCCTGGCTTGCACATTTCTGATCCAAGAGCATCTCTACCTCACCACCTGTGTAGACTGCACTCTGAATATTTTAGGGAAAAAATTTACGTAAGAGTTAAAATCCCATGGTAGTAAATATTCATTAGGTGCTCACATTATTGTTTTTAAAAGAGTCCTTGTGATGCGGAGGGCATGCTTTTCTGTCAGCTGCTCAATATTTATTTTAAATGTATTAAACAACCTTAGAAATATTCATCGCACCGAAACCTTTTTATGTTTGAGTGGATTAAATTTACAAATCCAAATTAATGCTATAAATTGAATTTACATAATTCATTCTCCACCAAGCAGAATTTGCTTAGTCTCCCTGGTTGTTCATATAAGCATTTAAGGAAAAAACAAGAGTACCCCTATTGTTGTCCACATTGTTAATTTGGTCTAAGCAGAGTTTATAAAGCATTTTGTTCTCCATTGTTGTTTCCCTGGTAAGATTGTGTGGGGGTGGGGCCCTCCTCTCTTTTCCCCACTTTCCCCCCTCCCCTTCCCCTTGTTGTCTGATGGTTCCTAATTAAAGAACATTCATGTGTGGTCTCAGGGAAAGATGCAAACTTCCTAGTAAAACTCAAGCAGGCCTATTTCTGAATGTTCAGAGAATAAATACAGTACTGTGAAAATCTTTAAAACAACAAGAAATTTTCCAATTAGGTTTTTGCTTAGTAGCACAAATAATGACAAAAGGTAAGAGCAGGTGAAGTGTGGGTATTAAGAGGTCAGATGCAAGCTTCAAAGCAATAAAAAAAACTCCAAATTGCAATTGAAGGAAAGAAGAAAGGAAGGAAGGAAGAAAGGAAGGAAGAAAGAAAGAAAGAAAAAGAAAGAAAGAAAGAAAGGAAAAAAGGAAGAAAGAAAGAAAAAAAAAGAAAGAAAGAAAGAAAGAAAAAAAGAAAGAAAGACCAGCTTGAAGCTGGCATATTGCTGACGGCTATAAGATTTTTTAGAGCTGATGGGTTTCTTTCTCTTTCTTTCTTTTTTTTTTATTTATGTATATTTTCACAGATGAGGCCAAGGGGTATGAATGCTTTTGCTGCTACAATTTCTAGTTTGAGACCATTTTGCACAACATGTTCAGAGCATGCCAATAATTAGGGATACTTCATTGTCTAGTGGTCTGTCTCTGACAATGTGACTGGCACAAGGAGAGATGTGCTTCACCTTCCTTGCCGAGATTTTGCGTAGCGGGCACTGAAATAGTCATTGTTCCCCTCACAATTCTCCCTCCTTTTCTCTAGTACCCTATTAAACCTCTTTGTTAAGAGATCCAGCTGCTTGTTTTCTCTGAAGATAATGATTGAAAAATGTGTGTGAGCAGGAGTGTGCACACGTGTGTGTGTGTGTGTACGTGTTTTAAATCATAGGGAAATTGGTTTTTGGAAGCTCTATCTCAGCTTCTTTGCCCTATCATCTGGTTGCTGATGACTTTAAATAATCCCAAGGTAATAAATATTCAGTTAAACACATATAGAAACATGTGGCTAAAAATGACAGCCTTTTCTCTTTCTGTCTTTTCTTCTTTTTGGATCAGAGTTCCTAGAAGTCTACATTCTTGTCCATTATTGAGACAGACCAAGAGACTGGAGGAATGACCAAGGTAAAAAAATGTTGTTGTCCATTGAGCGTTTTTTTTTGACTTGTGCTACAGTAGTGGGCCTAGGAACTGGGTGGCAATAGTAGAGATATAACTACCTGAAACTGAACGTTAGGCCAGTTTTGTAGGTACATACTGGTGGCAGTGAGATTGCTGTTGAGAAATGATACAGAGTTCAATCCTACTGATAGGGAGTTGTGGGAAGTATCCCAGAAGAAAGTCGTGTGTGTGTGTGTGTGTGTGTGTGTGTGTGTGTGTGTGTAATCATGTAAAAGACAGTCTCACTATGAGTACAGTTACACCAAGAAGAGGAAGGTCATCTTTTAGAGTCCGGTGGAAATGCCAATACTACATGTACTAGAGCATTGCAGATCAAAACATAGCAGTTGTTGAAAGAAGGAGACAGGTGGATGTAAATATACCTGGGGGAAAACGGCATCCTTTTTAGATGTCGGTGCCCTAGGACAAAGCCCAGTTCTCTCTATGCTAGTTACAGTGATGGGAAGGACCTCTGTTTGAGGTATGCTGACAAGGAGACGTTTTAGTTCAACAATTCAATAAACATCTCACCTGGAATATATAGATGAAAAAAAATTTAATTCATTTCCTCCATGGAGTTAACAAAAGTAGAGGCTGAAGAGATGTGTGAAATAACTATAAGTTTAAAGAAGTACCTAATAGAGGCAAAGCAGAGAGGGACGAGAGATTTGAGGAGAGAGGGACTACAGGGAAAGATTTTTGTGTTAGAAGTAACATCTGAGTTGGGCCTTGGCAGAGGAGGATCATAACAGGTAAGAGATGTGGAAAGTATGGAAATAGAATGATATTGGGAGGCCCCTGAATCACCCTCCAGCTCTAAATTTCTACGAAGTAGCAAAGCCAGGATTTGAGTCAGTGTCCTCTAATTTTGCTTTTTTTTTTTTAAGTGGGGGGAAGGCAGGGCAATTGGGGTTAAGTGACTTGCCCAAGATCTTACGGCTAGTAAGGGTTAAGTGACCAAAGCCAGATTTGAACTCAGGTCCTCCTGATTCCAGGGCTAGTGCTCTATTCATTGTGCTACCTAGCTACCCCACAGTGTCCTCTAATTTTGAATCTAGGAATGTAAAATCCTTCCAAGCACGGATTATTTAATTCTTTGTACTTGGATCTCTAATACCTAATGTAATACTTCATGGATGCTTAGTATATGTTTGCTGAAGGATTGATAGGATCATAGATTTAGAATGAGAAGAGACTTTATAGGTTATCAGGTTCACCTCCCTTGTTTTATAGATGAAGAAACTGAGACTCGGAATGGTGAAATGGTTTGCCCAGGCATATGGCTAGTAAGTAAATATAGGAGGTGGAATTTGAACCTGGGTCCTTCTGACTCCAAATTTAGCATTCTATATTTCCATCTTACCATGCTCTCTACAACCCAACATAGCATTCTCACTTGTAAAATAGGGGTAATAATACCTGGACTGTCTCCGTATCAGGGCTATTGAAGGGGGAAAAAAGCACTTTGGAAACCTTAAGAATGTAATGGAAATCAGAGTTATTATTATGATAAAATGGCTGTCTGAGTGTTGTTTGCAAGCAGGTTTGTGGTCTTCTGAGGGGAAGTATGGACTTGTGAAATAGTGCTCAATTCTGTCCTGGGTGATGCATAGTAGCTTCATTACAAGGATAGCTTTCAGTTACAACTGGCCACTTCAAGCTCAAGCTGACCTTGACTGTTCTTCCATTTGTTGAATATGACAAATGTTTATAAAGGATGAATCTCTAAAAAGAGGGAATGGCAAATGTCACCTGTGTTAAAGAATCTGAGTTAATTGATCTGCAGGCTGCCAGAAAAGACAGAAAGCCTAAGGATTAAAAGAACCATAGGCAACAAAGGCTTTGGCAACACAGTCTCCAGGAACAGTCTCATAATAAGTAACATATTTTTAGATAGGTCAGCAAGTTACCTACATGATAAGCTTGTTGTAAGCAAAGTATATTGAAATCCTTAAAGTACTATAAGAATGTATTATTACTATCATATTAATAATATATTATCTTTATAGTATAGTATATTATAGTATATATATATACACATACTATATCTTTATAGTATATATAGTATATATACTATATATACTATATGGTATATATCTTTATAGTACATAATATATTATACTATATAAATAATATTGTGTTAATAATATAAGATAGAGGGAGTCAAAATAGGGAAGATATTATTCTAAAAGTTAAAAAGCATCTGTAATTATATAGTCACAATAGCTTGTTTAGAGGTTAAAAGGGTCTTAGAGACCATCTCATTTAACACTCTCATTTTATACATGAGGAAAATATTCCACAGCAAAGTGAAGTGACTTGCCCAGGGTCATACTGGTAGCAAGTGGCAGAGCAGTGGGTTAAATAGGATTTTAATAGCTTGTGTTTATATAGCACTTTAAGGTTTGCAAAGTACTTTACATTATTTCATTTCATGTTCACAATAACCCTTTGAAATAGGAGCTATTATTATAATAATTTTGTAGATGAGGAAACTGAAGTTCAAAAAAGTTAAGGTGGCAGTGGTAAAATGATTGGTTTGGACTAGATGACCTCTAAGGTTCATTCTAGCCCTAGTTTTAGGATTCTATGACTTTTCCAGGGTCATATCGCTAGTGAGTGTCTGATCTGCCATTTGAACCCAAGTCTACGTGAATTGGAAGGCAAGTACTGTATCTACTTACTGAAAGTTATGTATAAAAATTAGTATGGGTCAGATTATAACAATCTGGCTATATTTATTACACAGGGAAGCTAGATGGTGCAGTGGATAGAGTGTTGGGCCTGAAGCCAGGAAGACTTACCTTCCTGAATTCAAATCTGACCTCAGACACTTAATAGCTGTGTGACCCTGGGCAAGTCACTTAACCCTGTTTGCCTCAATTCCTCATCATTCTTGTGAAATGGATTAATGTACCAAAAGGTTTAAACAAAATAAAACAAATTTTAAAAAGAAAAAATGCAAAATATGCTGGAGAAGGAAATGGAAAACTACTCCAGAATCTGCCAAGAAAACCTCAAATGGGGTCATGAAGAGCTGGACAACTGAAACTCAACAACAACAATATACATTATACAGAAAAAGTGGCTGGGTGCTACCAGGAAAGACAGGCCCAACATTATGCCCCAGATAAGACCAGACACAACTTTTTTTCCCCTTTTTACCCTCTGGTACCTTCCTCTGAAATTACTTTTCATTTATACTGTATATAACTTTTATGTTCCTTGTTATTATGTTTTATTATTTTTGTTATTATTATTGTTATTATTATTTTTCCTTCATTAGAATGCAAGTCCCTTGAGAGCAGGAACAGTTTTCCTTTTTTGTATTCCCCAAATGGTGCATTTAGTAACTATTCATTACTCAACAACAGTTAACGAGAAAATTCTATTTTTCTTTGGTATGAATAGACATTTCCTATGTAGGATTTATGTTTGGCTTAAGTCCTAACAGAATGTATGTAAAGGATATGTTGCAGAACCTAAAGTACCCTATGAATGTAGAGTAGCACTGTTATGTTTAACATAGATACATCTACTGTTGGAGCTGGAAGGAACCTCAAGATCATTTGGTATAGCTCTCTCATTTACAAGCACCTCTGGTATTGCTAACTACTCATTTTCTCTTCTAGCTATTCATTTTCTCTGTTGTCTGTCTCCGTCCCTCTCCTTTCCCTTTTTGCCCCACCGCCCTCTCATCCACTTACCTTTACCTTATCTCTTGCCCCTCCATTTTTGCTTCTCTTCCCATAAAACCATACACTAGTACACCTCATTTGTATACTCTTCAGATTGCCTAGTCTATATGTAAAGGTTCCTCTATGCTATTTTTGTATGAATGAGTATTCATACATGTGCCTATTTGTATGTATGATGTATATGAGTTGTTGTGGTTTGTCCTTTGTTATCAAAGAGGACCAATGGCATCAGGAGGGTGATGTTTTGATTTTGCAAGGGAATTGGATTTAAGTGAGGAAGAGCTATGCAAAATCATTAGCCTTACTATCTCCTCCAGAGTCATCAGGGTTCAGTGACAAAACGTAAGTCATGAGGACTGGTGATGACAGTGAGGGACCTTGGCCTTTAATCACTATGTATGAGTAGGTTAAATCCAGATGTGGAGCCTCTGCATTTCCTGAAGGAGAGGAGGAAGAAGAGGTTTTTCCTCTAGGTTATTCTGCACCCTAGACTGGGGAGGGTGAGGACTAGGTCGGCATCAAGTTTACCCAGTTGGACTTGGACAGTGTTTGTGGTATTTGTGTATGTAAGGAAGGTGACTGGGCATTAAAAGAAAACCTTCTCTATATGGAAAAAACAACATGGGAGAGTAGAAAGTTCTCTGGACCTGGAGGTGGAAGGGGACCTAGATTTAAAAAAAAACAACCCTCTGATTTCTACTAGCTGTGTAAGAAGTTCATGTCTCTGAGCCTCAGTTTCTCCAATTGTAAAATGGAGGTAGTAAAACCTACCTACGGGGCAGTTAGGTGGCACAGTGGATAGAGTTCAGGGCCTGGAGTCAAGAAGACTCTTCTTCCTGAGTTCAAATCTGGCCTCAGACACTGTCTAGCTATGTGACATTAGGCAAGTCACTTAACCCTGTTTGCTTTGGTTTCCTCATCTGTCAAATGAGCTGGAGAAAAAAATGGCAAATCACTCCAGTATCTCTGCCAAGAAACCCCAAGTTGGGTCACGAAGAGGTGGACATAACTGAGATGACTGAACAATAATAGTACCTACTTATGGGGTGGTGAAGAGACAGCAATTTAAAATGTACTGCAAGTTTTAAAACACTATGGAAATGTTAGTTATGATGATGATGCCCTGATGGCCACGCTTATGGATTTAGTATGGCTGAATAGCTGTTCTATCTATCTGCTGTGCTTGCTTTGGGGCTATTACTGTCTAATTCATGCTGTGATGAATACCTTGAATTAGGAAGTTTGTGAAGTCATTCACTGTATTTATGGTAAACATAATGCTTTGTTTCCTCTTCCCTTTAATCTTTTATTTGCTGATACTTTGATTTTTTTTAAAAGAGGACAGTTTTCTAAAACTTTGAAACATTTTGATAATTTAAAATAATTTAGTTTCTGAATAAGTATAGCAACATAGAATCATAGATTGGAGTTGTAAGGGTTCATTTAATCCAGGTGTTCCTAAACTTGTGTGTGCATGTGCGTGTGCGTGTGTGTATGATAGACAACCTCGTAAGGAAGGTACTACTGAGAACAACAGAGGTTAAATTCCATTTCCATCCAACCAGGTAGTAAGTGTCTTAATCAGGATCTGAATTCAGGTTTTCCTGTCTCCAAGTTCAATAGTCTGTTTATTTGTCTGCTTACAGAGCCAATGAGAAACAGAAAGCAAAATGATAATGGAATAGAAGGTTGGGATCAGATGTGCAGAAGGGAAAAAAAGAACTCATGATGGATGTTCTGTGAAGGTAAAGACTATTTTCATTTTTATCTTGGTGCCCATTCTCAACAGAGTGCTTGGGACATAACAAGTGCTTAATAAATGCTTAGAGCAAAGAATATTATTGTGGAAGCTAAAAGGTATTATAGGATAAGGGATAAAGAGGTGACTTCAATTCAAGAAGAGGGTCATCCAAATGCTTTTTGTGACATGCATCTGTATGACCTTGGACCAATCACTTCAACTCTCAGTGCCCCAGGCAAATTTCTAAGACTATAAATTGCAAAATAAGTGTCATATCTGCTCAGTAGGTGGAGTTTCTTTACTAGAACAAAACCACTGGTCTAGTCTGAAAAAAAAAATGCTGGAAAGGTGGGGAATGATGTAATGATGAGCCACTCTTAGCTCCAGTTTCTGCTGTCCTCTGCCTGAATTCTTTTGACCACTGGGATTTTTGAGAAAGTTCCTTGTGTTGACTACTGAAAATACCAGAACAATTAAACTTTTTCCATGAAGGAAAAAGGCAATGGGAAAAAGAAGGGTAGCAGGGGAGGAAAAGGCAATGTGAATGTATGATGCATAAAAATAGATATTCTATCTCACCAAAGCCTAGTAGGTACAAAAGAGGCAAATATGATTGTTGAGATGGCCCTGAAAAAATGGCCTTCAGTTCCTGGCATTTTCATTAGTTGAAAGATGAAGGAAACAGATTAAGAGAAGAACAATTTAAGCAATTAGAGATCTGGAGGTATTGATTGACAAGGAAGGGTGAATGGAGCTGAATATAAATTGACTGGTTTAATGAAGGGATTATTTTTAAAGATGTCCCACTGAAGGATAACTATATCATCCTAGATTATGTTTTTTACATAGCATCCTCCTTGTAAGATCTCATAACTCTCTCTACATGTATAATCCAATTTATTTTACCACTCTCTGTGTAAGGCATCATGTTCTCTATTTTCAGCTAAAACACTGAAACAAAAAATTTCAGTGTGTGCTGGAGCTCACACACACAATGGCAAGAATGGTTTAGAGCTTTCCTTAAAGATCATTCTAATACTCCATCCACTAGCTACTTTCAAATTTCATTCTCTACATCATTCAGTTCAATAAATATTTGTCAAATAAGGCACTTCACCAGCCAAATATCATCTTCCATATGAAGCCTTTCCTGATATCCCCAGTTATCAGGGTCTTCCCCCCAAATTACTTTGTAATTTATTTTATATATCTATATCTATATCTATCTATCTATCTATCTATCTATCTATCTATCTATCTATCTATCTATGTGTGTGTATTGTGTATATAAATATATGTTTTGTGTACAAATTATGTATAGAATATACACTTATATGTATATGTGTACCTTCATATTCTTATATGCATACTTAACACTTAATTATGTGCAGATCAATCAATCAGCATTTTTAAAGTACCTACTATGTGCCAAGCATTGTGCTAAGGGCTGGGGAGATGAAGAAAGACAACACACATGCATGCACACGCACATGTACACACACACACGTACACACACACACACACACACACAAAACAAATAGTCCCACCTTCAAGGAGCTCACAGTCTAATGGGGGGACAACATGCCAACAACTATTTACAAATAAGATCTGTAAAGGATAATTTGGGCACATCCTAGAAGGGAGATATTAAGATTAAGGAGGACTGGGAAAGTTTTTGTTAGCTGAGATTTCTTTTTTTTTTTTTTTTTTTGCTTTCTGGAGGGCAGTTGGGGTTAAGTGACTTGCCCAAGGTCACATGGCTAGTTTTTTTGTGTGTGTGTTAAGTGTCTGAGACCGGATTTGAACTCAGGTACTCCTGACTCCAGGGCCGGTCTATTCACTGCGCCACCTAGCCGCCCCTAGCTGAGATTTTAAGAAATCCAGAATGCAGAGATGAGGAAGAAGAGCATTCTAGGTATGAGGGACAGCCAGTTCAGTTAGGAGATGGAGTGCCCTGTGTAAGGAAGAGTAAGGAAGCCAGTGTCATTGGATTGCAGAGTATGTAAAGGGGAGTAAATTATAAGGCAGTAGATTATAAAGGGCTTTGAAAGCCAAACAAAGAATTTTATGTTTGATCCTGGAGGTAACAGGAAGTCAGTGAAATTGGGGATGACATGGTCAGACCTGATTTTTAGGAAGGCTGATCTGACAGTCAAGTGGAGGGAGTGGGTAGAGAATTGAAGCAGAGAGAAAAAACCAGTAGGCTATTACAATAGCAAAGGTATTAGGCGAACCTGTATCAGGGAATTGGCAGTCAGAGGAGAGAAAGGAGCATATATATGAGAGATGCAATAAAGTTGAAAACAATAAGACATGACACGGGGTAAGATATGGGCAGTGTGAGAGAGAATAAGGAGTCTAGTCCAGCTACCCTAGGTTGTAAGCCTGCTTGACTGGGAAGATGGTACCTTGAACAGTACCAGGAAAGTTAAGGAGAAGGCAGGTTTGGGGGAGGAAAGAAAATAACTTGTTCTAAACATGTTGAATTTAAGATGTCTAAAGGGCTTTTGGAGATCTGAGACTGGGAGTTGGGAAAGAGGTTAGCGTTGGACAAGTAGATCTGAGAGCTGTTGGCATAGAGACGATAATTGAAAGCATGGGGACTGATACAAACATTAAGTAAAATAGCATAGAGGCAGCAGAGAAGAGGGTCCAGGTTGGAGCTTTGAGGTAACACCCAATAGTGGGCTGGACCTGGGCAGAGATATAGCAAAGGGGACCAAGAAGAAGTCATAGAGTTAGGAAAACTGTGAGAGAGTAGCATCACCAAAACCCAGAGAAAAGACAAGAAGAGGCAGATAAAGTATCAAAGGCTGCAGAGAGGTCAAGAAAGATGAGAATTGAGAAAAGCCATTAGATTTGGCAAGTCAGAAATTATTAGTAATTTTGGTGAGGGCAATTTCACTCGACTGATGAGGTTGGAAGTCAGACTTCAAAGAGAATGAAAGAAAAAGGTAGAGACCATTGTAGATGGTCTTCTCAAGGAATTTACCCACAAACGGAGAGATATAGGATCACAGCAGGATGAACAGGTAAAGTAAAGGGTTTTTTGAGGATGGGTAGATATGGGCATATTTGTAGGCATTAGGAAAGTAGTCAATAGATAAGAAGTAATTGAATATTAGTGAAAGAATGGAGATGGTAGAGAGGGCAATCTGCTGGAGAAGAGAAGATGGAATGGGATCACTTGTACGTGTTAGAAGGATTTGCTTTGGCAAGGAGAAAGGCCACTTCTTCATGTGGTAAACATAAGAAGGAGAAGGCAGCAGCAGAAGGCATATGTGTGTATTGAGATAAGGAACAAGGAAGAAGAAGGAGCTCTCTTCTGATGGATGACCTCATTTTTTTCAGTGAAATATATGGTAAGGGAGAGGGAGGGAGAACTGTGGGAAATGAAGAGGAATGAGAAAGTTTGGGAATGGGAGGGATAGTGACTCAATTAATGAGGTATGAAATGTTTGCCTGGCCATATTGAAGGCCTTGTTGAGTTCTTGAGGCCTGGTTTTCTGATTTTCGACTGCAAAGTTGATATTCAAATAGTTTACATGAATTAAAAAGTATTTATTAAGTACTTGCTACACATGCAAAGCACTGTTACATGATGGAGAAGAAGCTAGAAAAATGGAAATAGTTCATGATCTCAAGGAGTTCCCATTGGAATGGGGAGACAGTATATATAGAGACTTCAGCTGAACGTCAGATGGAAAGATCCCATGGAACATAGGGTGCAGCTGTGAAAAAAAAAGATGATAATGTGTCTGTTTTAGTGTCTTTTCCACTGATACCACTTGACAGCTGGGCAATTAAACCATTTTGATGGTGCCATACACCCATATAGCATATATACAAACATATATATATGTGTGTGTATTACTTAAATATATAATCTCTTTCTATATATTTACATCTATATATGTTATCTTTTATTTATTGTACTAGGGCAGGTAAGTGTCATAGCAGATAGAGAGCCAGGTCTGGAATCAGGAATATGAGTTGTCCTGAGTTAAAATCTAGCCTCAGATGCTAACTATGTGACCCTAGGTAAGTCATTTAACCCTGTTTGCCTTAGTTCTTTCATCTGTAAAATAAATTGGAGAAGGAAATGGCAAACCACTGCAGTATCCTTTGCCAAGAAAACCCCACAAGGGGTCACGAAGAGTTGTACATGACTGAAACAACTATACAACCACAAATTCTATCTTACTATCTATTTGTATGGATATGTCATCTGACTTCAAAGACTGTATCCTCCTTTAGGCCAGAAACTGTTTCAGGTTTATCCTTCTAACTCAAGCACTTAGTTCTGATATATAGTATACAGTACTAGAGCACTAGTATACAATAAACACTTAATAAATGCTTCTCATTACAATTTATAATTATCAATAATACATTCTTAATTCATTTCCTTCTATGAAAACAAAAGAAAAAATAGCCCCTTCCTTCAAGGAACTTGTTTTTCTTCTACTAGCAGGACACAACATGCTAATAGGTCATTTGAAGACAGAGTGATCAGGTATTTATTTACATAGGTACCAGAGCTGATCTTTGAAGGAAACTAGGGCTGGTTTTTGAATATTTATTAATTTCAAGTCTTTCCAACAAAGATTTATTAAGTACCTCCTATGGTCAAATCACTGAGGATTCATAGACCAAGATGAAAGTCTTTAAGGAACTTATATTTTCTCGTGGAAGGATCAGCAAATAGAGGATGAGGAAAATTGAAGAGGGTCTATTTTTTTGACCCTTAAGTTCTCTGTCTTCTTTTTCTCTAGCCCTTCCCCAGTCCTGTTTCCAAAGCAAAAAAGATTTTCACATCTGAGGAAAACTTTCCTTTCTTGTTGTTTGTGTTCTTCAAGGGCTGGGCAGGTGTTGTGTCTGGGCATATCTGATGCTGTTGACATCTATGTTCTTCCAAGGTTCATGCTTGCGGTTATTTTGTCATCTCCTGTCTTGTTCAGGTTTTACAGGCTTTTAACCTTAGCTTCACAGCCCTGTTGTTTTCTCACTCTGCTTCTCTTACTCTTGAAAAAGCAACTTAAAAAAAAGTAATTCATATTAAGGAGGAGGACTGAAACTTCTCTGAAGTCAGGCCATTTGTTTCCTGTTTTCCAAACTCTTTGGTTCCATTCTGTTTGGACATGTTCGTGACTACTTTGACCCTCACACTTTGAGTGCCCTATTATCCATGGGTATGCATGTTCTCACTCCATGCATGGGAGTTCTGGGATTCAAGGAAAAATTTGGAAATAGGACCAGCCAGTAAAAGCTCAAAGAAGGAGGCTTTTAGTACAAAATTACAGCAGTAGTGTTAGAGGAAGAATACAATGAAGGACACTGGATGATGCTGATGAGGAAGGACTATGTTTTTTACAAGGAGGGCTTGGCTCTCAGGTACATCTGGTTGACTTCTCATTTTGGAGATCTCAAGGAGGGAAACATCAAGAACTGGCCAGAAGAAGCTCCTAGTGATCATACATGGCTCATGGAGGTCTCTAACATGGAGAATTTCAGAAAAGAAAAAGGAGAAGAGAGGGTGGTTCTCCAACAGAACAACTTGACTCAAGACAGGTTAGGCTCCCCAAAGCAGAGAGGTCTTTTAGACAACCCCAGTGTATATCCCTATTTGTAAATCAATGGGAGGTCTAATGGGATTTGGGAAGAGTCTAGTGAACACCTATAGATAGAGCATTTATAAAGCACTTAACTATGTGCTAAGCACTGGGGCTAGACATACAAACAAGACATTTTCTAACCTCAGGGCACTTACATTCCTTTCTTGTGAATTCCAATGGTGAATACAGCACAAAACCTTTCAGATTAATTGGCACTTGTTGGTTTTTTTTTTTTTGGTCACAGGCTGAAGTTGGGATTTGTTCTGCAAATCTGATCTACATTGTCATCATCATCATCATCATCATCATCATCATCATCATCATCAAATCTTTGACTTTGTGTTAGCAGGGTTTTATTGAGCATTCTATATTCCAAAAAAGAAAGAACCTTTTATAATACTTACAGAAGTATTTTTAAAGGTCAGATTAATTTTAATTTAGTGAGTTTTTAAAAAATAGGTTAATATGTCCAAATGGCCACAGCCAGTAGCACCTGCCAACAGCCAATCTAGCTGTAATTAGCAGTCATGGAAACACTGTGTTCAATAGGATTGCAGCTTCAATTTGCTTTGAGACTAAAGTTTCTACATAGAACTGTGCTTTTTGTAACCTCTCTCTGGGTTGGGAAATGTCCTTTTCCTTCCCCTTTCTTTCTCTCTTTCCCTTTTTTCCTTTCTTCATCAGAAAAGCTTTGGAAGCAACTGACACTTTTGGTGCCAGGGCCAATAACAGTTTGACAGGGTCAGACAGTAATTCATGATGTGAAAATAA
This sequence comes from Pseudocheirus occidentalis, assembly GCA_028646575.1. NCBI lineage: Eukaryota > Metazoa > Chordata > Mammalia > Diprotodontia > Pseudocheiridae > Pseudocheirus > Pseudocheirus occidentalis. Next base: position 123,459,491 of record CM053599.1, read on the forward strand.
CAGAAGTAATTAAGACACATTTAGTTGAGGGTGAATTAGTTGCTTTGGTGGCTCACAGATGGGTGTTATTAACAGTACAGACTGATAGTTTCCTATTTTAGCTAATTATGCTTGCTAACTAGGTGCTAAACTCAGTTGTTTCTATGTTGCTAAAGCAATGCATGTGTTAAATTTTGGCACCCTTTAAATATCCGTGCCCCTGGGCAAATCCTTGTGAGGGGCTTCCTTCCCAAGTTTCAAGGAGTGCTACCTATTTAGTTTCATTTTCCTTCCTTGGGATGTTAAAAGGCAAGAGAGAGAAGTGCCAGTGTTTTAGCTCTTTTATAGATTGGGAGGAGGGGCAGAGGGGATGAAAGGGATGGTGCTATGTGGCACACAGTTACATTTTTGCTGCCTCCAAGTTTCAGTGTTCATCTGGAGCAAAGCCCTGATTGCCCTGTCCTTGAGTTCAATCTATTCATTCTACCTCTGTGTAACAGGGACAATAAGAGATTCTAGGTAGGTTCACTGACAGTTTGCTATTATAATCATTACAATGACATTCAGACAGACTTTTGAACAGGACACATCAGTTCACCAAGCAGGATTTAGGGTCAATAATAGTTATGTGCCATTGAATTTGTCAAATAAAACCGAAAGTGATTTGCTTCTGGATTAATCCTATGAAATAGTTAAGATCCAAGAATGGATTTAGAGCCTTCCATGGGCAACATCTACATACACTCAATCAACAAAAGGTTTATGGCTGAATGATGATGGTTTGTTTGTGGAAATGGAGAGACTTATGGTGCCAATTCAGGGCTGGGTCATTGCCACCAAAAATTATAGAAGGGTTATCCTTACATAGTCTCATCTTCAAGATTAAGGTACATCATGTAAGAAAACAATAGAAATTGTGGAAATATATCATTGAAGGCCATAAAATTTAATATCTACTGAAAACTTAACAAGCCAAGATCTAACACATGATTTGGAGGCTTGAAATTATACATTAGAAATTGCTGTCTTTCATGGAATGACGACAAAGCAGCCAATACTCAACGAGTCAGTAAGCATGTATTAAACTCCTCCTGTGTGCCAGGCATTGTGTTAAGGGCAGGGGATAAAAAGAAGGGTAAAATACAGTCCTTTCTCTTGTTTAATAGGGGAAACAACATGAAAACAGCTATGTAAAAACAAGGTAAGTGTAAAAAAAGGTAAATAAGATGAAGATAATCAATAGAGAAGGTATTATTAGCATTAAGGGGGATCAGGAAAGGCTTCGAATAGAAGATAGAATTTTAGCTGGGACTTGAAGGAAGCTGGGAGGCAGAGATGACAAGGGAGAACATTCCAGGCATGGAGGACAGAAGGTAAAAATTGCCCAGAATCAAGAGATGGAGTGTTGTATGCAAATAATGGCAAGAAGACTAGTGTCACTGGATCTCTGAATATACCTGGGGGAATGAGACGTAAGAAGACTGGAAAAGTAGGAGAGAGCCAGTTTGTGAAGAACTTTTAATGACAAAAAAGAATTTTGTATTTGATCCTGGAGGCTATAGGGAGGCATTGGAGTTCATTTATAGGAGGGTGACATGTTCAGATCTGTGCTTTGGCAAAATTAGTTTCACTGCTAAGTGGATGATTGTCTGGAGTGGGGGGAGGGAGACTGAGGGAGGAAGATCAACCAGTAGTGGCAGTACTCTAGGCATGAGGCCTATAAGAAGTCAATAATAATTTATTAATCACTTACTATGTGCCAGAAACTATGGGAAAAACTGGGATATACGAAGAAAGATGAAAAGCAGTCCCTGTGATGAGGTGTAGGCTGTGGGGACCTCAGGCAGCCTTTTTGAGCTCTCCTTGAATCTTTGAGGTACATACTCTGGGAAACCTCTTGAAGTCTGATTGAATCTTCAGGAGGCATTTGCAGAGGCCATAAGTATTTCATTGTGGCTGGACCCAAACCTGTTACTAGCCTGGCCCTCCACTGTCCATCTGCTTCCCACCCTGGAGTCTATCAAGATACCTTGTATTGACCTCATTAACTCCACCTGAAGTACTGGAGTCTGATCTCATTAACTCCACCTGAAGTACTGGAGTCTGATCTCATTAACTCCACCTGAAGACCCTCCCCAGGCTC
>CM053599.1:123462112-123528818 GCA_028646575.1 Pseudocheirus occidentalis
AGAGAGAGAGAGAGAGAGAGAGAGAGAGAGAGAGAGAGAGAGAGAGAGAGAAAGAAAGAGATGCTTTTAGTAGGTAAAATGGTTTAAGAGTCTATTTTAGGTTTTTTAACAAGTCCAAGTCTGCTAATCAGAGCTCTCTCCACAGCAGGCAGATTTCCAGTTAAACTAGTTTTAAGAGGCTGGTATTCTAAAAACAGAGTTGAGATGCCTTCCTGGGCTTTGTCACATTTTCTTCCAAATTCTTTTTTTTTCCTCTTCCTTCCCCCTCAAGTCTGTACTTTAATTTTCCAGTTTTGATGTCCAGTAAATAGAGAAACCTGACCTACATTTTCCTAGGTCACTTAGACCTAAATCCTCAAATTACCATTTGACCAGGTGCTGTTCCTCTGCAGGCCATTACAAGAGTCTTCTTTTAACTAGAGCACCAGGTACTTTAGTGTATGGTGTTCAAAAAGTGCTGGTCAACCCTCTGTAGCTTCCTCTGTATTCAAACAGGAATTCTTTTTGAACCAACCACTCAAATTTGACTTGAGTTTCAAAGCCCCAATACATTTTTTTTCATCTGAGACTAAACTTCTGGATCTCCTTACCTTATTTTTTTCCTTCATTTTTGGGGGGTTGGTGGGTGAGGGTTGGGGCTATTATGTGTGAAGTCTCTGGGTGATGTTCATCATCTTTCCTCATGTCCTTGACCAATTTACTTTATCCAGGTTAATTGGACATCTCTATTATTACTCTGAAAATGGGGCCACCCTAGCAATCCCCCCACAGAACCAGCACAGTGCTGATCATCTGTGGGTGTTCACTTACAGGTACAAGTGAATAAACATTTACATAGGTTTGTTCCTTCCAAGGCCATATTAAACCATCTGGGGCTAACAAAAGCAAGCTTTTGCTGCTATCTTGTCTGATTATATTCTGCTATAAGAGAAGGGGAAAAAAATGAGCAGAAGTATATGCCTCAATCAACAAACATTTATTAAGCACTTATTTGCAAGACCCTGTGCTAGCTGCTAAGAATACAAAAGTAAAGCAGAAAAGACCCCACCTTTAAGGTGATTTCACTCTATTGGGGGGACACAACATGTGTACACATAAAGACTAATACAAACTTCAATACTTAATACAATTTAATACAAAATTAACTTCAAGACTTAGGGACAGTTAACAAATTGGATGAATGGGGACATTGGGGAAGACCTCTATGTAAAGCAGGGCTCATAATGTTTTTTTTGTGTTTACCCCTTTAACAGTTTAATAAAGCCTCGGGGGGCGGCTAGGTGGTGGAGTGAATAGAGCACCATGGGCCCTGGAGTCAGGAGGACCTGAGTTCATATCCGGCCTCAGACACTTAACACAAAAACTATCCGTGTGACCTTGGGCAAGTCACTTAACCCCAACTGCCCTCCAAAAAGCAAAAAAAAGAAAAAGAAAAAAGAAAGCCTCAAAATGTTTATATGTATATATGTACAAAATACATAGTATTACACATGAAACCAATTATACTCAAATACAACCATCAAATATTTTTCCTTAATAGGCTTTTATTTTTCCATTTACATGTAAAGATGGTTTTCAGCATTCATTTTTGTAAAATTTTGAGTTACAATTGTTTTTCCCTCCCTCTCTGCTTCCCAGGGGATCAAGAAATCTATCAAAATAATTTTGAAAAAAGTTCAGGAATGCCAAGTTAAGACAACCTGCCACCTGAGTTGTGTCTCAAAGAAAACCAGGGATCCCACGGAGTATAGGTGAGGAGAAAATATATTCCAGGCATTGAGGACCACTTGGGGAAAGGTCCAGAAGTGGGAGATAAAAATATCATATATAGGGAATGGCAAGTAGGTCAGTTTGCCTGGAATGAATAGTGTGAATGGGGGTAGAATGGAATAAGACTGAAAAGCCAGATTGTAGTGGGTTTCAAATTTTAGAATTTTGTATCTAGGGATAATAGGGAAGCATTGAATACTTTTGAGTGGAAGGAAGGTTATAGTCAGATCTCTGTTTTAGGAATAGGAATTTATGAACTATGTGGAGAATAAGTATTCATTCATTAAGCTTTTACTCTGGGACAGGAACTGTCCAAGGTGCTGAGGATACAAATGCAAAGAATGAAAGAATCTCTACTCTTAAGGAGCTTGTAGGGAGACCATACATATAAAGAAACAGTGAGAAAGGCAAGAGAATGTTGGTCTGGGGAGCCATAGGGATGGTAAATTAATTCCTAGGGAAGCAGATTGCCATACTTTTTTTTTTTTACAGAAATAATGACAGTTTTGATTTGATTACTGTTCTCAGAGGGAAGAGATTACTCAGGTGCAGCAAAAGAAATGGCAAGATGCCTTGGGTGGATGACTGGATGGAAAGTGAAGCATGGTCTGAGGCCATCCACACATGGGGGGGGCATCCCTCTTGGCAGAGAGATGATGGACAATAGATGCAGAACAATGAGACATACGATTTTAGTCTTGACCAACGAGACATGCAATTTCAGTCTTGTTTTTGCTTGACTATACTCGTTATAGAAGGGAGCTTGTAGTGGGGGAAAGAGAATTATGAGGAATTGGGAAGTGTAGTGACAGAGATTTTGAAAAGAAAAAAAGAGTGTCAATGAAATATTTAAACCATACACAGAAGAGAGTAAAAGGAAGTTCAGAAGGAGACACAGGCAAGCAGATTCACAGTTCTAAATATTTTTTGTCTTTTTGTGTCTTCCATTTGTGGAGATGTTTGTGTCTGTTGATTTCTCTTAAGTTTGTAATAAAAAAGAAGATTTTGGGAGGGAGGTAAATAATAGATATAGTGGGCTAGGTCAGTTTTCACTCATGTACTCACTGACAAGACAACTTAGCCCCAGAGCAGTGCTCCAAAGTTAAGTAAATTAACTGGGGATGGGTGAAGCCATGGTCAGGGGCAATTCAGGACAGATGTATTAAAGAAGAGAGAGGTTAGATAGTGTATTGGATAGAGCACTGGACCTGTAGTCAGGAGCACCTGAATTCAAATCCTGCTTCAAACACTTATTATCTATGTTATTTTAAGCAAGTCAAATAACCTTTGTTTGCCTCTGTGTCCTCATCTGCAAAAGAGGAATAATAATAGCACCTCTTCTCAGAGTAGGTATGGGGATGAAATTCGATATTTATAATGCACTTTGTAAAACTTAAAGTGCTATATAAATACTGGCTAGCATCATAATCATTATTGTTGACTAATGGTGCCTCATGCATCATTAATGAAATTACCAATTGAGTTTAGGTTATAGGTCATTTGTGCCTTGGTAGTGGTTGATATTTGGTTCCTAAGGCCAACCTAGTTGGCTTTTCTTTATCCAGTGATGAACAGAACTTCTAAATTACAAGGATGGGGAATCTACAGCCTTGAGGTGACATGTGGCCCTCTATGTCCTCAAGTGCAGCCCTTTGACGGAATCCAAATTTCACAGAACAAAGCCTCAAGGCCCTTGAGGCCACAGGTTCCCCACCCTTATATCTAGAGCATATATATTTTATTTGGACTTATTAACTTTAAAAAGTGTGCAAATCATAATTTTGAATGATTGCTGTCTTGAAGTTCTTGACCCCATTTATGAACTAGGGTATTCTAAATTGTATGAAGTCAAAGAGGAAAATAAAACAAAATCCCCTGATCCTTGTCAATTGATTACAGTGAGACTTTGTAGCACTGTAACTACAACTGAGCCAGGTATTTAATTGAAAGCTCTTTTTTAAGCATTTAAAGTTCTTCCTTGTCTCTGAAAAGTTTGAATATGTGACCTTGGCAGTGTCACTTTTACTAATAAATACTAGAAGAGGAATGAGAACAGTGGAAGATCTGTGAAGGATCCTTAAAAAAAATCTGATAGCTTGTGTTGACTTTGTCTGTTGGTCTCTGCTGGGGAAAAATCCCTATGTCAAATTTTTTTAAAGGGACTCTTAATGTTTTAAATACCACAGGGAAAACCAGGCTTGCTGCCTGGCTTAGCTGGGACAGCTTAATGGGACCAAAAGGTCAAGAACTCTGGTCCTGAGGCTACAGGGAGGAGTAATAATAAGAATAAGCCTATATTCTACTTTTCATTTCAGTGACACAAGCCTGCTGGAGTTGCATTTTCCCTAGGGAGATGCGATAGTCCATTTCCCCCACTCTCTATGGACTATTTTCAGGCTCTGAGTATTCTGCCTGCCTCTTGAATCTTATGTATTCTATATTTCTAGTGTCAATCTTGGATAATTATAATGGTTTCAAGATAAGAGAACAGAATAGAAAAATCAAGAATTGATAACTTTAAAGAGGGAGAATAATGAAATGTGAACTTAAAAAAAAACCCAAGGATAGACAGCCCATCTCTGACTGCCCTTAGTCTTATAAATTGCTTTGTTTGACATTCAAAGCTCTTTATTACCTGACGCATCCTACCTTTCCAGTTTTCTTAACCTCTGATTCTCTACTGCAAACTCTAGGATCTGGCTATGCTAGCCTGCTTGCAGTTCCTTTAATATGTTCCTCTGGTTTTCTTGCTTTTGTATTGGCTGTCCACCATGCCTGGAATATCTGTCTCCTTGCCTCCTATCCCTCCCCCCACCTTCACCTCCTTCCATTCCCTCCAAGACTCAGCTCAATTTCTGCAGGAGGCCTTACCTGGTACTCTCATGGCCTCCAGGGATTACTTTTGTATATTCTGTTTACATATTATTTATTCCTAGTCACCCCCATTAGAATATGAAGTCTTTGTGGGCAAACATTGCTTTTACCTTTCTTGGCAAATCTAGTTCCTAGCATAATCCCTGGCACATAGTAAAAACCTAATATTTTTTGATTGATTGGTTTGTCCTAGGTCAGGGGTTCTTTACCTGTTTTGTGTCATTGACCCCTTTGAAAGTCTGGTGAAACTTATGAGTCTTGTTCTCAAAATATTTTTTTAAAAATTCATAATAAAAGGAAATGATAATTTTTCCCCTTTCTGGGTTCACTGATGCCTCCTCCCTTGAAACTGATTCATGAACCCCAGGTTGAAAAGACCTACAGATGTATCTCTGAGATTTCTTCTAGCTCTGGGTCCTATGAAAGGGTGAAGATGAAGTGCCTCCAAGGACAAAGGCAGCTGTCTGCTTGTAGAAGGAGCTGGCATTGTGGGGCAGGTCTAGAATTCTCATTAGTGGCTCTCAGGTTTTTAGATCATAGTGCTGCTGGGTCTTAGCACACTGATTTGGAGGGATTGTTTTAGAATGCACCAAGCAAGGGATGGCAAATCACTTTGCCCAGCCCTGAAAATGGACAATACCAGAAATGACTTATTTCTTGGAAAGGAGAAACAGTAAGACAGGTAAGTTATAGATAATTTTCCTGAGCCCTAAATAGTACCAGAGATCAAGAGTTGGACAGAATCTCACAGGCCGTCTAGTCTAAACCCCTCATTTTATAGATGAAAAGACTGAGACCTAAAGAAGGTAAGTGACTTGTTTAAGGTCACACAGGTAATAAACATCAGAAGCAAGACTGAACCTAGGTCATCTGATTCTAGGGCCAGAGTTCTTTCGAGTCATAGTTATATAACATTTCAAGATTTGCAAAATGTGTTTCTCAAGGCTTGTGAACAAATAATCCTGTTTTAGATATGAAGAAACTTACTGCATGGAGAGATTAAGTGACTTATTCAGAATCTAATAAGGAGCAGTCATGGAACCCAGGTTTCCTGACTCCAAATCCTGCACTCATTCTCCTATGCTCTGTAAATGCCTCTCTAAAATTCAAACAGACGATCTCAGTGTCTTCATCTGTCAAATGGGGAGATTAGGCCAGATGACCTCTAAGATCCCTATAAACTCTAGAGCTATAATTCTGTGATCCTCAGGCTTCCAGAACCACTAAGTTTTTGCCTTGACCTTTGTGCCCTCCTCTCCTTGTAGTTTATTTGATGCCATCTTTTGTCTAGTCAAAATTCATGGTCAATGTGGCTATGTCCTGATTGAAATTATTGAGAAGTATATAATACTTTGTTGGTGAGAAAGCATTTCTTTAATCCTGCTTGGGTGAAAATGCAAGGAAAAAGTGTGGGAAATAGTTGAGGCCTGAGAGAGAAAGAATGAAATAATACTGAAATCAATATGCTTATTTTGGGGGCCCCCAAAATTTCTTGAGATAAAAAAGAATAGAGCCTCAATATTTTACTGAGTTAGCATGGTACACTAGAAAGAGTGTTACTGATTGGGGTCAGAATAGCTGGGTTCAGACCCTGACTATGGTGCGTATCACCTCTCTGCTCTTGGACATTCAATCAACAAATATTTTATCTAGTGCCTACTAAGTGCTAGGTACTTTGCTAGGTGCTGGGGATACAAAATAAAACATGACAAGTCTCCCTGCTGTCAAAGAAATTTACATTTTATTGGCAATTTACTTAACCTACCTGGGTCTCGGTTTCCTTTTCAATAAAATGAAAGGTTTGGACCAGATGAACTTTGAGGTTCCTTCCAATCCTGGATCTAGGATCCCAAGAACACAATGCCTTTTGGCCCACTCATGAGCTAAATGATCTATGGCAACTGAGCTGTCCAACCTGCTTCCAAAAATGTAGATCACTTAAGATAAGCCGTGCTCTTTGTGTGATTTCTTGTTTATAGAGCACCACTGATACTTTTAGTGATGGGCAGCATTCTTGGAAGGAATGCTTTCCCATCTCAGGGAGTGCAGATTGTTAGATAAGGAGAAAAAGACAAAGCTGTGAAAGGCAGCTGGATCCAGGTTGAAACTAACCTTTATCTGGTTTGCTGTTTTTCACAGGGACATTCCTTGGAAACTTGCTTTGGAAAGGCTTTCTGCTAACTTTATTGAAACTGAGAGAGCCTTTAGTATTTTCAGATGAACTAGAAAGAGGTGAGTTTGTAAGAATTGTTTAAGCACCTATTATGCGCAGAGTGGAAGGCAGCATGAAACAGTGGAAAGGATGCTGCATTTGGAGTCAGAGGACAAGGGTTAAAATCTCAGCTCTCCCATTTACTACCTGCGTAACTTAGGGAAAGTCATATTATCCCTCTGAGCCTCAGTTTCCTCCTTTGAAAAAATGGGTGGATTAGACTAAATGACCTCCAGGGAACCTTCCAGTCTGTAGTCTATGCCGACAAACATATTGGTTGTGGTTAGATACTAAAGAATGCATACCTATGGTTTCTGCCCACAGGTGTCTTACAGTCTAGTTGAGGAGACAAACTATCCATGCTGGCAAAGCAACATTACCAACGAGTGAAAAATTACAATGAAGTAGAATGAAGAGCCCTTGCATTTAAATTCAATGTGACTATATTATGATTATGAACAAATTATTGATAATATGATCGACAAAATTATAAGGTTTTATCTGACAGTATGAGTGGATCATTGCCTCTAGATGCTACCCAGACAACCCACAGCTCTTCAGGCAAAAAAAAAGCTTCAGTTTAATGAAAATTGGCCAGAAAAAGGTCATTTTCATAATGAAGAATGGGTAGCCTCTTTGCCTGAGAGGCTTGGGACTCCCTAGAAGAGGGGCATATACTAATTGGCACCTACTCCATTGAGTCTTGGATCTGTAGCCACAAAAATGGACAAATGTAGAACAGATGAGCCCTGGGTAATCTTAGGATTAGTGATGCAATGGTTAGAGGAAAGTGGAAATTGACTTTGAAACAGAACGTTAGAACCCCCAGTATTATATCTCCATTAAGTAGACTGAACAAAATTATTTTTAAGATTCTCAAAATTATAGGATCCTCTAAGGACTGTATTGGTACTTCCTTCTTGGGAGCAGAGATTTAGAGCTGGAAGAGTAGAATTAAAAGGCTGCTAGTTGGCTATAGACTTGATGTGGCTCCACTTATCTGGTGGACCAGCAAACAGATATCAAATTCACACTCATATACACTTATAGATATCTCTGGAACAGCCTAGAATTCACTTGTGCAAGCCTGGGATGTGTCTTACTAGCTGATATATACCTAAATTTGTGGGGGTACAGGAATGGTACCAAAAGGTTATTTCATTTGTCTTTTATTCCTAGGGCTATCAAATGAGGTTACTTTCTAAACTATTATTATATAAACTATTTGGAAAAATAGGGGAAGACAGTATCTTACTTAATTCCTTTTATGACACAAATATGGTTTTGATACCTAAACTAAGGATAGCAAAAACAGAGAAAGAAAACTATGGACCATTTTCCTTAATAAGTATCAATGCAAAAAAATGTAAATTAAATTCTAGCAATGAGATTACAGCAATATATCACAAAGATCTTATTGCCAGATGGAATTTGTACCTGGAATGCAGGGTTGGTTCAATATTAGTAAAACTATCAGCATAATTGACCATATAAAATACAATAACAAAAATCATATGACTATATAAAAAGAAGCAGAAAAAGCCTTTGATAAAATCAACACCCATTCCTATTAAAAACACTAGGACATGATGGAACCTTTTTAAAAATTCTAAGTGCTGTGTATTTAAAATCAAGAGTAAGCATTATCTGTAATGGGGATAAACTCAAAGCCTTCTCAGTAATATCAGGATTGAAGCAAGGATGTCCATTATCACCACTATTATTCAATATTGTACTAGAAATGTATTCCAGCAACAAGACAAGAAAAATAAATTGAAGGAATTAGAAGAGGCAACTCTTTGTGGATGATATGTTGGTATACTTAGGGAATCCACCAAAAAATTAGTTGAAACAATGAACAATTTCAGCAAAGTTTCAGGATATAAGATAAACTCACACCAATCATCAGTATTTCTATGTTACCAACAAGGTCCAGTAGTCAGATATAGAAAGAGAAATTCCATTTAAAATAACTGCAGACAACATAAAAAACTTGAGAGTCTATCCTACCAAGACAAACCGAGCAATTACAATTATTACAAAAACTACATTGTGACTACAAAATACCTTTTTGTACAAATAAAAATAGTTTTAAACAAATTGGATAAATATTAATTACTCATGGATAGACTGAGTCAATATAATACAAAATAACAATCAATCTAGATTAATTTGCTTATTCACTGCCATACAATACTAAGGAAGGCAGCCTAGCTGCTCAAGATTTCAAACTATATTACAAAGTGGTAATCAAAACAATCTGCTACTAAGAAATGGAGTGGTGCATCAGTGGAATAGATTAGGTATAAAATACACAGTAATAAATGACCATAATAATCTAAGTATTTGATAAATTCAGAGATCCAAGATTTTGGTCTAAGAACTCAACATTTGACAAAAATTGCTGGGAAAACTGGAAGGCAGGTTAGCAGAAAGTTTTCTGCACAATCAAAACGAATGCAGCCAAAATCAGAAGGAAAATAAGAAAGTGGGAGAAAAATATAGAACAAATTTCTCTGATAAAGTCCTTATTTCTCAAATATAAGGGTAACTGAACCAAATTGATAAAAATAAGTCATTCCCTAGTTGATAAATGGTCAAAAGATATGAATGTGTAATTTTCAAAAAAAAAATCAAAGTTATCAGTAGTCACATGAAAAAAATGCTCTACATCACTACTGCTCAGACAAATACAAATTAAAACAACTCTGAGAAACTGCCTCATGCCCATTAGATTGTCTAATATGACAGAATATGAAAATGACAAATATTAGAGGATATGTGAAAAATTGGGACACTAATATACTGTTGGTGGAGTTGTAAACTAGTACAACCTCTCTGGAGACCTATTTGGAACTATGGCCATAAGATTATAAAACTACACATGTCCCTGGATCTAGCAATACCACTACTAGGTCTATATCCCAAAGAGATCAAAGGAAAAAGAAAAAGACCCATATGTATAAAAATGTTTGTAGCGGCTCTTTTTGTGGTGGCAAAGAATTGGAAATCAAGAGGGTGCCCATCAATTGGGGAATGGCTGAATAAGTTGTGGTATATGATTGTGATGGAATACTCTTGTGCTATAAGAAATGACAAGCAGGATGGTTTAAAAAAAAACCCACCATTAAGACTTGTATGAACTCATGTAAAGTGAAGTCAGCAGAACAAGAAAAACATTGTACACAGTAATGGCAATATTGTGCAATGATCAACTGTGAAAGATTTGTCTAATCTGATCAGGACAATTTATCCAAGATAATTCTGAAGGATCCACGAAGAAAAATGCTATCCAGAGAGAGATCTGATCCACTCTAACCACACATTGAAACATCCTATTTTCTTAAAAATTTCTTTATTTTTATTGCTTTTTTATGTATGTATATTTTTTTGCAACATAGCTAATATGGAAATATGTTTTGCATGACTTCACATATATGATCAATATATAGGATGGGGAGGGGCAGGAGGGAGTGATAGAATTTGGAACTCAAACATTTAGAAAAATGATTGTTAACTTTTTAACATGTAATTGGTAAATACTTAATGGAAAAAATAAATAGAATTTTTAAAAATCAAATCCATTTTTCAAGTGCAGACATGTGTTAACTCTTCCAAATACTCAAAAGCAAAACAGTTCCCAACAAAGAGGTCCAAGAATGTTTTGACATGTGCTTTTGTCTCCAAAAAGAGCTCCTCTGAGAGGAAAAAACATAAAAGCACACTAATCTTTCCCCTATCCCCACAGAAACTCACTAAGAACAAAACCAAAAGTTGCATTTCTTTGTAGTCACATCATAAGGAAATGAACTTTCTGGTATTCCTGGAGAGCCAGGCTGTTCCTATTGCCTCCATTATGTACCAAGTCACAGGGTAATTTGGTGGCTTTGATCTGGAGAGTTCTTTTTCAGGTTTTTAGAGTCTCCTCTTTGAATCACCCTTCCAGTTTCTTTATGGCACATCTAGTTGTTTGCCATTGCAGTAACTCCAGGGCTCCTGTGCTCACTATCTCACCATTTTATTTCTAATTGCCATTGAATTTCAAAGACTGAGCTGTTGGAACCCTGGTATAGCATGAAATTTGTCTGATCTATTGCCCTTATGACTTCCCTTTAAAAAAAAATTTGGTCCAGTCCAACTAACTTTCTTCATGCCCCAACACTCCATCTCCCCTGTGTTGTGGCCATTTACTTGGCTGGCCCCCACACCCAGAATGGGCCAGCACTTCACTTCTATCTGTTAGAAACTTTATTTCATTTAAAACTCTGCTCAAGTCCCACCTTCTACATCAGGGGTTCTTAACGTGTGTGTGTGTGTGTATGTGTGTGTGTGTGTGTGTGTGTGTGTGTGTGTGTGTGTGTGTGTGAGATGGACCCATTTGGAAGTCTGGCAAAACCTATGGACTCCTCAAAATAGTATTAAAAATATTTATTTATTTGTTTGTTTTTAGTTTAGAACATTCAGTTCCACAAGCTTTTGAGTTTTAAATTTTCTCCCCCTCCTTTCCCTCCCCGCCTTGCCCAAGACAGCATGCAATCTAATATAGGGTCTTCATAAACATTCATATTAAATGTGTTATTACATTAGACAAATTGTAAAGAAGAATTACAACCAATGGAATGAATCATGAGGAAGAAGAAACAAAACAAAACAAAAAGGAGAGAGAGCAAGTAGTATACTTTGATATGCATTCTGATTCCATAATTCTTTCTCAGGATGTGGATAGCATTTTTATCATGGACCTTTTGGAGCTGTCTTAGAACCTTGCATTGCTGAGAAGAGCCAAGTCTATCACAGCTAGTCATAGCACAATGTGTCTGTAACTGTGTACAATGTTCTCCTCATTCTGCTACCCTTACTAAGCATCAGTTCATATAAGTCTTTCCAGGTTTTTCTGAAGTCTGCTTGCTCTTCATTTCTTATAGCACAATAGTATTCCATTATATTCATACACAGTGGCTTGTTCAACCATTCCCCAATTGATGAGCAATTCCTCAATTACCAATTCTTGGCCACACAAAAAAAAGCTGCTATAAATATTTCTATAAGAATTATATTTTTAAATACATAATTAAAATACATATAATTGCAAAGGAAGTCAATTATATTATATTCAGTTGTTGAAATATTTTTTTAAATAACGAGCTAAGAGATCTCCATGTTAAGAACCACTGCTCTATACCAATCTTTTTCTGATTATCAACATCTAAGGTCCTACCCATACCTCCTTCCTCTCTCCTTTCCCATCCAATTCACCTGATATTTATTTTGTATATACCTTTTTAAGTATATGTTGTCTCACCTGATAAAATGCAAGCTCCTAGGGGGCAAGAACTGTCACTTTTTGTCTCTGTAGACCCAGGACCTAGCTCCCAGATAAAAAAGATAGAACAATTCAATAGGATGAAAAGCCAGTAGACCTGGGTTTTAGTCCTAGCTCTGATGTGATTTGATGTGAGACTGCAGTCATAAGGATTAACTTCTCTGGCTTTATTTTTCTTCACTTATGAAAAGGAGAGGTGGAAGAGATGATCCCTAAAGTTCTTTCCCTCTCCCTCTAAAATGTCAGATTCTCGAATTTTCTTTAAAAAACAAACAAATAAACAAACAAACAAACAAACAAACAAAAAAACAAACAGGGGCAGCTAGGTGGTGCAGTGAATAGAGCACAGGTGCTGGAGTCAGGAGGATCTAAGTTCATATTCAGCCTCAGACACTTAATACTTACTAGCCATGTGACCTTGGGCAAGTCACGTAATCCCAATTGCCCTGTCCTCCCCCCTCCAAAAAGCAAAACCCAAACAACAACATAAAACAATAACAACAAAAAATCTCTTACCATTGCTTTTGGTAATGGATTATGAGACCTTTTTATCTACCTGAATTGACCCAAACTAAAATGAGCTTGTATTCTCCTCTGCCAATTTATGATGACCTGTGGAGGAATTGTGTACTGCCTGGAGGTGTATAGGGTTGCAAAGGAAGCCCGCCAATACAGTTGAAAGATTGTGGCTAATCATAGATAATTGACTGTACTTGCTAGGAGGGATCATAACTATAGAGCTGTAAGGCACCTCAGATGCCACCTTCCTCGACTTCTTCATTTTAAAGTTGAAGAAACTGAGGTTCCTCTGGATTCTGTGACTTGCCTGAGGTTACACAAGTACTAAGCATCAATGGTGGGATTTGGACTTCAGTCCTCTACTTCTGGCAGCATGAGAGAGTGTTGGGTTTGCAAGATTCATCTTCCTAAATTCAAATTCAGCCTCAAACACTTGTTAGCTATGTGACCCTAGGCAAGTCACTTGACCCTGTTTGCCTCAGTTTTCTCATCTGTAAAAATTAGCTGGAGAAGGAAATGGTAAACCATTCCAGTATCTCTGCCAAGAAAAACTCAAATGGGGTCATAAGGGTCAGACACAAGTGAAAAACGCCCAACAGCAACAAAAACCTCCCCCCAAGACTCAGAATATAGTCTACTCTACTATGCTGCTTTCAGGACTACAGCCTTCTTAGCTCTGTATGAAAGCATTTACACCACAGTTCTGCAGGTCTGTTTCTAAAAAAAATGTTGTACAAGTTTATCTCAGAACTCTGACCATATGGGCCAGCTTGAATTTGTGCCAGCTAAGTGGGTCATTTGGTTTTCTAATAGGTTACCAGTCAGTTTGAGAACCTTTCCAGATGTGCAAATGTGGGAAGTGCATTTTACTGTCAGGAATAAAAAACTGAAGACTGAGCCAAATAACATTCAGGCTAGTTTTGGGGTACTCAATTTGACTTAGGTCTGAGGTTAACCAGAATTTTTCAAAAATGTCAGATAGGAACAAATGCTTTGCACCAGACCCACAACAAGTGTTTGCTAGTCAGGGAGGTGTCATTGAAACTAAAGTATTGTTCAGTGAGGACATCCTGCCACCTCGTGGCATTCTTTGACCACTTGTATCTTTTCTATGAGCCATCATCAGAGCTAACCTAACCAAAGATCAAATGCGATATTATTTATGAAGTGCTTAGTTTTACACATAGCCTGGCACATAGTAGGTGCTTAGTAAATTATTGTTTCCTTTGGGAAGTGAGTACAATGCTATCGATGTGGTTTGACATTAGGCATTAGGAGCATCACTTCCCTTGTTGTGGGTGTTATGCCTTTTTCATTCATCCTAAAATCATCTTAGCTTTTTTTGGCTGCTACATTCTACCAAAGACTTATTTCTGTTGGCTTAGAGATGATTAAAATATCCCATTTTTTCAGAGAAAGTGTTACTTAGTCAAGTTAACTTGTGAAATTGATTCCATGAACCCAAGGGTAAAATTTTACATTTTTCCTTATTAAATTTCATCTTACTAGATTTAGCCCAATGGACTAAACTAGACTGGTTAGTCAAAATCTTTTTAGATTCTATTAGGCAGCATGTTGGTTGCTACCTGGGAAACTATTTATTGTTTTTTTAGAAAAAAACAATAAAATTTTCTTTATCATATAATCATCAGCAAACATGTACAATATGCAAAAAAATAAGAAGAGGCTCAAAAAATAAAATTGTGAATTTCTATTATATATAATCTGTTTTTAAGAAGCATAGAAAAATATGTGTATATATACATAGAAAATATAAATGTACATATGTACAATAATATAAATAAATATATTATTAAATAAATAAATATAAATAATATATATTATTTAATAGGACAGTTATAAAATGATACTATTTATGCCCCATTCAATTTTTTTTGTCATGTATTTTAAAATATGTCTTATTAATACTCATTTTTTGCTCCTCCCTGTGTAGAAGCCCTCCTTTGTAGCAAATGTGTAGTCTGTCAAAAACAAATCAACACACTAGCCATATCCCAGCATGTTTATCTCATTGTTCATCTCAAGTCCATTTTCTTTCTGTCAAGACATTGGAGGTATATTGCATCATCAGTCTTTTAGAGTTACTATTGTTCACAGCTTGATTAGAGTATTGAG
This sequence comes from Pseudocheirus occidentalis, assembly GCA_028646575.1. Classification (NCBI taxonomy): domain Eukaryota; kingdom Metazoa; phylum Chordata; class Mammalia; order Diprotodontia; family Pseudocheiridae; genus Pseudocheirus; species Pseudocheirus occidentalis. The sequence goes on from CM053599.1 coordinate 123,476,947, forward strand.
ACCTTTCAAAGGTGGTTTTTTTCATATTATTGTTGTCATTGTAAACATTTTTCAAATGCTCCTGGTCATTTCACCCTGAATCAGTTTGTAGTTCTTCCTCTTCCCCCCCCCCAAATTGTTATATTCCTTGTTTCTTATATTGCAATAATATTCCATTACATGTATATACCACAATTTATTCAATCATTCCCCAATTGACAGGCATCTATTTTTTCCCCTTGTTCTTTGCTACTACAAAAGTTACTGCTAGAAATATGTCTGTGTATATATGCCCTTTTTCTCTATCCTTCATCTCCTTGGAATATATATCTAATAGGAGTATTGCTTAATCAAAGGGTATGTACTGTTTAATGACTTTTTGATTATACTTAATAATTATTCTCCAGCATGGTTTAACTAATTCATAGTTCCAACAATTCATTAGTGCATCTATTCTCCCACAACTCTACCAACCATCACCATTTTAGTCTTTTGTCTCTCTAAGAGCCATAAGGTAGAGTCTTGAAGTTGTTTTAAATGGTATTTCTCTATTATTGATTTGGAGTGATTTTTTTATGTGGTTGTTAATAGTTCACATTTCTTCATTTGAGAAGAAATTATTCATATCCTTTTACCATTTATCTATTGGAGAATATCTATTATCTCTTATTCACATGTTTTTGTAACTAATGTCTCTATAACCTCAGATGGTAGATAGTTATCAGACAAATTGGCTGCGTAGATTTTTCTCAGTTGTTTACCTTCTAACTGCATTTATCTTGCTTGTGCAGAAATGTCTCAGTTTTATTTAACTGAAATTGTCCACTTCATCTCTTACAATCACTTAAATCCTTTGTATAGGTAAGAATTCTCACCTTGTTCATAATTGTGAAAGATATCTCCTTCTTTTGTCTATTATTTTAAATCAAGTGATCTTTTATATTTGGTACATGTATCCAAACAGAATTTGTTGTGTTTAATGTATAAAACAATGGTTGAAACCAGAGATTCTTAACGTGGGGCACCATGAATTTGTTTTAAATAAATAAATAAATGAGGCTGTATTTCAATATAATAAGTTTCCTTTATCCTATGTATTTTACTTTATGTATTTGAAAATATCTTGAGATAGAATTCATAGATTTCAGCAGGCTGTCAAAGGGGTTCATAAAAAATTTAACCCCTGAACTCCAAACCTAATTTCTTTCATACTTCTTTCCAGTTTTCATGGCAGTTTCTGTCAAATAGGCAGTCCCTACCTTATTAATTAATATTCTTTGCTTTATGGAATCTAATGATAAGTTAAATTATTTCTGGATTTTGTTTACTTATTTTGTTCCATTGATCAATATTTCTATTTTTTTTAACCTATACCAAATAGCTTTGATGATAATTGCTTTGTAGTATAGTTGGAAGTCTGACACTGCCAAACTTCTTTAACTTTTACCTTTTTAATATGATTTTCTACAGGTTCTTGATCTTTTGTTTTTTTACAAGTTAATTATAAAAATTATAATTATAAAATTATAAATTTTCCAGGTAAATTATAAATTATATAATTAAAGTAACTCCTTGGTATTTTGATTGGTCTAAAATTAAATCTGTAAGCGAATTTAGGTAATATTGCCATTTAAAATTTTATTGTCATAGCCCAAAGGTCAACCCAGATGACTGCAACTATTTGTCTTTATTTCTATAAATAATGTTTTATAGTTCAATTTATGTAAGTTTCTAGTGTTAACTAATATAGGTAGACTCCCAGATATTTTAAATATTCTGCAGTTATTTTAAATGGAATTTCTTTTTGTATCTCTTCCTACTGGGTTGTTAGTAATATACAGTAACCCTTATGATTTTTATAGTTGCATTTTGTACTCTTTTACTTTACTGAAATTATTAATTTTAATTAAGTTTTGATTGAATCTCTAGGATTCTCTAAATAAACTGTCATATCATCTTACAAATAGGAATAATTTTGTTTTTTTCTTTGCTTATGATTATTTCTTCTATTTATTTTTCTTGTTTTAGATAGCATTTTTGTCCTAGAGCAAATGATGGTGGTGATAGTAGGCATCCTTGCTTTACCTTTTGTCTTATTGTAAAGGCCTCTAGTGTTTCCCATTACAGTATTGCTGATTTTTAGATTTTAGTACACACTTTTGCCAAATTAAGGAAAGGTCCATTCATTCCTATTTTTTTGAGTGTTCTTAACATAAATGAATAGCAAAATTGTAACAAAGCTTTTCCTGCAAGTTAATATAATTATGTGGTTTTGTTATTAAGATGTTTATTTATGTTATATTTATATATAGTATATAAATACTATATATTTATTTATTCTGTTATATTTATGGTTTTCCTAATGTTGGACCAACTCTGCCTCCTTGGTATAACTCCAACTTCGTGGTAGGAAGTAATATTTTGAATATGTTGCTATAGACTCTGCCAGTATTATATATCTTTTTAAAAATCAATATTCATCAGAGATATTGGTCTATAGATTTCTTTCAATCCTTTATTTCCCTTTGGTTTAGGTGTTAGGACCTTATCTGTTTCACAAAAGAAATTTTGTAGGATGCTTTCTTTGTCTATTTTAGTAAACATTTTGTGTAGTATTGAAGGTAGTGGTTTGATAGCATTTGCTTGTAAATCTATTGGACCTGGGTGTTCTTTTTGCCTTTGAGAGTTTATTTATGCCTTGATATTTCCCCCCTGTAATTGGTTTACTTACATTCTCTCTTTGTTGTTTTGTTAATCTAAATATCATATTTTTGAAGTCTTCAGTAGTTTCATTTAAGACGATGTGGATAGTGACATGGTAGATGGAGAGCTGATCTCAAAGCGGAGAGGGTCTGGGTTGGAGTCTTGCTTCTGATATAAGCAATGTGATCCTGGGTGAATCATTTAGTCTCTCAGTGCTCTGGGCAAGTCTCTAAGAACATTCATTGAAGAAAAGGTATCAGCTTTCATTGGTAGAGGTAGTTTCATTATCTGGGGGTTTTCTATACCAAGGAAATCAGAGATCTAGTCCCTATTTATTCCTGTTCTTATATCTGTCCCTATCCCTATTTATCATATTAGCATAGCGTTGACCAAAATAGTTTCTAATAATTTCCTTTATTTTCTCCTCACTTATTGTGATTTCTTCTTTTTTATTTTTATTTTGGTAATTTGCATTTCTTTTCTATTTATAGATGCTTATAGAAAAAATGCATTTTATTTCAGCCCTAGGTACAGTAAGGCCTGGAATTTTAAAATGGGAGTAAAAATGCTGATTTTAATTTACTCTAATACTTGGACCATTTAGCTGAGGGAGAGAGGAAAGGAAGTTTGCATTTTGTTGACTTGTCTGTCAAATTTGGTAAATATAACCCTTACATCATTATCTTAGTCATTCATAAGAATAGTCAGTAGAAAAGATATGGTTTGGAGAATCAAGAGACTCGGACCAGATGTTCAATTTCCACTTACTGTTCTTGGACAAGTGACCTTGGAAAAGTCACTTTAGCCATTATTGGCCTCTGTATTTATGTTAAACGTTGATCCTTGGGGGCCCTCCACTAGATGCCTCCCTCTATATTAACACTGACCCCATGAATGATTGATTCAATAACAAATTTTTCCCCTTGAGACAATCAGGGTTAAGTGACTTGCTTGGGGTCACACAGCTAATAGGTGGAAATGTCTGAGGCTGGGTTTGAACTCAGGTCCTCCTGACTCAAGGGCTTGTCCTCTATCCATTACACCACCTAGTAGCCTCTGATTCAGTTATTCTGAATCCACCTACCTGTTTTGCAGTTACTTAGTCCATGTCTTGGCCATTTTGTCTGGAAGGATAGAATGAGAGACTTTATCAAATACTTTGTGTCGGCTTTTGTAGTGAACAAGATGTAACTCATTTGTGGGCCCTTGGAAAAACAGAAACATAGTTTTATTGTATTTTATATACATAAATAATACATGGAATTGTGTAAATAATTTACTTTGTATCCTAGCCATGGATAAGTGATTTCTTGATCTAGAGTTTGAATTTAGGGTAATCTAATAGTAAAAATGCTTATTTTATTCATCCTATTTCTTAGAGTACTGATGATGATGACAAACATTCAGGTGTTGTGGGCTTACTAGGGTTTTTTTGTTTTGTATTGGGGGAAATAAAAATGGAGAGCGTGTGGAAAAGATTTGTTATAGTTAGCAACTCCGATTCCTGAACCCTGTCCTTGCTGCTGAATTACTTTTGATCTTGAGAAAGCCTTTTATCCAAGTTCCTTATACAATCTTTATCCGATAAGCCTCATCCTTAACTCAGGTGATTGTTGGTCAATCGAAGGCTCTACCAAAAATAAACTCTGAAGAGCATCACCTATTGGAACAAAAGACCTAGAACTGGATGATAGATTGACTTTAGTTGCTTTCAATGATTTGATAGCTCTGTGATAATTTTTTTCTCTCTTGTATTGTACCTTTCCAAATTTATTAAGTTATTAATTCATTAAGTCCCACATATGAAGTTCATAGTTGGGGAATAGACTTTATAAATCAACTTTGCACATATATTAGCAGGGGACCTTGAACCTTAGAGTAGGGTCCAAAAAGTACCTCAAATTTGTGTCAAGATCAGTGTGATAAAATGCTTTGTTTTTAAATGATGGCCTACACAAAGTGAAATATGTAGGTAAGACAACTGGTTATATGTGTTCCATCCCTCTGATCTGTTATTAAGTCTAAGGAGTTTTGTTTATATTATTTGTGGGGGAGGGGAAGGGTATCTGCATTGTTCAAAGTACATTAATCAGATCCTCTGGACCAGGGGTGGGAAACCTGTGGCCTTGAGACTATATGTGGCCCTCTAGGTCCTCAAGTGACTGAATGCAAACTTCACAGAACGAATCAAGTCCGCAGGTTCCCCATCCCTGTCTGAACAATAGTTTAGCTAAACTGAGGCACTCAGTTATGGGCCTCATTTTAGTAAGATCGTGGAAAAATTGGAGTATTGCCAGAAGAGGGGTATTGTTGAGGGGACCAAAGACCAGACCATATGAGGATTGATGGAAGAAACTGAGGCTGGATAGCCTGAAGAAGAGAAGCCTATGAGGGGACATGATATGTATGTTCTAGTGTCCAAAGGGTTGTCTTAGAGAAGGATTTTATTTGTTCGGTTTGAACCCAGAAGGAAGAACAAGGTAGAAGTAGCAAAGAGGTAGATTTCAGCTAGGAAATTTTCCTCCTCATCCAAAGTAACTTAAAATGGGACAGGGTGCCTGATCACTTCAGACCTTCAAGAGAGCACTGGATAAAAATTTATGGGCAGTGTGAGGTGATTCCTAAGGTTGAATTAATTGACCTCATAGGTCCCTTTCAACTGTGAGATTCTGTGAAAGTTAATTTCTCATGCTGAAAATCATTGTGATTAAAAGAGGGAATCTCAAGAGGATTCTGGGAGATGGCAGCACAGGTCAGAAAACTCTTGGCTCTACAAAATTTCCTCCACAAAAAAAGGCAGGGCTTTGGCTCAGAGCAGCAGAAATAAACACCAGGTAAAGCAGTTGTTCTCCCAAGACTGTTTGAGAAGACCCAACCTCCAGGTGTGGAGGTTTATTCTGAGTGAAACGCAAACACCTCCAGGCTGACTCTGCGGAATCAACAAACAACAAGTTCTGGGGTTGAGAGGCAGTCTCAGCCTCGGGAACTTTCAGTTTGCAGACAATGTAAGGGTTTGATGGCTCAGTAGGAGAAGATTGAAGGACCTTCCGCTGTTGAGAGATGCTAAGCACAGCTATGTTGACCAGATGCATTCTAGACTGTGGCTGCAGGAAGAAGGGTCTAGCACATACCTGGTGAGTGCAGTAGCAAGGGGTGAGGTTGTGTACACTTGCAGGAAGGCAGAGTCCCCAGTTTCAGTTCTGGGGCAGAGAGAAAAGAGAAAAAGCTCTGGTGAGGGACCATAGAGAGCAAAATCATTTGCAGGATAGTACGGCTGGGGGTCCTAGCTGTGGCTTAGGAGTAGAGAGGAGCATCCACAAGTGGGCCCCACGACAGACTTCAGAAAATAACAGAAGGACCTGAGAGTTGGGGTATCATCCCCCATACTCATGGCCACAACTTGATTACGCTAATAGATGCTAAAAATAAAATAAAACAAAAAAATAAGAATAAATAAGCAAAGGAGAAAGGACCAAACCGTAGATAGTTACTATGGGGATAAAAACGATCTGGGTTCATATTCAGAGGAAGATAATGGATATATAAAAATGCCACTCCTTTTTTAATGAGAAATGTCAAATGGTCCCCAGCACAAAGAGTGTTCTTGGAAGAATTCAAAAGGACTTTAAAAATCAAGTAAGAGAGATTGAGGAAAAATTAGAAAAAAGAAAAAGAGCAAATGGGAAGAAGGTAGGTATTGCTGGAACCTTACTCTCATCGGGAATGTGTTAAAGAGGGAATTCTCTCTCTCTCTCTCCCTCTCTCTCTCTCTCTCTCTCTCTCTCTCTCTCTCTCTCTCTGTCTCTCTGTCTCTCTCTTTCTCTGTCTCTCTCTCTCTCCCTCTCTCCCCTGTATGAAGGTATAAAAGCCTTCTAAATTCAGAAAGAAATAAGAGGACAAGGGAATAGGGTGGAGGGAGGGGATAAAAGAGAGACTTTTAGAGGGGTAGGTAGGTTAAAGAATAGTATGGCAAGGTAGCGGGTAGAAGTAAAGAAGAAGAGAGGAGAGAGAGGATGAATAGGGTGAGAAGGATAGTAAGGAAAAATTGGAGGGAGGAAAATACACAACAAGTAATTGTAGCTTAGCATGTGAATGGGACAAAGTTACGTATAAAATGGAAATGGATATCTGATTAAAATTTGAATTCAACTATATATTGCTTTCAAGAAACATAAAAATGAGAGATACACACAAAGATAAAATAAAGGGCAGGAACATAATTTATTATGTAAAAAAGGCAGGGATAGTAATCATGATCTCAGACATAGTTAAAGTTAGAATAGATTAATTAAAATTGAAAAATAGAGAAACTATACTATGTGTCAGCAATATTATTCAGTATTGTTTTAGACCATTTAAATTATCTAGGCAGTACAAAATACCTGAGCATATACCTGCCAAAACAGACACTGGAACTATATGAACATAAACATAAAATACTTTTTATCCAAATAAACTCAGATCTAAAATATTGAAGTAATATTTATGGCTCATAGGTAAGTAAAGCCAATATAATTTTTTAAATCATAATTTTACCTAAGTAGTCTATTTATTCAATGTCATCCCAATTAAATTACTAAAAGATTATTTTACTGAGCTAGAAAAAAAAATAATAATAAAGTTCATTTGGAAGAGCAAAGGGTCAGGAACTTCGAAGAAACCAGGAAAAAAAGAAGTAAAGGAAGAAGATTCAGTAGTATCAGACCTTAAACTGTATTATATGGGAGAGCATTGTTGAAGTGTGAAAAGGATAATTTTGATTATTTTAACTGAAAATCTTCTTGTATAAATAAAACCTATGTAGTCAAGAATAGAAAGAATGCAGAAAAGTGGGGGGAAAGCTTTCATGACAATGTCTCAGATAGAATATGATTGGATGGGATTATTGGTTGGCAATAATAAAGAGCTGGTTGGTTTAGAAAAAACATGGAAAGACTCAGTCCTATGAAGGAAGATTCTATCCTCCTTCAGAGAAACATGACAGGTGGAAATAAACAGTATAGTCTCACATCTATGTGTATAATGTATATATGTGTATGTTTATGAATATCTCTATATATGTATATCTATCCACACTTAATTGTAAACTTCTTGGTGGGGTGGGGGAGGGGAAAATAAAGTAAAAAGTGAGCAGCAGAGAACAAAAGAAAACCAACAAGGAAACAAAGAAAAGCTGGGCAACTTTGAAAACAATGTGTAGTATTTATTACAGAGGTTTCCTTGAAATGGAAATTTATTCTTTTATATTGAATCCTCTCTTATGCTCTGCTGTGTACATGACAATTTTTTTTCTTTTCTCACTTCATATTTAAGTTTAAAATAAAAATAATTAAATAAAAAAGAGGGAAACAGCATTTAGTAATTATGATGACTAAGCTTAGCTCCAGGGAAGAGTTGGGAAAATGTACCTCCCTCCTTTTTTTGCAGTGAGTTTGGGGGAGCCAGAACTATGGATGTGCAATATTGAATACACCATCAGGTCTTATTAACATGTTGGTTGGTTATGCTGAATCACTTTTGTTCTTCTTTGCTTTTTATCTTTGTTACGAGGTATGGTTTACTGTGTAGGTTAGAAAAAGGGATCTGTTCAGAAATGATTGTGATGGAAAAACAAATGATATCAATAAAATAAGATTAAAAGCTAAAAGAAAACTAGTGCAGCATTCCTTGCCTTAGCTCCATTATTGTGTTTCAGGGAATAATGCCTTTAGATATCTAAAGATTTAGGTAGCTAGTTGGTGCAGTGGATAGGGCGCTAGGATTGGAGTCAGGAAGACCTGAATCCAAATCCTGTTTAAGACACTAAATGGTTGTGTTACCCTGGGCAATTCAACTTGTCTCAGTTTCCTGACTTGTAAAATTGGGATAATAGTGCCTATCTCTGAGGATTATTGTAAGATAAAATGAAATATTTCTCAAGCATTTTTGTAAGCCTCAATGTTCTATATAAATGCTAGCTATTGTGATAATAATAACAATGATTAATGATATATAAGGATAAGAAATACTATGATTCTTTCCTGCATTAGAATCATCTATTCCAGATAGAAAGTCATAGTCTTTCATTTCTTAATATATTCACAGAGATTGACCCAGCAACATCTTGAAAATATGAGGGCATGAGAACCAGATCAGAGTGGCACATCTTTGGGGGACAGAACTGTCCTTTGAGTCCTGGGCTATCACATCAATGATTAATCCCTCATCTAATAGATCTTAACAATTCAGAAACAGAACAAACTATCTTCAATTTCATTTGCCATTAAAAAGTCCCTTTTTTGTGTCGGGCACACAGTATCTTTCTGTACTTTCTCAAAGTACTGCGTATTTTAAAAATAGTTTTATCAAGTTTTAGAAATTGTAAACTGCTAGTACTGACCCTGATGTATTCATGTTAGGATGGCTGACAGGTGATTTGAATGTTTGGATTTTACAAGTAAATGAGCAACCTGTAGAAGGTACTATATAAGATCAAATCATTGTTTATTTTCCATCCTTCAGTTGTCAAGGCATCTAGGGAGTGAAAGCTTAAGGAGTGTCCCCTCCTCATCCCATTTTCATCCCATTCACCTGAGTTCAGGTGAACACTGAGGTCCACCTTGAAAAGGGAAAAGTGGGAGAAGCTGAATAGAGGCAGGACTGTCAATCATCTCTTTTCCTTTACCAATTGCCTCTCGGAGTCTCTGCCAACCTGAGGGGGAGGGGCAGGGTGATTTCCTTTCTTTTGAACCCCCAGCCCCATATTTCTAGTCTCTACCTAAACTGTGGAGAGGAAGGGGGAAGGGAAAAGACGAGATAGCTTATTGTTAATTGAAAAGAATTTAATGAAAAATATTTTTAATTCATTCAAATTCTCCCCCCCAAACTGTGAGTACTTCTGTCTGTGTACATGATCAAAAGTGAAGCTTCTTGTAAGAACGTATTTATGTAAAACAAGAACAAAAACAAATCCTTTTTTCTTGTTTTCCTTTGTTCTCCAAACCAACCATACAAATTATACATACACAGCATACAAACATTAAGGCATTTCAAAAACTGTGCCTTTTATTTAGCTTCTCGGTAGGAATGAGAGCCCTATGTAAATGGTTACACAGTGCTGGTTCTGGGTAGTACACCAGATCTCTCAGAATTATATCTTTGAATTATTACTGTTAAAATAATAGTAATTATTAATATTGCTATTATTATTTTGAAGCACTGGGTTACTTCAAAATGGTTAGAGTACTAGATTTGGAGGCAGGAAGAACTAGGTTTAAGTCTTCCCTCTGACAGTTATTAGCTGTGTGGACCCACACTTCATTGAGCCTCTCAGAGACTCAGTTTCCTCATGTGTAAAAAGAGTATAGCTATTGTCTTTTGTTGATCTAATATGTATTGTCCCTACCTCACTGTTTTGGGGTTAATATCAAATCATGCATGTAAAGTGGGTTGCAAATTTTAAAGTATGATACAAATGCTAGTTATTATTGTTACAATTATTATTTTAGGTTAATTGTAATCTACTGCATTCTCTAAAGTTATCTATTTTGTTTTAGGATTTTAATTTAAGTTAGCAGAATGGAGAGGAGTAATTTCTCCACTTAAATGTCATAGACGTTTGGTAGAAAATTTCCTGTGAGAAAGGCATAAAATTTTTTTTCTGGGTAGCTGAAATGCATTCTGTCAATTCTCCCTGCGTCCTTTCCCTACCCCCTTTCTTTTGCAAAACACAGCCCTAAGACCTATTGCATACAACTGAATGCAAAGCCTACATTTTAATGATTTGATGAAGGGCTATTAGAACTCCTTGACATTTCTGGCCACCTGACATTCAAGTCACCAATGAATATGGAGAAAGCATCCTTGGTTCTGTTCTCACCATGGCAACCAGTGCATAGTGATCAGCGTCTTTCAGTTCATAGGCTGGTGACTATATATTGAGTCACCTGTGCCATAGCAACAGGAGAATACCATGGTCTGCTTTGAGTTTCCAAATACATTGGTAACAGCCAGCTTAATCCTCAACTCTGAGTCTTACGGCTTTACCATTTGTCGAGTGCTAATCTGATTGGTCTCTAGGAGTCAGGTAGCTAGAGGAGAGAAAGAGGGAAGATGGTGAGACATCAGGAACATTGGTGGCAGATTCGTGTAAATTGGAGCTGTCAGTCCAGCCAGCAGGAAATAAGGACTAGGGATTTGTGGGAGGAGGAAGTGAATCACATTCATAGAGACAGCTTGATAAATAGACCAGGCAGTGGTTTGCTAGGTTTTCACCCATCTCAATATAGCATGGCTTGAGGAAATAAAATTTTCTTCTGGCAATAGTTCTTGGAGTAAGGGAAAAGCTGGGACTGAGGTGGGGAGAGGGGGGAGGAGATGGGTGCTGATAGTTCTAATAGCTTTTCATCAAACCATTAAAATTTCACAGAAAATAAAGCATTATTTCCTTTTTCTCTGCACCTTGTTTTCAACGCTGACCACTGTCCCCTTTCTTCCTGTCATCCAACACCTTTATATATATGCTCTTTTATGAAGAGTGACAGTAATACTAGCTAACTATATTGCTTCAGGTTTGGCAAAACATTCTCCATGTGTCATCTCATTTTATGCTTCCAATATCCCTGTGAGTGGGGTGCTATTATTATCCCTTGAGAAAATGGAGGCTGAGAGAGGCCCAGTGACTTTCCCAGAGCCACATAGCTAATATCTGAGACAGGATTCAAATTCAGATCCTCCTTCAAGTTCATCATTTCATATACTACACCACCCACTTGCCTCAACAACGGTGTATGTTTTCTTTGAGACAAGGTCAACAGAACTTTTGGCCAAAATGGTTGCTCTGGTGCCCAAATGCATACTGTTGTAAAAACCTGAAATTCCCACCAGACTGAATGATGATCAAGAATCCAATGAGAAATGACAGTGACCACTTTCACCTCAGTTTATCCAACCCCAATGTCTCTCCTGACCTTGCATCTCCAACTTCCTATTGCATGTCTCAAAGTAGATGCCCCAGGCAGCTAGGTAACAAAGTAAGTATTGAGTAAGGGATGGCGTCAAGAGGACGTGACTTCAGACTTGTCTCAAACACTACCTGGGTGACCCTGGGCAAGCCACTTAATCATTCTGTTACTGCCTTAATGTTCTCATGTGTAAAATGGGGACAAGGACAGTACTAGCACCCATCTCACAATGTTATTGTTGGGATTGAATGAGTTAACATATGCAAATGTTAAGATATACAAATATTGTATAATATAACACAACATAACAACACAACATAGTATAACATAACACAGCAAAACATAACATAATGTAGCATAATGTAATGTAACATAATGTAACACAACACAACACCATAACATAACACAACATAACACATAATGTAACACAACATAGTGTACTATGCCATACCATACTGTACCATACCAAACAATAGCTAAACTTTTTTTTTGTTTTTGTTTTTTCGGAAGGCAGTTGGGGTTAAGTGACTTGCCCAAGGTCACACAGCTAGTTTTTGTGTGTGTGCGTGTTAAGTGTCTGAGGCTGGATTTGAAGTCAGGTACTCCTGACTCCAGGGCCGGTGCTCTCTTCACTACGCCACCTAGCCACCCCCCAATAGCTAAACTTTGTATAGCTCTTACTATGTGCTAGGTAGGTGCTGTGCTAAGCCCTTTACAGCAACCCTGGGGGTAGGTGCTATTATAATCTCAATATTACAGATGAGGAAACCGGGGCAAATGAAGCTAAATGATTTACCCAGTGTTACATGGCTAGTTAGTATCTGAGATTAGACTTGAACTTAGGTCTTCTTGACTCCAGGCTCAGCACTCTATCCCACTGTGCCACCCTAGCATATAATATACTATAAAAACCTTAAAATGCTTCATAAATTCTAGCTCTCATCATTATAGACATCTTAAACTCAATATGTCTGAAACTGATCTCATTATCTTTCCTCCCTAATCCTCCCCTCTTTCTAATTCCCTGCTACTGCTGCGAGCACTACAACCTCTCCAGTGCCCCCTTAGGCTGGTAATCTTAGTGCCCCCTTAGGCTGGCATCTTAATTCTTCCCATGATGTCCAACATGTCCTAGTGATTACTTTTGCAATCTACACTCCCTTCTCTCATCTGAAGCTGTTCCTATCCTGATGCAGACCCCTATAACCTCACGACTGGATTATTAAAATAGCCTTCTGGTGGGTTGCCTTGTTTCAAGTCTCTCTCTGCTCCAGGCCATTTGCTTATTCAGCTGCCAAAGTGTTCTTCCTGAGGCGCAGGTTTGACCATCACCTCCTCCATCCCCATTATTTGGGTTTAATTCCAAATTGTTTTCCAGAATGAGGGGACCAGTGTACAGCTCCAACGGTTCTTTAGTGTACTTATATTCTCACATCCCCTTGAGCTCTTGTCATTTTCCTTATCTGAAATCTTAGCCAATCTGATAGATGTGAATTGATACCTCAGAATCATTTAAATTTGAATTTCTGTAATTATTCGTGATTTGGAGCATTTTTTCACATGACTATTGACAGCATTGATTTTTTCCTCTGCAAACTGCCTGTTCATATCCTTTGGCTCTGGGCTCCCCAATACCCTGTTTGGAGACACCATAAAGAACCTTTGAAGGTCCAATGTTCTGAAGCTTAAAGATCTAGGGCTTCTTAGCAAGGACATGTGTTTGTAAATGTTTAACAATTGGCTGTCTAAAAATCTACAACTAATTTTTAAGTTTAATCTGAATCATTAACATTTTATCCAACACTAGAAAATTGGAAAATTCTTCCTATTTTTATAAATTTGGCTCATTTCTCTATAGGGAGAACTCTAAAAAAATGTCCACAGATTTGAGAAATGAGACCTTTATCAGAAAAAACTTGCTACAAATCATTGCCCCCTCCCTGCCAGTTTCCTGTTTTTCTTCTAATTATGGCTTTATTGCTTTTGTTTGTGCAAAAACTTTTAATTTTATGTAATCAGAATTATACATTATATCTCTCATGAATCTCTATTGTTTGGTCATGAACTCTTCCCTTATCCAAAGATCTGATAGGTAATTTCTTCCATTCTTCTGTAATTTGTTTATAGTATCACCCTTTATGCCTAAATCATGTACCCTTTTGAGTTTATCCTGGTATATTGTGTGAGATGGTAGTCTATGCCTAGTTTCTATCAGACCACTTTCCAGTTTTCCTTGGCCTCAGACACTAGCTGTGTGACCCTGGACAAGTTTCACCAGTTGCAAAATGGGGATATTAATTAAACCTACCTCCCAGGGTTATTGTGGGGATCACATGAGATAATACTGTGAAATACTCAGTATATGCTTAACAAATGCTCACTTACTCCCTTCTCCTTTACCTTTCCTCATTACCTTCTTTCCATTTACCTAATTTTATCCATTCAGGGAACATTTACCAAGTACTTGTTAAGTGAAATTCACTATGCTAGGTTCTAGTGGAGATAAAGGGATTTTTTTGGTCTTTTTTTTTTGGAGGGCAGTTGGAGGTTAAGCGACTTGCCCAAGGTCACATGGCTAGGTTTTGTGTTAAGTGTCTGAGGCCATATTTGAACTCAGGTCCTCCTGACTCCAGGACCAGTACTCTATTCACTGTGCCACCTAGCCGCCCCTAGATAAAGGGATAAATAAGATAGGACCCATGTTCCCTTCCAAACGAAATATTATTCTATTTGGCAGAGAAAACAGAAACCTAAGAAAGGCTGAGTAGTATTACCTTTTCTTAGTTGTCTATTTCCATTACGCCTTCCTCTCTGATGTGTCATTTTATTCCTTGCCCTTTCTCTTTTCACCAGTATAGTTTTTTGTTGTTTTGATCATTTCTTGACCACTTTCCTTTACTGTGAATTTTAGATCTCACCACTATTTTTTTCTGTGCAGGGGTGGGGGGGTGGTGGTGGTGATGGGGTAGGGTAGGGGGACTGGGGTGTATGGGAGAAGGCAATCAGAGTTAAGTGGCTTGCCCAAGGTCACACAGGTATAGTGTCTGAGGCCAGGTTTGAACTCAGGTCCTCCTGACTCCAGGACCAGTGCTCTATCCACTATACCACCTAATTGTCCCTCTTAACTCTATTTTTAAAGGTCTCTGACACATTTGGTATCCATCATTGGTTATTTAACATTGCTTCCACGTTATTTTAGAATTTGAGTCTGTTAATAAGTCAGTGGTGAGCCATAATGGAGCAGCTAGGATAGAGTGCTGGGTTTGGAGTCTAGGAAATCTGAGTTCATAGTTCTAAAGTTCATACATCTAAAACTTAAAAGAGGCCTTAAAGATCATTTTATCCTACCTTCCCATCTTATAGCTGGGCAGCTGGAGAAAGAAATGGCAAACCACTTCAGTATCTTTACCAAGAAAATCTCAAATGAGGTCACAAAGACTTGGATATGACTGAAAAACAACTGAACAATGACTAACCATATTCTTTTTTTATGGTTGCTAATTTTTTGAGATTTGTTTTTCTGACGTGCCTACAGCACACGTGCCCAACATAAGGCCAGAGTTCACTTTTTTTTTTGCCATTATCAATTTTCAGAGGACGTTGTCATTTTCTCCAAGGTTCCTATTACTTCTGTATGATTAACTCATTCTTTCTTGTAGAATTAAGTCTAACATAGCAGCTATCCTTGTTTTTTTTTCCTTAAGAAATAGGAATTGTCAAACAAGATGGGAATTTACAAAATGTTTTATAATGAGTTTTATAGATTTAGACCTAAAAAAAGAATCTCAGAGGTCATTTAATATAAACATCTCAATTTTCAGATGAGGACATAGTGGGGCTCAAGTTAAATGACATATCCAGGTGAAGAGGTGGTGGGAGATTGTGGGTCTGAGGGATGGTTTATAATCCCTCATGGGTTCTTTGTCTGGAAAAGAATTTCAATAGGACCCAAGCTGTCTTTTGGCAAAGTTTAAAGTTTATTGATATGCTGGCTTAGTACCTGGCAGGACAAAGGGGGATCTGCAAAGTGTAGGGATATAAGGTAGAGTTATAAAGTTTTACACTCTGCAGCAGGCAGGAAAAGGTTAAGAGATAGCCTGCAAAGAGTTTGGGCTTGAGGGGCAGGATTTATAACCCTAAAACTGTCAGTCAAAAGCTAATTATGCTAACTAGGTGGGCAAAGGTAGAGTTAGGGAGGAGCTGTGGAATGGTTTAGGAGTGGTCAGTGCTTAAAGGGACATGCACTTTTTTATCAATTGTGCATGCAGATTTCCCATGATCCACTGGTAAATTCCTGAGGTGGGAGCTAGAGGGAGGTGTGGTTTTTAGGTTGACATGTCACTAGGTCACTGGGTTGGTCACGGATGTATGACATATAGCTATTATGGCTTTGGGAGGATAGTTTGATTCTTTCCAAGTCTGGAACTAGACTGATTAGGGATTCAGGAGGTATCATATTGAGATGGAGTTATCTTGTCCGATAATGTTCAAGGCTTTTGGGTGCAGCTGGGCTCTTAGAACAAAGGGGCTATGCATTTCTCTAAGGGTTTGTTTATAGCACACTATTGAAACTTTCCCAGGGGCTTGTCTCTAGGCAGACTTTCTATCTAAGAGAAGACTTTCAGGCTGGGGGAAGGGGAGAAGCAGGGTTTTATACCTTTATGGCAGGGGGGAAAGTGTGACTTTTACAACTTAATTACACAGGCTTGTTACAAACTGATGTTATATACATAGGTACCCAAACATAAGGGAGATTTTTACAAATTGGGGTTACAGACAAAAGCATCCCAAACCGCATCATGAGGTCATAGAGGTAGTATTAGAGTGTGGATTTGAACCAGGTTTTCTGATAACAAATCCAGTGTTCTTTACCACTGTGCTATACACTTATCAGAATGAGACTGTTAAATGATCAGTATGGTTAAAAACCTTTCATCATTATTATAGCTTGCCCTTGTGCCAATTTTACAATTTGTATCTTTTTGTGGTACGCTCATCTTCCTTCTACTTACATCTGAGTGGTCTACTTTGAAAAAAATATAACCTTCAGTTACAGAGTGCCTTTCCACTGATTATCAGTGGCAATTATAATAATACCTCCCATTTGCAATAGTACTTTTAAAATTCATTAAGTGCTTTACATATGTAGCATGCCCTCTGTACTTGTTCCTAACTCACATTCACAAGTTGAGTGACTATGCACAGGTGTTTGAAGACAAGGGGGGAAAAACCAATAGAGAATGAAAATGAAAGAAAAGAGAGATGAGATATATAAAAGTGAGATGAGAGAGAGGGAAAGAGAGAGAGAGTGAAAGAGAGAGAGAGAGAGAGAGAGAAGGAGGGAGGGAGGAAGGTAGAAAGAGAGAGAGAAGGGAGAGAGAGAAAGGGAAAGAGAAAGAGGGAAGGAGGGAGGGAGGGAGAGAGAGGAAGAGAGGAAGAGGGGGGAGAGAGAGAGAGAAAAAAGAGAGAGAGAAAGAGAGAGAGAGACAGAGAGAGAGAGAGAGAGAGAGAGACAGAGAGAGAGAGAGAGAGAGAGAGAGAGAGAATGAACAAGAGACAGAGACAGAGCATGAGCACATTCTGGGAGCCAGACTCCTAAAATTTAAGTTCAGGAGTCCCCACTATTATGCTTACTTTTAATAGTCAATTGAATAATTTAAAGTGAAGACATCTATTGAAACAGCATCCTAAGAATAATGCTAACAAAACATTTCTCCCCTAAACCTAGAGTACATCATCAACCACAAAGACATACGCTCTATGAAAAAATTGGACCCAACTTCTTAGATTATATATATAAACTATTTTATTTTTCAATTACATGTAAAAACAATTTTTTTACATTTCTTTTTAGTTTTTTAATGTAAAATTTTTTTTGCTTTATCCTGTCTTTCTTTTTTAAAATTAACTTTTGTTTATTCTTGTTTACATCATTCATTTCCACAAGATTTTGGGTTACAAATTTTCTCCCCATCTTTTCCCTACCCACCACCCCAAAACAGTGATCCCACTGTATACCCTCTCCCCCAATCGGCTCTCTCCTATGTCCTCCCCCATCACCCCTCTGACTTTCCAGTAGGGCAGAATGGATCTCCCTACCCCAGTGCCTATATATCTTATTTTCCAGTTGCATGTAAATAATAATAACAATAATAAAAACTAATAATATATGCATATATTTTAAATATTTGATTTTAAAACTTTAAATTCTAGATTCTTTCCCTTCCTCTCTCATTACCCACCCCCACTGGAAAGACAAGCAATTCAATACAGGTTGTATATGTGTAGTTGCATAAAACGTCTCCACAATGGACATATTGTGAAAGACTGACTATATTTCCTTCCATCCTATCCTGCCCCCCACTTGATCTATTCTCTACTTTGTCCCTTTCCCTTTACAAAAGTATGTGCTTCTCACAACCCTCCTCCCCAGCGTGTCCTCCCTTCCATCATCTTCCCTCTCATCCCCTTCCCCTACTCTCCTGTAGGGCATGATACCCAATTTAGTGTGTATGTCATTCCCTCCCTAAGCCAAATTCAATGAGAATAAGTTGACCCATTCCCTTTTGCCTTCCTGTTCTTCCCCTCCATTGCAACAGTCATCCCTTGCATCTTCTATATGTGATAATTAACCCCATTCTGTCTCTCTCCCTGTCTCCTCTCATTATATTCCTCTCCCACTCCTCAATTTCACCTTTGAAAATATCATCCCTTCCTATGCAGTTGATCCTGTGCCCTCTGTCTATGTACATATATATACACAAACTCCCATATGTATTCATATGCATATATACCCTCCTATATAGACATATATGTATGTGTGTGTATATATATATATGTATACACACACATTTACATTCCCTTCGACTATCCTCATACTGAGAAAAGTTTCATAAGTTACAATTATCGTTTTTCCATGTAGGCATGTAAATAGTTCAACTTTGATAAGTTCCTTATGATTTCTTTTCCCTGTTTACCTTCTCATGCTTCTTGTATTTGAATGTCAAACTTTCTATTCAGCTCTGTTTTTTTCATCAAGAATGCTTGAAAGTTTTCTACCTCATTGAATGACCATATTTTCCCATGAAACATTATATGCAATTTTGCTGGGTAGGTGATTCTTTTTTTTTTTTTTTTTTTTTTTTTTTTGCTTTTTGGAGGGCAATTGGGGTTAAATGATTTGCCCAAGATCACATGGCTAGTTTTTGTGTCAAGTGTCTGATGCCAGATTTGATCTCAGGTCCTCCTGACTCTGAGGCTGGTGCTCTACTCATTGTGCCACCTAGCCACCCCTTGGGTAAGTGATTCTTGATTTTAATCCTGGCTTCTTTGATCTCTGGAATATCATATTCCAGGCTCTTTGATCCCTTAATGGAGTAGCTGCTAGAACCTGGGTTATCCTGATTGTGTTTCCATAGTATTCAAATTGTTTCTTCTTGGCAGCTTGTAATATTTTCTCCTTGAGCTGGGAATTCTGGAACCTGGCTATAACATTTCTAGGAGTTTTCTTTTTGGGATCTTTTTCAAGAGGTGAATGGTGAATTTTTTCAGTTTTTATTTTGCCCTCTTGTTCTAAAATATGAGGGCAATTTTCCTTGAGAATTTCTTGAAGGATGATTTCTAAGTTCTTTTTTTGATTATGGCTTTCAGGTAGTCCAATAATTTTTAAATTGTCTGTCCTGGATCTATTTTTCAGGTCAGTGGTTTTTTCAATGAGATATTTCACATTTCCTTCTATTTGTTTTCATTTGTTTGGATCTGTTTAATAGGATCTTGATTTCTCATAAAGTCATTAGCCTCCATTTGCATCAGTCTAATTCTGAAGGAATTATTCTCTTCAGTGAGCTTTTGAGATTCTTTTTCCATCTGCCAAATTTGGCTTTTTAAGGCATTCTCCTCATTGGCTTTTTGGGCCTCTTTTGTCATTTGAGTTAGTCTATTTTTTAAGGTGTTATTTTTTTCAGTCAGGTTGTTGACTCTCTTTTCATGATTTTCTTGCATCATTCTCAGTTCTCTTCCCAATTTTTCCTCCACTTCTCTTATTTGGTTTTCAAAATCCTTCTTAAGCTCCTCTATGGACTGTAACCAATTCATATTTTTCTAGGATGCTTTTAGTGCAGGAATTCTGACTGTGTTGTCTTCCTCCTGTTCTATGCTTTGATCCTTTTTGTCCCTAAAAAAGTAATCTAAAGTTGGATGGCTGTGCTTGCTTTGCTTCCTTTGCTTGCTCATGTTGCCAGTCAATTAACTTGACTTTTGAGCTCTTTGCCACAGCAGAATTCTGTTTCCAGAGAGGAGAGCTTTGCCCTAAATTGCTGGGGTTTTCGCAGCTGCCAGAGCTGTTAGAAGGCTGCCATTTCTACAGCCCCCACCAGCTTTGGTTCACTGGTCACACATCTCAGGACCACCACTAAGACCACAATCCTGATCCAGGCAGGTTAAGGCAAGAGCACTTGGTCTCTGAATGATTGCTTGGCCTCCTGCAATCTTCAGGCTGGGAGCTCTGAAGCAGCCATGTGGAGGTGGTTGCATGGGCACCACTTCTACTGCTTCTGCCTTTGGGGGAAGAGTACCAGACCCGCTCCTCTTTCCCCCCCCCCCCCAGTTCAGCCAAGTTCTACTGACTTTTCTCTTTGTCTTTAGCATTTATAGGTTGATAATTCTGGAAACCACCACAGCTGCCAGTGATTCAGTTTCCCAAATGCTCCAGCTGGCTGGTCTGGACTGCCCTAAGGCTAAAACTGCAGCTTGCAGGGCTGGGCTCTGCTCCCAGTGCACTGTGATGGACTCTTCCTGTCCACCTGCCAGGCTGCCTTCAGCAGGAGATTTGTTTCTCTGTCCCTTTGTGGGTTCTGGAGTTCTAAAATTTGTTTAGAGTCATATTTTATAGGTATTTGAGGTGGTTATGTGGGGAGCCATGGAGTTTTCCTGCTTCTATGCTGCCATCTTGGCTCTGCCCCTACATTTGTTTTTTTTTAAATTAAAATGCTGAGTTCTGAATTCTGTCCCTCTCCTTCCTCTCCCCTCTTACTAAGAAGACAAGTCATTTGATATGTTATACATGGGCAGTCATGCAAAATATATGTAAAAGAAAACAAAGACAAAAAAAAGGCCCCCATGAAAAATAAAGTTAAAAAAAAGTATGCTTCAATCTGCATTCAGATCTCGTCAATTCTTTCTCCAGTGGTGATT
Source organism: Pseudocheirus occidentalis (assembly GCA_028646575.1). Classification (NCBI taxonomy): domain Eukaryota; kingdom Metazoa; phylum Chordata; class Mammalia; order Diprotodontia; family Pseudocheiridae; genus Pseudocheirus; species Pseudocheirus occidentalis. The sequence continues at coordinate 123,497,763 of CM053599.1, forward strand.
AGCATTTTTCATCGTAAGCTCTTCAGAATTGCCTTAGATCATTGTATTGATGAAAATAAGTCATTCACAATTGATCATCATACAATATTACTCTTATTGTAAACAGTGTTTTCTTGGTTCTGCTTGCTTCACTTTACATCAATTTATATAAGTCTTCTCAGGTTTTTCTGAAAATATCCTGATCATAACTTCTTATAGCACAATACTATTCCATCACAGTCACATACCACAATTTGTTCTGTCATTCCCCAATTAATGGGCATTGCCTCAATTTCCAATTCTTTGCCATGACAAAATATAAGTTGTGCATATAGGTTCTTTTCCTCTTTTTAAAAAATTTCTTTGGGATGCAGGCCTAGTACTAGTATTTCTGGGTCAAAAGGTATGTCTTTTATGCCTTATAGCCCTTTGGCCATAGTTGAAAATACTCTTCAAAATTGCTGGGAATCCTTCACCCAGTGGCAGCAAAAGGTCCCTTGTAATCTCCTTCTGACTACTTGTCCTACCCCCTTATCATCTGTGGACTGAGAGCTCTGGAAGTTGTCAGTGCCAATTCAGTGGCAACAAAGGTGTGCAGTGGGCTTGCCAGGGCATGGCCTACACTGAACTGTGCTCCACTCTTACCCCACTGAGACAGACATTTTTTTGGCCAACCCAAGTTGTTTTGGGTGGGACAGTGTCTTCACCCCATCCTGTCATTGGTTCTGCCATTTTAGAATTCATTTTGAAGTGTTATTTTAATGTTGTTTAGAGAGGAATTTGGGAGAACTCAGGCAAGTCTCTGACTATATTCTACCATCTTGGCTCTACCTATAACTTACAGTATATTCTTAGAGAAATACATATATAGGTAACATGGCTTCAGAATTCATATCTCCAGCATTTGTTCACAGCTCTTAGCCATTTTTCTTACAACCTGGGACAGAAAACTATACAGTCTCTAATTTACTTCCTCAACATTGTTCATTTTAAAGTCATATTGGGGTTGCCAAGTAAGACTCTCTTTGTATTTGTCCAATTATAATCCTGTTTTCACTTTGGTTACTCTGCAAATAATATCTTCCATCTCCTGCTTGTCTAGAGTATCAGTTTTTCCTCCTCTCTCCCCTCCAGAATTACCTAGCTGTTCATTGGAAAGAGGGCAGGTTTCAGAATCAAAGGACCTGGATTTGAAGACTGGCTCCATAACTTAATACCAGCATACCTTGTTCTGTCGTATTTCACTTTGTTGTGCTTTGCAGATAGCACAGTTTTTACAAATTGAAGGCTTGTGGCAACCTTGTGTCAATTGCATCTATCAGCACCATTTTTTCAGGAGCACGTTTGGAAATGTCTCTGTGTTACATTTAGGTAATTCTTGCATTATTTCTGTTATGTCTTTTATGGTGCTCTGTGATGAATGATCTTTGATATTAATATTGTAATTGTTTTGGTGAGCCACAAGCCACACCCATGGAAGAAGATGAACTTAATCAACAAATATTATGCGTTCTGACTAGTCCACTGGGCAGCTGTTCCTCCCCACCCCTGACTCTTTCCCTCTCCTTGGGCCTTCCTATTCTCTGAGACACAGCACTATTGAAATTAGGCCAATTAATAACCCTACAATGTCCTGTAAGTGTTCAAGTGAAAGGAAGATCAATGTGGCAAACTTCATTGTTGTCTTATTTTCTATAATTTTTGCATCCACACCAACCTTCAATGACCATCACCCTGATCAGTCAGCAGCCATCAACGTGGAGGCAAGACCCTCCACCAGCAAAAAGATTATACCTCTTTGAGGGCTCAGATGATGGTTAGCATTTTTTTTAGCAATAAAGTATTTTAAAAATAAGATATGTACTTAAAAAAAAAAGACCTAATATGATTGCACACTTAATAGACTACAGTATAGTATAAACATCACTTTTATATGTACTTGGAAACATATGATTCATGTGACTCACTTTATTGCAGTATTCACTTAATTGAGGTGGTCTGGAACCAAATCTGTAATATCTCTGAAGTATACCTGAATGACCTTGAGCTTAGGCCTCAGTTTCTTAATTTGTAAAATGAAAATAACAATAGTTACCCTATCTACTTCTCAGCTTAACATGAGGTAAGCACTTTCTAAACCTTAAAATACTTATAAAATAGTTAGAAGTGTTGTTATGACTATAAATCATCACTGTGGTGGAGAGAACACTGAATTTAAATCAAAGTTCTTGGGACCAAATCCCAGAACTTCACTTAAATTCTGAATGTCTTTGGGGAGCTCATTTTGCCTCTCTGGGCCTCAGTTTCCTTGTCTGTAAAGTGAGTGTGTTGGACAAATGATCTCTATGGATCCTTCCTAGTCTAAATTTTATGACACTACCAAGAAAATATTCAGAATATTCTCTTCAAGGAAACAAGGGAATACAAAATTATTTTAGAAGTCCCATCTAAGGTAAGATTTTTGAAACAATTTTGTCTTTTATAACAATAAGCTCAATTAACTGGAAAATTTACCATTCTCTGAAAGAGCCCTTTCTCTGAGCTGAGAACTTCACCTCCTCCTTCGCTTGACATGGAGGTCATTTGAAATGAGTTTTCCCCTCTCCTCTTCATTTAAAAGCCCCTTGACATCAATTGTCTTTCTCTCTTCCTTTCTCTTAGACTCTGACAATGAGATGTCTGTCTCCTTGTCAAGGTCAATGTCTGTACATGTGCTTTCAATCCTATCTGTTTCTGTCTTCTACAGCAGCCTGCCTCCTCAACTCTTCCTCCCTATTTCCCACTACCTCTCTTTTCCTCCTCCTCTCTTTTCCCCTTCTCTCCATCTCTCTCCCCTTCTCTCTTCCTCTCTCCTCCCTCCTCTTCTTTCCCTGTGCCTCTCCCTTCTCTTTCCCCTTCAAAAGGTTTAGTAAAATAAATATGTAACCTTCAATGGTTTTTTAGATAAAATAAATAAAAACAGAATAATTAAAATAACTCTAAATAGTTTTTAATTAATATAATTATAATTTATAAAATAATCATACATTTTTTAAAACTTCAAAATTCAATAAAATTGAATTTTAGGGCTTTTAAAAACCTTCATATCACCCCCTTAAACTATTGTTCCATATCTCTCCTTCCTTTCTTAAACTCCTAGCAAAAACTTTCCACCCTCTTTTTTTTCCATGATAAAATTTGTTGTTTATGCCAAAAACAAAGTGTACAAAATGAGAACATAAGAATGTCTTTTCACTTTAAAAAGGTATGGAAATAAAGTTAGGCAGTTTCCGGGTACTTTCTTCAGAAGAACTCTCCAGTTCTTTCCCTTTCACTTCTCAAACCTTCGCAAGGAGGCTTTCAGTCTCATCACTTGACTTAAAATACATTCTCCAAACTTGCCAATGACTTCTTAATTGCTGAAACCTGATGTTCTTTTTGGTCCTCACCCTTCTTGGCCTATTTGCTACTTTTGATATTGCTGACTACTTTCTCCTCCTAGGTACTTTCTCCTCTCTGGACTTTTGTAATGGTGTTATCTCCTGATTCTCCCACCTGCTTAATTATTTTTTGTCAGTTGTCTTTGTTAGTTCAGATCATCCAATATCTGTGGGTATTCCTCAAGGCTTTGCCCAAGGCCTCCTAATCTTCTCTGTACTCTCTTGCTGGGAAACCTCATTAGGAGCTATGAGCTTAATTACCTCTTTAAGCAAAGGGCTCACAGACTATCCCTAGTCTCTTTGATTTTCAGTCCCACATCACTAGTTGTCTACTGGGCATTCAAATTGGATATCCTAGAGATATCCAAAACTCAATATGTCTAAAACACATCATTACCTCTCCCCTCAAGACCCATACCTCTTCCAAATTTCCCTATTTCTGTTGCAGTTCCCAAACAGTCTTTCAGTCTCTGAGGTTTTTAACCATGATGTTGTTGACTCTCCACTCTCCCTCATTCCTTGTATCCAATCAGCTATCAAATCTTGCTGTTTCTATCTCCATGACATGTCTCACATTTGATATCCCCTTCTCTCTACTTGAATAACTACTGCCTTGATTCAGGCATTCATCACCTCTTGCCTAGATTATTAAAACAACCTTCTGATTGGTCTCCCTGACTCAAATCTCTCTCTACTTGAGACCATCCTTTCTTTACCCAGCAGTGAAAGTGATTTTCTTTAAGTGATGATGTGATTAGGTCTCTCCCCTATCCAATAGCTTCTGATGGTTCCTAATTGCATCCAGGATAAAATATAAACACCTCTGTTTCACTTACACAATCTGGCCCCAATCTATTTTTCCAGCCTCATTGTAAATGAGTCACCCTCCTGCATTCTTTGAACCAGCCAAACTGGTCTTCTCAGATGACTCCATCTCCACCTCCCTGCTTTTTTGCTGGCTATCCTCCACGCCTGGGATGCTCTCCTTCCTCACCTCCGCCTCACAGAATCTCTCTCTTCAAGAAGCAGCTCTGTCACTGCCTTCCATCAATCAGACAAGCAATAAATATGTATTAAGCACCTACTATGTGCCAAGCACAATGCTAGCTCTGAAAAGGCTTCTTGTAGAAGCTCAGCTTCTAGTTCCTTCCCTCTCAATCTACCTTGTATTTATTCTCTTTGTGTTTATTTTACATATACATTTGTCTTTATCATCTCCCCTGTTAAAATGTAAGCTCCTTTAGAGTAGAGATTGTTTCATTTATTCTATTGCATCCCTAGCACCTAGTGCACAATAGGCACTCCATAAATGCTTGTGAGTTGATAGATGAAGGTGACCTCAGAGGCCATCTGGTTCCACTTGTATCTGCACAAGAATCTCTGATAAACTCATTTGTGTCCCCACCACCCATGGCTAGAATTCTTTTCCTACTCCTCTCTGCCTCGTAGCTTCTCTGGTTTCCTTCACCTCTCAGCTAAAGTTTGACCTTTTGCAAGAAGCTTTTCCTAGTTTTCCTTAATCTTAATGCCTTCCCTCTGAAATTACCTATAATTTATTGTGTATGTATCCTGTTTATACATAGTTTTTTCATGCTATCTCCTCCTTGAGGAAGGGACTATGTTTTTGTCTTTCTTTGTATTCCTAGCATTTAACACAGTACTGGCACATAGTAGGCACTTAATAAATGTTGTTGACCTATCCTACCTTTACTTGATAATTTCCACTGAAAGGATAGATGTGTACTTTACAATTTAATGCAGATATTATCCTTCTTTTTTCCTTTTTAAAGAATATCAAGGCTCCTTATCTCTCTCAGAGTGGAAGTACAGTGGCAGTTCATTGACCTTATCCTACTACTGATTGCCAAAGGAACTTTGACTTGTTCCATTTCTGACCTTGGCTGCATTGCACCTCCATAGAAAGCCACATGGCTCCCTACTCCCAGGAGCTCACCATACTGATTCCAGATTTCATGTGGTTACCTAACTGATGTTGGCCTTCCTGCAACACAGAATTCTCTAATGCAAGGGACTTACCAACTTCAGTCTTCTCGTTAGCAGGGATTTTTGGCACACACCACAATACCCAGGATTTAGTGTTTTTTGCTTCCATTTCCTTCCTGTTTTACGTTGTCTTAGTCTACATAATTATAGTAATTGAGCAGATTATTCTTTAGGTTCTATTTTGTATCTTTGCATCAATTCATACAAATCTTCCCATATTTCTTTGAATTCTTCAATCATTCCCTATGGTACAATAGTATCCATATGTATATATGTATGTGTGCTTGTGTGTGTGTATGTACCACAATTTGTTTAGCTATTTCTCAATCATTGGGCAGATTTTGTTTCTTCTTTGCTGTTATAAGTAATGCTTCTACGAATATTTTTGTATAAGTAGGTCTTACCCTGTCATTAATTTCCTCTGAATAGAAACAGATTTTGTAACTTTTCTTAGATATTTTAAAGTTATTTTCCAAAATGGCTGAATCTTTCACAGGTCTACCAGCAGTGAATCATTGTGCCCATTTCCCCTACATCCCTATGAACACTGAGTTTTTCTATCTTTTATCATTTGATACTTACTATCTGTGCGACCTTGGCAAGTCACTTAACTTCGTATAGGCTCAGTTTTCTCATCTATAAAATGAAATGGTTTGATTACCTGGCCTCTGAAGACCCTTCCAGCTCTAGATAAGTGATTCTATGATTCTATGACCTTTGTCGAGCTGATGGATGTGAAGTTATAACTTAAAGTTATTTTAATTTTCATTTCTCTGGTTATTAGAAATGTTGCATAGCTTTTAAGATTTTTGCTAATAGTTTGGGTTTCTTCTTATATCATTTGCCAACTTGTCTTTTTGGGAATAGCTCTTCATCTAATGAATTTGTGTTAATTCTCAAAAGATTCTGGGTGTTAAGACTTTTATGAGAGGTATTTTTTGCAAAGGTTTTCTTTCTGAGCCCATATTTTTTCTTGTTATTCTAGCTTCAGTTATTTTATTGGTGCAACAAAATTTTGATTTCCATTTATTATCTCAGTAGTCTACTTTCCTCTAACACTCTCTTGGAGTTGGCTATAAATTCATCTCCCACGGCTGCAGTAGATAGAATGCTGGGTCTGGATTCAGGGAAGCTTGGTTTAAACCTTGGCTTTGCTACTTACTATTTCTATGACATGGAGCAGTTATATCTTCTCTGGACTTCAATTTCCTAAACTGAAAGTGAGAGGGTTAGGCAGATGATTACATGGTATGGGACTTCAGCTTGAAATCTATGTGTGACTCTCATTTGCAAGCTGAATACCTTTTTTTTTCCTCCTCCGTGTAACTTTTGATATTTTACTAGTTTAACATTAATCGTGATGTTATAAGGTACAAATCTAAACCCATTTTCCGTCAAACAGCTAAAGTTTTCCCAGAAATTCTTGTTGAACATGGAATTCTTTTGCCAGTATTTTGTGTTCTTTGCTTTACTCAGTCCCAGACTAGGGTAGATTCTGTTCTACATCAAGCTTGCATTCCCCTAATTGCCTTTTCATTGCAGAGACAGGAAATAGGTGGAGTGCTAAAGAATGCTGGATTTGGAGCCAGGCAATGTTCAGTTCAATGTCTAGTGTGGCTTCTTAACATCCAACCATGGTCAAGTCACTTCATCTCCTTGGGTCTCAGTTTTTACCTCTGTAAAATGTGGAAGTTGGAATAGCTGCCTCAGACGTCCTTTCTAACTCTAAACTTATGACCCCATGATCCTAGGAAAAATGGATTTAACATGGAGACCTAGTAAGTGTCCTATTTGAATCTTGAATGAGGCTGTCTCTAGACTAAGATGAGAAGTCCAAGATACAAGATATATCCTTGGCATTCTTGCTATTATTCATAAGGAAAAAGGCTCAAATACAAACTTGGAAACCAGTAGAGCTATGTCTGCTTCATCCCACCACCTAATAGATTTTAAATGAAATTTTGATTGATTTCTTTCTGGATACATCTGTAGCCCTTAAAAAAAAATTCCAGTCCTATGTATCCTTTTGGATGCTGCAACAAGCACATCATTCTCTGTTTGGGACACCACAGTCTGTTGCTATAGAAACAATAATAAAGCCACAGACTGCAGGAGTGGAACCTTTTCTAAGGTCTATAGAATATATTTCTGCCTTTTCTGATGCATCTTGATGCCAGAATCCGTGGAAAAGCTGGTACCCAGGAATAGTTGTCCCCAGGGCAGGATTTTGATTAGCAGAGGGTCAAACAGTTCCTTATTGCCTTATGACTCAATCCTCAAGGTGAGTGCCAGGGGAAACTGAGGGGTTATCTCTCTGGAAATCAAGGTCTTTTCTTCAGCAAACATGCCCAGTAAATGAAGTTGTTTTCTAGAGCTTTAATTTAATCAAATCCCCCATCAAATGAAACTGACTTACAGAGTGTAAGCCCACAGGACTGATTCAGTTAGGGGATAATTGTAAATTACTTTGCTTAAGATTGATATTTTCCATATTGATGCTGGCAAAACTATAGTTCTTTTTCATTTCTGATTTGTCAGCAGCCCTGAGAGGACAACTGCTAATGTGACTCTTGTTTTGTATTTGAGGCTGAGCAATTTTATTGAGGTCAAATAGAATTTTGTTATTTGGAATGCCAATTAATTTAAAAAACACAACTCACTATTGCTTAATTCATGTTTCCTAAGCTTTTCTTGTTCCATAATTGATCTGCAACCCAAAGCTGCAAACTGCACAAGTCCCATCTAAAGTCAATAGAAGGTCAAAAAAGCAGAAAGATTAACAGGTAAAGAGACAGTAAGATTAGTTAGACTGACCAAAATAATGTTAGTTCCATTATGAGTATCCAAAATGTATGTGTTCTTAAAGACAAAGACCTGTTTGCATAAAAATTAGAATGCTTCACACATTTTGAAATTAACCATTTGCTGTTTATAGCAAAGGTGCTGAAGTTCTGTTCTGCATATAGAGAAAAAAAAAACCAGAAATATTTATGAAAAATGTGATGAGGAAGAAATTCCATATAAAAACTGGGACAATCTCATTACCAAAAGCTTTGTTCATTGTGCTCTGGACTGGTTTGGTTTAATTCTGGTTAGCTTCAGAAAAGTAAACTGAATGAAGATATTCATTGAAATCCAATAATAATGATTGTTTAAAATATACCCTTAGGCAGTAGGTGGAGTGCTTAAGAGGAAAAAATACTGGATTTGGAGTTAGGTAACATCAGTTCAATTTCCAGCTTGGTTTTCTGGTTTGTCAAGTGATGCACAACCACCTTTTTACTAAAGATTTAAATTCAATCTCTTATTTGTAAACCTGTTAAGCTAAGTCATATATACCAATAGTTGCTCAATGTTAAGTCTATGGTTTTTTTTTTCAAGCAGTGACTTTAAGAAATATTAATTTCAGGGTGGCTAGGTGGTGCAGTGAATAGAGCACCAGCCCTGGAGTCAGGAGGACCTGAATTCAAATACAACCTCAGACACTTAACTAGCTGTGTGACCTTGGGCAAGTCACTTAGCCCCAACTACCCTGCCCTCCCCCCTCCAAAAAGCAAAAAAAAAAAAAAAGGAAAGAAAAAAGAAAAGCAAAAAGAAATATTGATTTACCTCACCTTTTATGAAAATATTTGACTATTCACCTTGAACAGAAAAACATTGAGAAGATATCAACTTGTCCTTGATATAGGAAAGGTTAGGAATTCTGTTAATAAAGAATGGATTGTTCTTTGGGACACCTAACATTTCAGGCTGGAGAGAATGAGATTAGACACAAGAATTAATGGGCTAAGGATTCTTAAAGGTTAAAATGGATTGCATAGGAAAGTTGGTTTATAATGTTTTAGGTGATTTCAACTCACTCTCATAGTAGTATGGGACACAATAAAAAAAGGAAGGGAAGGTAGTCTTTAGAAGACTATGGAAATTTATCACGACTTCATTACTTTATGATCATTACAGTGTGTCTGACACGTACATGTCACCAGAGTAGGTACTGACTCTAAATGTTAAGGCTTTAACCTACTATTTGTAAGACGAAGGAGAAGGTTCTCATTTGACTGGAGCAATATACTTAAGATGACCTTGGTCTAGGTCATGAAGAATCATAGGGTCAGGTAATTTTCTTCTCTATCAGATGACTGCCTCAGTGCCTATTGTTTTATAATTAAATTGGAGCAAAGACTGTTTTCCCTTTTCTTTGTATTTAACTCTTAGCATACATAGTTCCTGGCTATCTGGGCAGAGAAAACACTTAATGAAATGCTCATTGACTTGACTTAACTTGGTTAAAGTGACTGTCTATCAAAATCCCTGCAAATCTGTCTTCACCCTAGACAAACTAGCTCCCTCAAACTACATTTCATTCTGCTGGTTCAGTAACTTCAGTGGGTGGATTAGTGGTAGATTTGGAGGGAGGAAGAAAGGACTCAATTTCATCAGTCTACTCTAGCTGTGTGACCAGGGATAAGTCACTTTATCCCCTCTGAACCTCAGATTCCTCATTTGTAAAACCTATAGTATGTACCTCCCTGGATTACAAATTATTTGAAAGTCAAGACATCACCCTTCATTGGTCATCTTTGAGAGTGAAGGACAAACAACAACAACAAATCATGAGGCTCAAACAAGATAATGTATATAAAGCACTTTGTTAATGTCAGCTATTACCATTTCACAAGATATCTCAAAGGTCTTAGAGCAGTTTAAAGTGCACTAAAGACTTTTGGGACATCCTTTGTACAAAAAAAAGCTTTTGTTTTTTTATTTTTTTGCTTTTTGGAAGGGAGAAGGGAGTGTTAAGTGACTTGCCCAAGGTCACACAGCTAGTAAGTGTTAAGTGTCTGAGGATGGATTTGAACTCAGCTCCTCCTGACTCCAGGGCCATTGCTCCTTACTGTGCCACCAAACACCTCTAAAAAAAGTTTTTATTAAAAGCCAAAAATATATATTCAATTCTACAAGCATTTACTATCTGACAGACACAGTGTTAGATGCTGGGGATGCAAAGACAAAAAACAGTCCTTGCCTTCAAGGAGATTGTGTCTTTATTTTCTTTTCTGCTTGGAATGTAGAATTTCTTATGAGGCTAAATATTGCAACAAGTAGTTTTTTCTCAATACCACATGGTTCACCTCTGTTGAACTATAAAGAATGTTTCTTCTTCTTTCTTGCTTGTACTTTTGCCTATCTAAAATATGAATGAAGATTTTTTTTCACCTCAAGTGTGTATGGAAATGAGTCAGTTCTTCCCAGTACATTCTGTCCTTATTGGCGCTTCGCTACCTTTCTTTTAAGATTTTATAATCTTTGTGATGTTCTATAATTAGAAAAGTGTGGCCTCAGCTGCTTCCTCATACCTAGTTTGGGTCGAACCACCTCATAGTGACCTCTCATGTTCATTAAATTGCTGAATAAAGAATAAAGAAGATTGACATTTAACTGAAATAAAAGGCAATTAGGTAGAAACGTTTATAGATGATTGCGTGTTAGCCGTCTATTCCTCTCTGTTGTCATGAAGTCCTTGTCACACAAATGAGTGCTTATGTACATTGGGGGTGTTAACATTGAACGGGGGGGGGGGAGGTAGCAGGGGGAGAGAAGGTATTGGAGTGCTGTGACTTAAATCCATTCTAGAATAGCCTCAGCAGAAGGCCATGCCAAAACAAACAAAACACAGGTGAAGGTGCAAAGCAAAGATTTGGTATTTTGTCTCTCTGGTTTCTAAGGGTTATAGTCCCTTGTCTCCAAGGGAAAACAAATTCAACTGATCTTGACCAAGTTCAGTAAGATAAGTAGGGCTGAGTGTTAATGGAGGGTAGATATTCTGCCTTACTTGTATTAAATTCACTTAAATTATTGGATCATACTAGCATAGTGTGTGTATACAAAATTGACTTGAAAGTCAAAAAGACTTGGATTCAAGTCCTACCTTTAATACATTATGACAGTGTGACCATGGGCAACTCTGGGCAACTCATTTACCTCTTGGTGCTCTGGGCAATTCTCTAAGACTCTTAAGTTGCAGAGAAGGTACCAATCTACATTGGCAGAATTTTCTTACCTAGGAGTTTCCTATATCACTGAATTTCAATCATCATATATATATTTTTCCCATTGTAACATCTCTTATTGAAGAGGTAGCATATCATTATCAATGGAGAGTTAGTAAGACCTAACTGTGGACAAGTCATTACATATCTTTGAGCCTCAGTTTCTTCATTTGAAGAATGAGGTCATCAAATGAGATTATATTCATAAAGCACTTAGCACAGTGCCTGGTACGCAGTAGGTGTTTAATAAAAGTTTATTGTCTTACCTCTTTCCCCTTCATTTGTATCTGTAGGACCTCTCTGATAGAGTTGTTCTGAGGTTCAAGTGCCATCATGAATGGAGAACTCTGCAAATTTTGAAGTGCTATAAATGTCAGTTGAGAATAGCAGAATGAATAGAGAGCTCAACTTGGAGCTGGGAACCTCAACTTGGGTTGAGTGTGTGTGTATGTGCATGTGTGTGTGTGTGTGTGTGTGTGTCTGTGTGTGTGACAGAGAGAGAGAGAGAGAAAGAGAGAGAGAGAGACCCTGCCTAAGTCACTTAACCCCTTAGTATTCTGGGCAACTCTAAGACTAAGACTCTAAAAGTGGGTGTCATTCCACATGACAGAAAGATGTTTCTTCCCTGTGAGTTTCCAGTGTCAATGAAATCATAGATTCCCCACCCCCAAAGTCAGTTGTTATCATTAAAATCTAAGTCAGTGGAAAAGCTAGATTCAGTTGACAGAAGTTCATATTGCAGGAAACATTACTAGAATTGGAGGCTTTTAAGTGAGAGTTGAATGTTGTTGAAAAGGGCAAAACTATCTGAGCATTCTGATATTTTTAGGACTTTTTCCTGTTTTACCTATGTGACTCAGAAACTCGAAAAGCTCACTGAGGCCTTCAAAGCTGAAAGCAGCTGCAAATGATGCAGCAGAGAAACCTAAAGGGAGGGTATAACAGTGGAGAGATTAACTTGGTGTCTGGTAGTTGCCAGAGGCATCACGACCAAGGCTTGTGCCCAGAGTGCTCCTACATCACTCCCAAGACAAGCATATGTTGACTTTTAAAGACAGGTTCAGTTGATAAAAAGACCTAAGGACACTGTGACACCAGGTCCTTGTACCTTGCATACCACCCTGTAGGCAATTAGAGTTCCTTGGACATTGGAGCCCCTGTGGGTAGAGACCTTTCTCCAGATGTTTATTACCTCTACTGAGGAAGCTCCCATGAGGAGAGACAATAGGGCAGGGCTAGGGAGCTGTTCATCCAAAGTGCCTTCTTATATAGTTTTTTTTTGGGGGGGGGCTGATGATGTGGAGTAGGAGAAGAAAGGGGAAGAGAGAAGAGGAGGGGAACAGGAAGAGGGAGAAGAAGAGGAGAGTAGAAGAGTTTCATCATTTGGTGGTCTCCAGTTTCAATGAACTATTCTTACTATTTGGTTTTAATCTCACTTATTTCTACCTGATAAAGTACTTTTAGTACCTTCTAAATTTTGATAGCTTAGAGCAAAGCCCAAGTCACCTTGTATTAGTTAAAGCTTTAGCTATTGGAAATGATAGGAATGGGGTGGAACTTTCTGAGCAAAGACATAGTTTGGCTGACTTGTGGTCTAAGGCTGTCACAAATAATAATTGTAAATCAGAAGATCGATTTTCTTATACAATGGGTTGTACTTATTGGTTGTTGGTGTGTTTGGCTCTCCCATGTGACCCATCCCCCCCACTTAAAAAAAATCAGGAACACAGTTAAAAATAGAGACTTATAGAAGTCTCTAAAAAATACAGAAATACTAGCAAAAGCTATTTAAATATTTTATGTTTATTTTCATGGTGCACAAATGTACAATTGTTCAATTTAACAAACATTTGAGAGGTTAAAAGGAAAGAAACTGTATTCTTAAAACTCCCAACCCTATAAAGTCTCCAGAAACTCTTGAGAGCCAAGCTTATCTGGCCTCAAGGTACAGGAGATAACTTACAAGAATGGAAATGATACACAGGGACCCAATGGATTGTTACTGTTTCACTGCATCCTGCTGGGGCTGAGATGATTCCAAACTGATGATGCTCTTGGGTTTTCCCTTTGAATTTTTATTACTGAGTAACACGAATGACACTTTAATAAATATCCCAAATGCTGGACCTACAAAGTCATTGTATCCTTTTGTCTAAGAAACTCAGGAATTCTACCCATTAGTCATCAGGGTGACCCTATGCAATTCTGTGAGGTAGATTGGAACTGGTACTCTTCCCTTTTTTTTTTGTGATGGCAAAACTGAAGCACAGAGGCCTAGCCACCTCCCCAGGGTGTGATAGCTGGAGAGAGGTTTTCTCTCAAAACCATGGATAAGGAATAGTGAATGTAGACGTCACCATGGTAACCATGGTAGCAGATCTTTCTCTTGGTTTTTGTTTTTCAAATTCTGCCTCTTAAGAATCAGAGAGTGGAATGGACATTTCCCTCCTACTTCTAGATATCCTTCCTCATCTCCTTGGGGTGGGGGTGACACTGCTTCTCTCTGAAGTAGTCAAACAACTGTCTGCTTTTTCATGGACAGTTGCACTGAAGCTTTTTAAGGTCTAATTTAAATGTTTTGTTTCAAATCAGCCCCAGTGAATTCAGGATGGTCTATAACTGATATGTGTTTTAGTGGGTCTCTTTGGACCTCCAGTTCAGGATGCCAAATGAGTGGATGATAAGTAGAGTTATTTTTGTTGGTGAATTTATTGTTTTATTAACACCTGTGTTCAGGTGAAATGTTGTGGAATACCAAATCTAAATGACAATGATGAGAATAAAGAAAAGATTCGATCAGGATATCTGAATAGCCCTGTGTCCTTGTGGGGGAGAGATAGGGGACAGAGGAAGTGAATAGTTTTTGATGGGTCATACTTATTGTTCTCTTCCTCTTCCAGTCTGTGCTGATTCCATGATAGAAAAATTAATATATAAATAGCAGTTGATATTTTCCCATAACTCCTTCCACCAACAAAGAAGTGTGATTACATAAATTCATTTTCACATTGTTCTTTTCAAATTGACAGGAGACAATCTGGGAAAGAAGCTAAGCTCAGAATGAGGTAGTGGCCCAGTCACAGTTAAATGTAGTTTGATTCAGCAGCAGACAGCAGCTATTCAAGGCGGATAAGGTTGCTGGTAAAATGTCACTTTTGTTGCTGGCGACAGTGCTGGTGGAAAGAGGAAATCCAAGCAAAAGAAAGAAAAAAAAATTAAGTGGATTTTCTAATATGCCAGTAAGGCACAAAGACAGTATTTTTCTTCTGGAATTAGGACTATGGTTAGATCTACTAGAATTGCCCCAGCATGGGAAGTCATAGTAACATAACTTTTTTTTTTATTTCACCCAGTGCAACTGTATACAAAATGACTTTGTATGTAGAGTTATCTTTCCACATCATGGGGGTTAGGGAGATGGCACCTCTGCAATATGGAAAATCCAAATAAAAATTTTGACCCTCCCTTTGTAACAGAAAAGTCTGAATTATCAGGGTATTAAAACATAAAATAAGTTATTATGCAATATTATATGTATATTTTATGCATTTCTGAGTTTCTAAGTTTCTTCTGTGTCATTTGCAACTTTGGCAAAACTCCCCCAACATTCTAAATTAATTTCTTATACTGACTCAAGATATATTGAAACCAGGATGGGTAAAGTCACAATTTGGAAAGGATAACTGTATGTCATAAAGAATTTCAGGCCTTTTGGGATTGAACTCAGGGGAGGGCTCATCTTTATAAGCACTGTTGAATGAAGAATCTAAGGAGCATAGATTTAAGTATTCAGGGAAATATGCAGCCCTATGACTCTAACTAACCCTTTCCTTTTACAGACGAGGGGAGAGAAGTAAGGTATAGAAAAGTTAAGTAACTAGCCCAGGTACCCATGCCAGAGGTAGAATTTTGACTATGGTCTTCCTGATTCTAAATTCATTGCCCTATACACCACACCTTACTGTCTCTCAGACAGTTTGGTGTGGGAAAGGGACATTTTATAGCTGGGACAGGATGTTATTATCAGTTCTGCAATTTTAACCAATATATTATAGGTGGAAATGAACATCAGATCTTGATCTCAGTAAGAAGGGAACACCTTGATCTCTGAAAGGGCCACAGGATGGGAGGAATGAGGAGACCTGTTCATTACCTAAAGGAAGTCAAAATGAAAGGTTGAGAGTGAAAAGACCATACAAATGCTGTGACCTGACATTTTCATTAGGCACATTTTCAAAACTTTTCCTCTCTTTGTGTATTGCCTCCTTGAGTTCCCTTTCAAAATTACTATAATAAGAAAGTATCCCTAGGTCAAACTCCATCAGAAGCCTCTTAATAATGGAATACAAAGTAGTTGTAATCAAAGATACAATACCTGGTAAAAAGGTTTTGGCAACAGGTAACTAGCTCAGCTGTGTTGCTAAGTGAAGTTGAGTTGAAGGCATTTGCTAAAAGACTATGGCAATCTATCTCCTCAGGAGGGTTGGAGAGTATGCCTAGAAATTAGACATTAGACATAAGAAAGACATTCATTTAATTAATTAGAGAACTAAAATCTTTGTGTTCCCAAGTTTCTCCTCTCTTCCTTCCCCTCTCCATCCCCCACCTGCATTCAGCTTTTCAATTTCTACCCACTCTCAGTACAATAGTGGGACCGTTTCTTAGCCTTTTTCTCTTATTAATCCATCCTTTGGACTCAGGTAGGAAGCCAAAACTGAAACACTGCCATCTTGTGGGCCCTAAGAGATAGGCAAGACAGAGCACTTACCAGCAATACAGGCTGTCATGAAGCTGGCTACAGTACCAGCGATCAGAGCCCTGAAAGCTCCTGCAGCGATGTCCTGCTTCCTGGAAGGAGCCATAGATGCTAGGGAATATGGAATAAACATAGAGTTGTCAGTAGGCTCAGATAAGACCTCCCTCAAAATGAATTATCTCCAGAAGGAGCTCTGGGGTTGGACTGTTCAGTGCAGGCACCTTCTGAATAGATAAGGGTTCAATTTTTAGTGGGGAGCTCCTCAAGGTGGAAGACAGGAGTTTAGCCAGAGCTGTAACTAGGAGGTGCAACTGGGACTTTCTTGTAGGGTGCTGAAATTTAGAGGTTACTGACAGCATTACTGATTCTTTAGCAGGTAGAAACCTAGAAGGTAGCACCTAGTTAGCAAGAGTAATTTACTTAAAATAGAAAACTACCAGATTGCATGATTCTTCCCATGAATGGTAGTATGAGCTTCTAGTCTTTACTCTGCTTCACACTTATAGTGTCTTGGTCTCAACATGGCAATCTAGATGAATTTGTCTTTAGAAGGTTTTTGGTTGCTTATTGATACTAGACACATTTTGTTGTGCTTGCCCTAGATCCAGAATTACTAGTTATGGCTCTGAATCTGACTCACTAGAAAGGACTGAGGCTTTTATTCTCAAAAACTTAGCCTTGCTTAGAGAACAGGTTGGATACAACAGAATCCCTATGATTAATCAGAAATAGAGGTATACATGGCAGGATAGGTGGGTGGGAGTGGGCAATTGGGGGAAGCTGGCTTGAATGATAGCACAGAAACTCTATAGTGACTGATTCAGATAAATAGATATAGATATACATACACATATATTATATATGATATATAATTCAGGGGTGGGGAACCTGTGACTTTGAGGCCACATGTGGCCCTCTAAGTCCTCAAGTGCAGCCCTTTGACTGAATGAAAACTTGGATTCAATCCAGGGGGTGTACTTGAGGACTTAGAGGGTTCCACACCCCTGAATTATATATGGGGTTGGGGAGGTGGTTCTTTTTGTGACATATGCATTCCTTGCTCTATTGGTCCTCTCCTACCTTTCTAGTGCTAGTAAAATCTTTATTCTGGTATTAGAGAGAATGGAGCAGATGGAAGGACCAAGCATTTCAGTTTAAAGTGCATCAAAATCACACAGGGGTTCAGAGAAAGAGCATTATTACTTACTGAGTCCTCCAATCACTACTCCTAGAGAACCAAAATTGGCAAAGCCACAGAGAGCATAGGTAGCAATGGTTTCAGAGCGAACCTGTAAGGCAAGCAAGACACACCCAGATGAGCAAATGTTAAGGCCATGGCTGGGAAACATTCACATATATTAAGTTCTTGGTCCTGACTGTCACTCCCACTGACTCTTGAAGCAACATGGCACACTAACTAGAAAGAATACTGTATTTGGCATCAGAAAAGTTAGGTTTGAATCCTAGCTTGGCCACTTATTGCCAGTGTGACCTCACCCTGACTGGAGTACCATCATTTAACCTCTCCATGCTTCAGTTTCCTAGTCTATACAGTGAAGAGATTGGATTAGGTTAGGTCTAAGATTCTTTCCACTTTTGAATTTATGGCCCACCTAAGTCACTGTTGAGCCTGGTTGTTGTGGTTTTATTGTTTGTTGTGTCCAACTTTTTGTGACCCCCTTTGGAATTTTCTTGGCAGAGATACCAGAGTGGTTTGCCATTTCCCTCTCCAGTTCATTTTACAGATGAGGAAACTGAGGCAAACAGGGTTAAGTGACTTGCCCGGGGTCACACAGCTACTTAGTGTCTGAAGCCAGATTTGAACTCTGGAAGATGAGTCTTCCTTGATTCCAAGTCCAGTGCCCTCATCACCACGCCCCCTAGCTTCCTGTTGACCTTGATATTTGCCTCTTCTATCTCTTTCTCAAGTGCCTAGAATAAAGGTGCTCTGTGCAGAGGAGAATCTACCAAATGGCGGCTGGCTGTTTTGGATCTTCCACTTACTAGCCAAGATCCTGTGATTCCTTATTCTTTGGAGGAAACAAGAACAGCATAAGGTTTAGCAATTTTCCCTGATGACTTACTTTGTATCTCTAGTCAGAAACAAAGCAAATAAACTTGGCAGATGGAAAGAAATGGCAGAAATGAAAGCAGAGGTGAAGCTGCTGCTTTCTGCCCAGTAGTTAATTACTTCATGCCTTCACCCTGACTGGAGTGCTATCAGACCTCTGGTTCATCCAGGCAATGAGCCAGAATCCCACTGCTTCTCTGTGTGACCTTGGACAAGTATTGCTTCTCTCAGAAAATTCCCCATAGGAAGTTCAGAGTTCAGGGGTGATACTCCCTAAATGTAGGAGCCTAGATGAGGTGGCTTCAAGAATTGCACCTAGCCCTATGATTCTAACAGTGGGTAAGAAAGGAGGAGGAGAGAAGTCATAGAGATGCACAGCACTGGACTGGATTCAGGCAGCATTCCCATTGCCTCTTTACCCATCACTTTGAAAATACTATTACTAAGTGGAGCCCTACACTTAACTTGTTTTCTGTGTTTTAGAGACTGTCCAGTCTGGAAGATCTTCTAACAGTCTACTCTAGGACAACCACTAAGAATCAAAAGACGAAATGATAGGAATTCTAGATCTTGAGCAAGAAGGTCGTCAGAAGCCATCTAGTACAATGCCTTTCATCTCTAAAAGACAAAGAAACTCACAGGAAAATAAGCATCAGAGGGTGGGGATTTGAAGCTCAGGCCCCTAACTCTATAGGCAAAGCCTCTTTTATTGTTATCACGCCCCAAATAAGAATGTGATTGAGTCTTGTTCTTTTGTCTCGCCCAACCCTGGAACGTTCAGGTATAGGTCAAAGAATAAGCAAAACAAGTAGGGAACCAAGAGTCCCTTCCACCCCTTCCCCTTTACTCATTAACTAGATTTTTAAGCCAACATTCAAGTTGGCGGAATGGGGATGGTTAAGCTTTCCGTTTATTATAAGCTTCCCCCCCTTTTCTATTTCTGAGAACCCCTTTGTTGATATTTTCAAGCAACATATATGGCAGACAGGAAAAAAAATATTTCAAGTATTCATTTGGTCTACTTTTCCTGGAAATGCTTTTGTTTCTTACGTCTCCCATCTCCCTCTCCCTCTTGCTCAGCACTAAGGACTGTGTTCTCTCTTTACATTTTGTCCAATTGACTTCAAAAGCAGGATCTCACTGTGGGGGTGGAGATGGGGGGGGAGGGAAGAGGGAGGGGAGAGAAAGAGAGAGAGAGAGACAGACAGACACTGAGGGAGAGAGAGAAGGAGAAAC
This sequence comes from Pseudocheirus occidentalis, assembly GCA_028646575.1. Taxonomy (NCBI): domain Eukaryota; kingdom Metazoa; phylum Chordata; class Mammalia; order Diprotodontia; family Pseudocheiridae; genus Pseudocheirus; species Pseudocheirus occidentalis. The sequence continues at coordinate 123,517,278 of CM053599.1, forward strand.
AGGGACAGAGACAGGAGAAGGGAGGAAGGGAGGGAGGGTGGAAGAGAGTGGAATGATAAAAAGAGAGAGGAACTTTTCTTTGGAGGCTGAGGGGAGAGGGAAACAGAAATGCAGCTATGGCCAGGACAAGAGGAAGGTCAAGAAAACCTGTGGTGAACTCCTATTATCTGTTTCTAAAAATGTACAGGTTAGGTGGTAGAATGAAAAAAATCCATTTCACTATCAAAATAAAAATGAGCAGTGTGATTTTGTGTGTGTTTTAAAAAGAATAATCTTTACTTTAAGAGCAAGAAATTAAGGAACTATGATATAGTAGAAGTAATACTGGCTTTGAGATAAAAATTTAATCTCAAAGAATTTGAGGCTCAAATTCTTGTTGTTCTTTGGTGATCTGGGGCAAGTCTGTTAACCTTTCTAGTCCTGTTCCCTCATATAAAAGAAGGACCTTGGCCTAAGTAATCTTTAGGTCATGGTCCTCAAATGGGGGCCATGATGGTACCCTAAGGGAACTGTACTTTATCTAAGGAGCACATGATTAGCCACTCAGAGAATGGGAATGTGGGTTTCATCCCATCTTCCCCATGTTAGTCATTCATAGGCCTTCCCTTCCATATAACCAGGCGTATCCTTCACTCATTTATATCCCAACACTTCCCAACTCCACCCTCCTTATGCATCTTTGCGAATTCCCAACTTCTCCCTTCTGAGCCTTTCAGGGCTGATTATAACCCAGGTTAAGTATAACCTAATCCTGACCAGAGCAGCTGTGCAAATGCCTTTGGGACATTTCCCATCCCATCTCCCTTCTGCCTCTTTCCTCAACAGCCTATTTACCAGAAACATTACTGATAGGGATGGCAAGGTCAAAAAAGACCACTCTTCCAAAGTACCTTCTAGCTACCAAATCCAATCGTCCTATAAATTGCTTAGCCCTATGAGGTGGGCTTGTTTTGTCTGAGGCTGTAGCTTCTACTTGTTCTGTAATCTCTCCTTGAGGAAAAGTTTCTCAGAAAGTCATCTCTGGCATTTCAAGTTGATAACTTTAAGAAGTTAGGTGGTCAGGTAGCTCTTCCTGCCTCCAAATATCTCTTCCACTGTAAGATAATCCTTTCAGTTCTAATCTTCCATGAATCCATAAACTATAAGGCCTTAGCTCAAGAAAATATGCACAGAAATGCCTCTTAAAATACAAATATCCCTGGAAGGCTTAACACAATTATTAATACCATTAAGATATTATGAATCAGTGAATCAATAGAATATAATTTCTTTTGAGGGTAGGGACTGTCTCATATTTGTACTTGCCCCCAACATCTGTGGCAATGCTTAGCACATAGTAGGCACTTCATAAATGCCATGTGGTTTGATTGGTACATCATAGATTAACAAGTTAGCAAGTTCCCCAAGGCAACAAGCCATAGAACATTTGAACTTGAAGAGCAGCAAGGTCTGCTATTTGAAGTTCAGGATGGGAATATGTGGGATAAGATTAAGTTAGTTTAAGAAACAAGAATTACAACTGAGAGAAATGTTCTTTTCTTCCCTAGGGCCAGTCCTGCCAGGAATGAATGGTACTGTGGATCCCAAGAAGAAATAACCTCATGTGGAGAATAATTTTCTTACATTTGGAAGCAGACCTTGTTTTTAAATGAACCATAGTAGTGAACCATATTTTGTCATTTGTGTAAGGAACTCTGAGTATTTTCCAAACGTTTCACCCTCGCAGCACCCATAGGGAGTTAAATAGATTTATTGTTATCCTCCTTCCTACCGTTGGAAAAACATATTTATAAGCACTAAATGATTTCTCCAGAGTGATTTGGCATGTAGGATAATTAGGATACAAGAGTCCTAACTCCAGTGGACATCCTTTCTCTAAATGTGTGAGGGTGGATTGGGGGAATAGAGAGGGCAGTAGTACACTTCTTGAAACTTTGGTAAAAATCAGTTGGTTTTACTCTAATTTTTAATCAGAACTTTTGTTCTTAAGTTACACCCATAATAACCTTTTCACAAAGTTACTAGGGGTTGCCAAGGTTGTAGGTTTTCTTGCATTATGCAAGACTATTTACTTTCAGTGACTGGCAGTTGGGAATAGAAGACATTTTACTGAATTAAGCCTATTTTCTGCATTTGGCAAGGAAGTGTGATGATAGTCAATCCTAACTAAACATGAAAGACAACTGACTGTAGATTCTTATGGTGGGGGCCCCTCAGTGGTCATTAGATATAGTATAGCCAAAGAAGGAAAAATTAGAGCAAAGAGACAGAGTCTGGAACAGCTGCATTTGATGAACAGGTAAGTCTCATTGCCAGATGCACAGGACAGAATGTCACTAAAGGTAAACAAAAGCAAACAATGTGAGCAGGGAATGGCAAGACTGGTGGGTGGGTGAGCATGGACCCTTCATCCAAAAAAATGACCCTTAAAACACAATAAAGCAGATGTGTTAACCTGGGTTCCCCTAATGCACTGTTGGTGGAGTTGTGAACTGGTGCAGTCATTCTGGAGAACAATTTGGAACTATACCCAAAGAACTATCAAATTGTGCAAACCCTTTGATCCAACAAGAGCATTAGTAGGCCTTTATCCCATAGAGATCAAAGAAAAGGGGAAAATGTTCACGACAGCTCTTTTTGTGGTAGCAAAGAATTGGAAATTGAGGGGATTTCCATCAAATGGGGAATTACTAAACAAGTTGTGGTAATATGGTTGTGATGGAATTCTATTGTACTATGAAAAATAATGAGCAAGATCATTTCAGAAAAACCTGAGAAGATGTAACATGAGCTCAGGCAAAGCAAAGCAAACAGAATCAGGAGAACATCGTACATAGTAACAGCAATGGTATAAAGATGATCAACTTTAAAAGACTTGGCTACTCTGATTGAGAAAATGATCCAAGACAATTCCAGTTCCATAGGAACCACTCTGACAAATGCTATCTACCTCCAGAGAACTGTAAACTCTGAGTGTAGATTGAAGCATACTATTTAAACTTTTTTTCCTTTTTCTTCAGTGTGTTTTCTTTTGCAACACAGCTAATATGGAAATGTTATGCATGACTTCACATGTATAATTGATATCAACAAGGAGGGGAAGGGACAGAATTTGGAACTCAAAATAAAAAAAGAATGTTAAATTGTTACATGTAATTAGGAATATTTAATGAAATATTTTAAAAATATTACTCAGTGATTTGGTGGCTGGACTTGTGAGCCAGGAACATCCAAGATGAAATTTTCCCTCAGATGCTTACTAGCTATGTGATGCTGGGCAATTTACTGAACCTCGCTAAGCCTCAGTTTCATTGTAAAATAGGGATGCTAAAACATACCTTGCAGGATTCTTGGGAGGATCATCTGAGAACACATGAAAAAAAATAAGTTTCAATTTCATTATACCTCAGAAATGGGCAAATACTACATCAGCACCCTCCCAAACTCTGGGGTTTTGAAACAGTCTTAAAAAATACATACACACATATTTTAATAACTATTTCAGTATAATTGATTTCTTCTGTAATCCTATATGTTTTATTTTATTCTTTTAAAAATATTGTTCTGAGAAAAGGTTCATAGACTTCACCAAATTAACGCAAAGAATGGCTAAGAATCCCTGTACTAAAGGGAGCCACTGAATAAAACACTGAGCAGACAATATAACCTTTGGGACAGTGGCTTCACACTGTCAGCATCCTTATGAAACATTATTTACTTCAAATAGAGAAGCAGATGCCCTGGTTTACCCTGTTCCTTAGCAGCAATTCAGTGCCCTATACTCTATATTGGAAACACTATATATAGATAATACAGCCCTATGAATGTGCCCTCTAAAACTCTGGATAATAATAATGACAATAATAGTTAGCATTTATGCAGTACTTTGAGATTTGCAAAGTGCTTAATAAACATTACCTCATTCAATTATTACATGCCATCCTCCTTTCCCTCCAAATAGAAACAAGAAACAGAACAAAAGAAAAACCAAAAAACAACCAATAATTGGAGTATCCACAGCCAACAATTGAATTCCTCGTGTTCCATAATTCTTATGCCCTTCCAAGTTAGAATCCTGGCATATGTCTTTTTTGTCCTATCTTCTTCTCTTCCCCCCACCACTTCCCAACAATCCTCTAAGGTAAATACTATTATTATATCCATTTTATACATGAATAAACTGAGGCTAAGAGGTCAAGTGATTTGCTCAGGGCTAAGCAGCTATAAGTGTCTGAAGTTGGATAGCAACTCAGATTTTTTACTCCCTCACCTAGGCTTCCAAGATGAATCTACCTCTGTAATAGTAATGAAAACTAAAGATTCCTTTGTATTGGAAAGCTAAGAGGTACTTAGCACCTCATTCAAATTAAGCCTCTGTTAAAGAAACAGAAAGTATGAACCCATGTTGCTGATGGAACAGGAAGAAGCTGAAAAGGGAGGAGCAATACTATATATGAAGAAAAGCCCCAGAGAGGGAGAGTCAGAACTCCTTGGGATAAGCTTCATGGAGGTAGAAGCAGCTGTTGCTGAGGAAGCTGAAGAGGAAAGGCCCAGACTGGAGATAATGATTTTGATTTTGGAAACCTGGGTGAAGTGGTTTTGATTCTGGTAACAAGCTGGAGTTTCTGCTGGGGAGCTGCCAAAGACTGAGGAAGCATGACTGTGATACTGGTACTTTGTGTGAACCTGTTTGTGGCTTTGTTAAGCCTTAACTTCCCAGGAACAGAGACTGTGAAGAATTTAAGGTGCACTGGACACCGTGAGCTTCAGTGTAGAGCAGGAACAATGTGGAGAGCTAGACAAGGAACTGGAAGCTGTCTGCCTTTGAACACAGGTGACAGTTTGGTGAATCCAGATAGGAGCTGGGACCATGGAATTTGAGAGCCTACCTTGAGTCCAGCTGAAAGAAGACTTTACTTGGATACTGTACACCAACTGAGAAGATTGTAACTTATTTGTGACTGAGGCATGGATGGCCTATGTATTTTTCACTACCACCTTAAGAGAGTGCTGAGTAGTGACTGATGTAACAGTGTACCACATGAGTGGAGAACTTTGACTATTATATTTTGTGACTCTTAAGGAGGCCTCCTTAAGGATGACTGAATGATTGAGTTGATTGAAGGAATGAGTTACTAAGGGATTGATTGACTAACTGATTATATTTTGTTCAAAACTGCGTCAAAACTAAATGATTATACTTTGTTCACCACTGTGGTGAAAGCTATGTGGCCATTTTCTGTGATAAGTTGCAAATGCTGTATTTTGATTATCTGGGATAAGTTGTAACATTGTGAATGTTGTACCTTGATTGACTGTGAATGTTTTGCTCTGATTTGTTATTGAACAAATTGAGTATTCACTATACTAGCTAATCAGAACCTTAAAAGCTGTTCACAGCAGCGTTCTTCTGAAAAGCTGCTCGTGCTTGGCTTTACAACATCCTGGTTGGGGCTTTATTCACCAAGAATGTCAAATTTGCTACCATTATCCCACAAGAGAAGGAAAACACCACTGACATGTTAGGACCCATGAGACAACCACTTGATTGGGAAGTCAGGGTGCTCCAAGGAACTTAGACCCTCAAGGCTTGCTTAGATAAAGCCCCTTTTCAGTGAAATCTGCATCTTTCTGCTCCTTCCCTTCCTCTAATTGAAACAAAAAGAGGCAAAAAGACTTTTCCCTCGTGGATATGTGGGCTGGCTATAAGCAGACCATACAAGCCTCTCACTGTTAATGTTTTGAAGTTTAGAGTCTTGAAAAACAGCTGGAGTATGAACCCTGGTGACAAAGAATTGTATTTAGAAGAGATTGGGGGATTAATTTACAGACAGCATAAAAAAGTGAGATTGGTGAGAAATAATCCAAACTATCACGAAGTATCAGTCTGTACCTCCAGAATGTGGTTTGTTCCTTGTTCCCTTAGGCTCAGGAATTTGTTTCTGTATCTGCTCCCTCTCCTGACCCGTCCAGTCTTGCCATGGTAACATTTTTAGGGCATTCTTTGCTGAACTCTCCCCATACTCTTGATATCTACAATATCACCTTTCTTATATATCCACATATATGTAGCCAAAAGGACAACACCATGTTTTTGAAAGGGCCTAGAAACATGTACTATGTTCCTCTCTTTTTTCTTTTTGTATTAGTCATTTTGGGAACTCACTGGAACATGGCAGAGCTGGTGGAAAGCTATACACACTTAAAAAAAGAAGTATACTCACATGGCCAGACTAAAGCAGAAATGTACACCTAGGTACATGGACCTTCTGCCCATCCCTTCAGACCTGTTCTCTGATGGGCCTTAGAGCAATAGACAACATATCTTATTTAAGTTCCCTAGAAGAATATAAGCCCCTGCTTTAATTTTTTTCTTTCTATCTCCATCACTTAGCTCAGTACCTAACATACAGTCGATGCCTAATAAATCATTGATTAATATAATGGAATTATTCTTTTATTTGGTGGGTAATAGAGAAACTATAAATGGCTGGGGGCTTTTTCTGTCTGTGCTTGATATAAATCTGAGTAGTCTGCAGGGCCTTACGTCGAATTTACCTCCCTGGACCCAGGAAGGAAGAACTTAATTCCATTCTTTTTCCAGTAATGCTTGTGTCCCCATGTTTTTAGAATTGGTATGAATGCATATCAGCCATTTTTATGGGTTTGCATGCTTGTATTGAGAGTCAGAAATTTGAAACTGGATGTCCTTGCAAGTACTCATTAAATAGCTTTCTCCCTCTTGCCTCAAGCAAAATTGTCTCCATTTATTAAGTGGGCTTCAGCTAGGCAGTATCCTATCATCCATTTGCTTTTAAAGATCTTTGGGGAGGGAGAGGCCATTGTTTCCAACCTTTCTGAAAGTAATGTCATTAATAGCAGCAAATGCGGATGGTTTGTGCCTCTGTTAAAGCTGGCTGTTACATGCTTCCCCCTTCTGTTTCATCTCGGTCTGAGGCCCTCAATGCATCTTTCATTTCTGGGCTGTACTTTTTGCTGTCTTTTCAGATAAATTTTATCCCTTGACCACCTGTCTTATACAGGGGAAGGAGGGTGGGAGGAAACAAGCATTTGCTAAGGGCCTGCTATGTACTAAACATTAAAAAAATATATATTTTTAATTCATGTTACAAAATAATCATTTCCATTACAGTATGATAAAAAAGATGATTGCACATAAATTGCAAATTTGCCATGTACAACTTGCTATTCCCTCCAAATATACAATAAAGTTATGTATCATTTGATCCTCACAGCAATCCTGCGAAAGAAGAACTACACAGTACAGTAGTCAAATAGAACATGGTGACTCTATCCTCAAATGAAGCCATAGAGCAGTGGTTCTCAACCTTCCTAATACCACGACCCTTTAATACTCGTATGTGGGTGTATCTGCATGTGGGCAGACCTGCCTGGAGATGGATAGAGGAGCTGTCTCGGTTCCTAAGACCATCAGACGTATGTGTTTTCTGATGGTCTTAGGTGACCCCTGCAACCCCTGTGAAAGGATCGTTTGACCCCCAAAGGGATCACAAAGGTTGAGAACCATTGCCATAGATACTTTTGCTTCTGCAATCACCACTTTCTATTTCAAGCCATTACTCCATTCCATTGTTAAGGTCATCTTCTTTGTATATACATTAATATTACTCCCCTTCCTGTAAAAATCATTAGTGGCTCCCAATTCCCTACTGAGTTTACGTTCATTTACCCAAATTTCAAGGCTCTCCATAATCCAATGCCTTTTTACCTCTCTAGGATTATGTCTTGCTTGCTCCATGTACTTTTAAATTCAGCTAAACTGGCATATTAGCTGTTCTCAAAAGTAAGTGCTTTGCGTTTCTGCCTTTTGTGCTAAAAATACCTGCCCTCCCTCCCCTTCTTTACCTACTGACTTCTTATGTATCATTTTTAAAAGTCCATTTCCAATGTCACTTCTTCCAGGAAGTCTTCCCTGATCTCCCCCCACCCCCACCCTTCCAGGCCTCACTTAGCACTTTTTTGCACTTCTCTAATGCCCTTGCATCTATCACTTTGTATAATTGTTATTTGTCTGCGTATCAACTATCTGCAGTAGACTGTAAGCTCCATGAAGGCAGGAATCATTTCTTATCTAAACCTGGTGTTTCCCCAGCATCTAGTGCTTTTGTCTACAAACACTTAAGTGCCTAATAAATATTGTTGAATTTGGTAGTATTCTCTATTGTGTCATCAGGATGATTGGCTTTCATTATTATTACCTGTGTCAGAGTTCTGTACAATATCAACACTGCCCACATTTCAACTAACTTATTTTGCCCGTGTTTTCCCATCTTATACATCCAATGGTCTATGGAGAACTGGAGACTGTTTAAGTTCATACTTTCCAAGTGATCAGATAAGTGTTGGTGGAGGACTTGAACGTCAAGGATCAAGTCAGGATCTCACTGTAGAAGATTTGATCTAATGGTGGAGGCTCAGGGTTTTATTTTGGAAATTATGAGTCTCATTCTCCATCTTATTCCAGTGATCCACACTTTGTTAAACATCTTTAGATTCTCAATGAGAACCTGTTTGATTTCAGTCCTACAGTAAAGGGGAAGAGTTCATGAAGAAGGGAACTCCAGATTGTAGGATCCAATGAGGCCATCCCTGGTATTTCATGGACTGAGATGGCAATGGAACCAATGAAAGAACATATATCAATGGAGCCTATGCAAGACAATCACTGCTACTAAACCTCTGTGCTGGAACTAGTGGGAAAGCATTCTAGGAGGAAGAACGGTGCCTGAGTCCCAGGATGAGCAGCGACTCATCATGGCAGAGGGAAACTGGGTCATGGCACTGGAATGGCAATGAGCAAGTCACAACATGGCAATTTGCACCTCTTGCTGGTCTTATTTTACTCCTGGCTCTCTTTGGCTGTTCTCTCTCTTAGACAAATTCAAACGGAAATGATTCTCCCAGTCCTGTCTCTTGCCTTTCTCTGGCTGCCAGCTAATTTATTTTCACCCAGCATTATTTTCTGATTTGATGATGCACTCTACGAAAAGCTGAGAGGAAGAATGAAAATTTCCTACTGTTTTGTTAGTTTACACGTGAACAGAGCCTGGAATAAGTTGGGAAAATCAGGCATAAACACATTTCTGCCCAGGAGCTAAATTAATTGTAATTAGCTGAAAGACTTAATGCTATTCCTGACAATATGTATAACTGTCATCATTTGAAAATGAACTTATCAGATGGGGTTCAGTTTCCTTATCAAATGTCCATATATCTGTGTTGAGAATGTGTGAGGATATAGAGAGCTGAGCATTTCATTTTAAGAACACAGGTTTTGACAATCTAAGCCCCTATATGTAAATTAACGTTAAGACAAGAGTATTTGTTTCTGACAACATGTATGCGTATGTGTGTATGTGCCTGTATAACAGCGGTTAATTTGGTTGGGAAAGAATGCATTTTTTTTCCTTTAGCGCTATACTGGCAAAATGGGAATTAAGTCACCGATCATTTATATCTTTTCACTCTTTATCTGAAGACTGCTGCTGCTGCTGGATAGCCAGTAAAAACAGGCAGGAGACCCAACTTCTTATAGGCCCAGCACAGCTCAAATATCTGTTTTGGAAAATTAGTGACTTGCATTTGGATGACAAAGTTCTAACGAAGTAAAAAAACAAACTACAGTGATCCCTTCCACATGGTGACTTTCTCCATTGCTCTTTGATATATTGTGGGTTGGCATAAGAAATTAAATGGGAACTTTGGAGGGGGAGTTTTGCCAAAGCTGCAGATGATATGCAAAGGCCAGCAGAGGACACAGAGCCTATGACCAAATACTTAACCAAACTTTACAATAAGGTCCTGTAAAGACCCTATAAAAAGAAAAAAAATCAGATTTCTTGATATTTCTGATATGAGGGGAAGGCCAAAAAATTTTATGCAGATTTTCCAGATTGCAGTGCCTTGCCCCTTAACTCCTGTGATGTGAAAAGGATAACTATAAAAGTCAGCAACCATTTTGAGTCTCTAAATCACCAACAGTCCTTAAGTCAAATAGGGAATAGGGAATATGAGTTTTTAAATTTATGCATTATTATGGAGATTGAGATGTGCCCAAGATTTCTTTTTAAGATTACTTCATAACAACATTGATTTTCTCCCTAAAAAGGATAACCTTACAATCTCTTCCCCCTTATTCCCCATGCTTTTTCAGGTTTTTGTTTTTAGGTTTGATTAACTAGAATTCTTTATAGGTACAATTGATAACAAACAAGTGATTAAATAGTTTTGCATATAAATTAATGCTAATAGGAAACATTCTGCGTTCTGAAAGTCACTTGCTTTGTAAAGTCAATTGTGGAGATAGAAATTATCAGAGATAAGTTGGGTTACTGATATTAGATTTCTCCATTAATCTTACTGATAGAAAATATTTTGGGGAGGCAGCACCCAACAGCCTTAGAGATGGCAAAATATTCTAGCTAGGTTCAACCAAAAGAGTATGTTTTCTGGGCTGGGAATCTTCTCTCTCCCACTGAGCACATGGGAAACTGTAGGAGATTATATGTGGGAGAATTTTGCCTTGTTGTTTACCTTGCTCTTCCATTTAATGAAATGTCTTTTCTTTGAATTACTTACTCCTTTGTTTTTTGGTAAAAGAAACATCAAAGACTTAGAAGTTTTGAGTTGAATAGGATGGACCTAAGGGGTAGCTATGAGGTGAATATTTTGAGAGGTGGGCCAAGACTACATGAACCAAGAGGAGAATAGAATGAATAGAATTGGTGTCTTACTGAATCTACCCATGCCAAATGGGCTGGGATAGAGGAGTGTCATCTGTTTCTTAAAGATTCATTGTTTGTTTGTTTGTTTGTTTTTTAGCTAAGAGCAGGGGAAAAAATTAAGTTTATCACAGTTTCCCAGCTTATACACTTAGTTCAGTTTACTCTCACTTTTTAGTAATTAGTTTGTGCAACTGTACATTTTTTTAAAAAAGTGTACTCAATATCCAGTAGGATGCATTTGCCTATGGGGAGGATGGAGAGAGTTTGGGTTCAGAGGGACAGAATTATTCTTTCTGCTAATGAAGTCGTGAACACTGTAGCACAAAATATGATTTCATGAGATGCTATGCAGAAAAAAAATACTCTGATATCTCTCAAATCTCCAGTAATAAGATTTATTGAATTTAGCTAAGTCTCCCCTTCAAACCCGTCAAAGTTTGTGTTACGCTAGTGACATGACTGAAGAAACCTCACCAGTGCAATTTGTTACCTCTCCATCACACATTGCTGTAGCTTGAAAATTTTGCCACCCTGTGACTAAAGTTTTGGTGATGAGTAATGTATATATATATGAAATCATATAGTCTGTGTCGTCCATTTAGAACTGGGGAGAATGCTGTAATGGTAATCAATTTGTTGGATATTTAGGGCTAAGTGGATAGGATACTTAGGGCTAAGTAGATCAGATACTTAGGGCTAAGTAGCACCTAGTAACTTAGAACTCTGTCCATTGGTGAAAAGATGTGAACTCCCCTGTTGACTTGGGAGAAGGTCA
>CM053599.1:123529318-123615976 GCA_028646575.1 Pseudocheirus occidentalis
TTTTTATTTCTTTGTAACAGTTTAATAGCATCTTGGTTTCTCATAAAGTCATTCGCTTCTACTTGCTCCACTCTAATTCTGAAGGAATTATTCTCTTCAGAATGCTTTTGAGATTCTTTTTCCATTTGGGAAATTCGACTTTTTAAGGCATTCTTCTCCTCATTGGCTTTCTGGGCCTCTTTGGCCGTTTGAGTTAATATGTCCTTTAAAGTGTTGTTTTCTTCAGTCAGGTTGTTGACTCTCTTTTCATGATTTTCTTGCATCATTCTCATTTCTCTTCCCAATTTTTCCTCCACTTCTCTTATTTGGTTTTCAAAGTCCTTTTTCAGTTGATGTATAGCTTCTAGGCATTCTTCAATTGCCTTTTGGTGTGGGAGTGCTGAGTTCTGTTCTTCCTGTTCCATGCTTTGACCCTTTTTATCCACAGAAAAGGATTCTAGAGTTTTTTTGGTGTTTTTATTTTGCCTCCTTTTCCTCATGTTGGCCAGTCAATTAATTGGTTGGTATTTTTAGGTCTGTGAAACTCTGCTTCTAGGGGGGAAACTCTGTTCCAAATCGCTGGGGTTTTCCCAACTGCCGGAGCTATTAGGGGGGTGTTTCAAGTCCCCCCAGCTTTGGCTTGCTGAAAGTGCACCCCAGGACCACCACCCAAGACCACGATCCAGATCCAGGCTGCTCTACACAAGAGCACTTGACCCTGATCAATTGATTCAGCCTGCATGTGGAGTCTGCAGGCCAGGGGCTCTGAAGCAGCCTGGTGGGGGCGGCGGCTGGTTCCAGCAGTTCCCTTCCCCCACTGCTTCCTTGCCACAGTGGCAGATTGGCCGAACTGCTTTACCACCCCCAAATTAATTTTCAAAGTTTCACTTTCACTTACCATCTCTGACGATTTAAAGATCCCCTTAGGCAGGTGCTTTAGATTTTCTTTGAAGCAGACTGAATCTGCGGCTTGGGAGCCTCTGTTCCTTGTGGCCGCCCTCCTCGCGGCTGTGGTTTTGGGCTCGGAGGTCTCTGCTCTGGTGCAAGCTGCCCCACTCCCATCCCGTTCCTGAAGCCTTGGCAGATGTGGAGGTGCTGGAGGCTGTAGAACCTGTGCAGACTGGCTGTGGTGCCTGCTCGGCTCAGCTCAGCCTGGCTCCTTCCCATCACCCTGGGCCTAGCCGTGTTCTCAGCTTCAGGCTGTTTCAGTCTCTGCTCCCAGCCACCATGATGAGCCCCTGCTGCCGAGCTGCCTTCAGCAAGAGATGGGTTCTCTGTATTTTTGTGAGTCTGAGACTCCTAGACTTTCTCTGGGCTCATAATTTAATGAATGGGTGTTTAGGGTGGCGGTGTGGGAGCTGCGGGACCTTGATGCTTCTATGCTGCCATCTTGGCTCTGCCCCCCTGGAGATATATTTCTTTAAAATTTTTATTTTCATTTCCAAATTCTCTCCTTCTAACCTCTCCCCCACCCATCGAGAAGACAAGAAACACCAATTATATATATGAAGTCATGCAAAATATATTTCTACCTTAGTGATATCATGGGGGGAAAGCAAGAAAAAAAGACCAAAAGAAAATACGTTTCAGTCTGCCCTTGGGGTTCAACAGCTCTCTCTCTGAAGGCAGGTAGCATTTTTCATCATGAGTCCTTCAGAATTGTGGATCACTGTAGTGCTCAGTGTAGTGAAGTCTTTCACAGTTGATCAGTCTTAGGATATTGCTGTTACTCTGTACAATATTCTCCTAGTTCTGCTCACTTGACTTTGTAACTTTGTATCAGCTGACATGCCTTTCCAGATTTTTCTGAAACTGTTCCCTTAGTTATTTCTTAAAGCACAACAGTAATCCATCGCAAACATATAGTACAACTTGTTCAGTCATCCCTTAATTGATGGCCATTCCTTCAGTTTCCAATTCTTTGCCACCACAGGAAGAGCTACTATAAATATTTTTGCACATATAAGTCCTTTTCTTTGATTTCTTTGAGAGATACAGACTTAGGTGTAGTATTTCTGGGTCAAAGAGTTATGTATACATAGTAGCCCTTAGGTTATTGTTCTAAATTGTTGTCCAGAATGGTTGCACCAGTTGGTAGTTTCACCAAGAATGCATTAGTATCTCTCCCAACCTCAGCACCCCCCCACTCCCCCCACTGGAGATATTCTTAAAGGAATACATTAAAAAAAAAGTTCAAATTAAGAAAATACTCACTCTTTTTATGAGCACCAAGTAGGTACCCAAATATTTGCTGCATGGAACTGAACCACACTTCAAGTTGTCATATCTCAGGAATGTGAATTAGAAGTACAGTTTGTACTTCTAATCAGTAGGCTTCATTACCATTTGGGACCTGCCTACAGCATTTGCATGTAAAAGCAAATTATAAGTACTTACCCTAAAACATTTTGCTCAACATTTCAGTCCCTTTTCTATTTTGTTGTTATGTAGTTTTGTGCATTTTAGAATCCTATATTGCTTAGTATTGATACAAGTATAGAAAATTATTCATTTCCAAGGGGGCAGATACCAGTTCAGTTCATGTTGTACTGTAAATAAAAAAACTACCTAATTTAGCTTGACTATTTTCTGAGAATATCTTTTGGGAGAGAGAATTGGGAAAGAGGGCAGTGCTGGTGGAAGGCATGTTGTTTGTTTTTTCAGTTAATATCTTGTTTGCTGAAATAAAATTTATCAATAAAAAACGCTTTAAAAAAAATACAACCTGGCTATTATGGAACAAAACCTTATTATTCCTCAGCAAAAGGGTCCGTTCAGTCCTCAGTTGGAGAAAAGGGTCTAGGTTCAAATCCCACCTCCGATGCTGTCTCTTTGATTGTGGATAAGACATTAAACTTTCTTGGGCCTCATTTTTCCATCTATAAAATGGGCGTGGGGTGGGGGGTGCAAGAGTGGTCAGGTTAGATGGTCTCTGAGGTTCCTTCCCGCTGGAGAGCTATGATTCTGTCTTCTATGTATACTACAAGGACTTTGTTCTGAGGCATTTTTATAAAATGTCAAGCTGGTATAAGGTTTCACACAGATTCAAAGCATGGGTTCTTATTTAAGGATCCAGGAAGATAATGTATGTAAAGTGCTTACAAACTTTAACATGTATAAATATTTTAAGGTTTATATATAATGTTCAAATGTCATATATATATATATATATGTGTGTGTGTGTGTGTATATATATGTGTTCTATTCTTATTGTTGTTATATACTTATATGTTAGATATGCTGTCAGATGTGTTAGGAGCATGCTGGGAAATGAATCTGATGTTAAAAACACAAGGCACAAACAAAACAAAACAGAACAAACATCTCTATAGAAGTGCTGCAGAGATAGCTTAGAAGTGGCACGTGTGTCTGTTTCTCTGCACTTTGGTTGTAACAGTTGGAATCAAAATTAATTCAAAACTCAAACAGAAGTCTCAATCAACTGAGATATAGTCTCTGTATGATTATAGTTGATTGATGAGAGTAGAAAAAACAAAAATTTTTTTTTCTTTTTGTTCTTTTTTCCCCCAGTTACATCCTTAGGCCAATTGCCTACAATGCTATATCTCAATGAGAACAGATCTTCAGAATGATCACCACCCTGAGGCATTACAAGCTCTTTAATCAAAGAGATTCAATTATACTCGCTGTACTATATTTTCCAAAGCAGAAAATTGGATTATTACATTTAGAAAGATTTTCAGCAATGACGTTCGAAATAAAAAAGGAATTTCTGGTTAAGCCTAAGTGATAACTGGAAAATTAAATGATCCAGAGTACCTCATTCCCTGAATGTTCTGGTTAATCCAGATTTCACCATACTTGGAATTTTCCTTTTATTTTTAACCCAGGGGAAACAGAGCAGGGAAAAATCTACTGGAGCAGACAGATTGCACAGGCCTTATTAACTTTTGTGAGAGATGGATGAATATACTCCTACTTACCCTTTCTCCATTTTCAAGGTATTCTTGAGAGTTATTTTAGGAATTTCAGTCTCAGGCCAAAATAATTTAGCAGTAGCCAGAGATGCAGGAGCAGACATCACTGAAGCAGTTAACAAATGTGATGCTGAAACCTGTCATTTCAAAAGAAAGAAAATTAGCTGATGTTCTTCATTCATTGAGGCGTTCTCTTATAAACATTAGTCAAGGCAATAAGATGTTTAGAAAGCTCATCAGAGATAAGAAGTTGATGCCACGTCAGATGTTTTAAAATAAAAGTTTATTATAATATTATAAAATTATTATAATAATATAATATTTTAAGGATTATGAAATGCTTTACAAATACTACCTTATGTTATCCTTAGAACACTATTAGGAGAAAGGTGTGGTTCTCATTGCATTCTGCCATTGAGGAAACTGAGACTGAGAGAGGTTAAGGCTTGCCCAGGGTCACATAGCTCCAAGGGTTCTGAGGTCAAAGTTGCACTTGGGTTTTCCTGACTCCAGGTCCAATGTCATTTAGATGCCTATGCCTTTTCTTGAGAGCTTTAGGCAAGTGAGAATCACAAAATCTTGGATAGGAAGGAGCTCATCCATGTAGCCCGGAATATTTCAGTGTCATTGACCCCTTTGGCAATCAAATTTCTTTGCCAAGAAAACCCCACGGACAGTACTGGTATGTCATTGTCCACGGCTGTCACCAAGAGTCAGACGTGACTGAACTGTGCCATGCACTGAGATTTCAGCTCATGTTGTCTTCCTCCTCATTAAACATCCTACATGACCTCAGGATCAGATGTAAACTTCTTTGCTGCCATTTAAAGTCCTCTGCTACCTGTCTCCTTCCTACCTTTCCAGGACTTTTTAGACATCACTCCTTTGCACATAATAAACATCTAGTCATAATGACCTTCTTGCCCTTACAAACATTCCTCCATCTGTCCTCCTTGCCTCCCCTTTTCCCAGCCCCAAACAGATTCCCTCTGCCTCCCTCTCTTAGAATAATTTGTTTCCTTTAGTGTAATCATCTTCTACATGATTCTTCTATGTGTTTCTGATTTTCCCACCTACTAGTGGGAGTTTTATTATGCTCCTCCTGTCTCTCCCAACCAACGTTTGTTTTACATTCATTTTATGTATGTTCTATATGTAATGATATATCTGTTCTCTGTTAGAATGCAAGCTTCATTACTGAATGACGGATAATTATGGACTTCACCCCAATCACCCACACAAACCAGCACTTGCCCATGTTGACGGGCTTCTTTCTCTTCCCTCACACCTGAAGTCTCTGCCATTCCAGAAACATTTTAGCTTATCTGGTCCATAAACACTCTTAGCACCTTTATTCCCCAAATGGATCCGTGTTTGCTTTCAATACATCTATCCAGATCACCTATGACAGAATCCATTAATCCATCATCCAATAATCCCATCAATCAGCATTCATTTATTAAATGCCTACTACTTACCAGGCATTGTGCTAAGCACTAAGAAAAAAAGTGAAGCAGGCCCTGCTCCCAAAGATCGTACCTTTACTCTAACAAGAGACAACGCGTGCACACACATTCACATATGGGGGGTGCACAAGCATTTGTTTTTTCTCATAAGGGCCTTCAATCAAAAAGTTAGACCCCTTTTTAGTAGGCCACTGTTTTAGACTACAGGCATTCAAGGATATAAATTTAATCTGTTTATGTCAATATGAATTTTCTATTTATATTACAAGATTAGAAGGCATGGAAGATTTGTGATTAGCCCTGGTGATAAAGTAATGCCCACATTAATGAGATCACATATCCATCGAAGTATCTAATATCCATACAGTCATTTCTCATAGAAACTCATATTCTTTTCCAGAAGAAATTGATGAGGCTGAGATATGGAGGTGAGATACTATATCTTTTCTATATTACTACAGTTACTAATAAGGGCAACCACAAACCAGGCTACTGCCCCCACCTCTTTGTTCATCACTGGAGAGATAGGAAAAAGACATGGAAGGCAAGAGAAACATCGCATTTTCCATAATGAAATTCCACAACCTTTTCACTTACCCCAAAAGAAATGTATGCACCCAAGACACTTCCAGCAATGGTTGAAAATCCTGCAGTCATGACTGCATGGAGCTCAGACTTGGTGAGATGTGATAAATAGGGTCGGACTATAAGTGGAGATTCAGTCTGCAAACAAAAATCCATGGTTTGAAACAGGTCGTTTTTTAAATGAGGAGCTATTAACATTTCTTCGGTGGCACAGACCGCTTTGGAAGCCTGGCAAAGCATATGGACTCCTTCTCAGAATAATGTTTTTGAAATTATTGAAGGAAATGCAAATTTTCAGTTAGAGGACAGTGAAATTGAAGATGTACAATTCCCCTTTTGCTTCACAGACTTCCTGAAATATATTTGCAGACCCCTTAGAAATCTGTGGACTCCAGGATGAGAGACCTTGCTTTAAATTTTGTACTGATATTTGGATTTTCTTTGTTCCTTGATTTCTCCTCTAATAATGCTTGTATAATGATCAAGTTTATCCCCAAAGAAGACACTTTTTTCCCTGTTCTTTTGCAGAGGTGTGGGTCTTGGGGATGGGGAGCATTGTATATAAGGAATTCATTGGTTTTGTTGCTCTTTTTTCTTTTCCTCTTATTTTAAACATTCTTTGTTAAAAGAGATGGGAGGGGTAGGGATGCAGAAAGAAACACCTCCTTATTAACATAATAATAATAATAATAATATCCAAAAATTCATTAAAGTGAAATAAAAACAAAGAATTTTTTTTAAATCCTCACATTAGCTGCCATGGTAATCTACCATCTCCTTTTCTATTCCTTGTATCTGAAACTGTTTGTGTATGGTATTAATGCTCAGAATAAGAAGAAAACAAATTTTAGAAATACTTGTACCTAAATCACGGGAGTGCTATGAGACACAAATGAAATACATAAAGAGCCTCGCCAGCTTAAAGATACTATGTAAATATCAGTTACAAATATTACTAATATCATTGCTTTTGCTTTGAATCCTTGTTTAGAATTCTCTCCTCAAAAACAAGACTGCCCTATATTAGAGAAATCATAATAGATATATATTATAAATATATGTAATTATAAATTATTATAAGAACATTTTGTTATGTTTTCAAGTTGGTAATGCACTTTACATCCATGATTTCATTTGAGCCTCTTGACAACCTTGTGAGATAGGTACTATGGGAATATTATTTATTTTATAGATTAAAAACCCCAAGCTTCAGAGGGCTTAACTACCTGGTCCATGATAGCACATCTAGAAAATATCAGAGGCAGGATCTGAATGTAGGACTCAAAACTCCACTTCTAAAATGTCAGACTAAAGAGCTAACTAAAAGTGACTTGCCAATTTTGGAGGAGCAGTTCCAGGGAGTAGGACGAGAACATGCTAGTAGCATGGGAGAGCTTGTCCTACTTTGTACTTCCTAGGGCTGGCCTAGAAAGTACCCAGTAGCCTCATCTCCTGGTATCATTCCAGGCCACTGAGAAGGTTGTCTAACCCTAACTCTATCTTCTTGTTATCTTTAATCTTGGTCTAGGATTGAACCACTGGGGCTCCTTCTTCCCTTCTACCAAGTCAAAGGATTCAAGGTATTAAATTATAATATCAAAGTAGTAATTTGAAAAGGGGGTTATTGAGGCATCTTTAAAAAAAATGCAAAGAAGGGGGCGCCTAGGTGGTGCAGTGAATAGAACACCGACCCTGGCGTCAAGGGGACCTGAGTTCAAATCCGACCTCAGACATTTATCACAAAAAACTAGCCATGTGGCCTTGGGCAAGTCACTTAACCCCAATTGCCCTGCCTTCCCCCTCCAAAAAAATAAAAATAAATAAAAATGCAGAGAACAGAAGGAAGGTCTGAAAGAAGCACAAACAAACAGGACAGCTTTGAAAGCCAAAGTTTAAATGTATTTATATATTCATATATAATATATATTCATATATAATATATATTATAATATATTCCAAAAGCAAGTTATACATAGTAGAGATCTATAGTTTAGTTTGCTCCTTCATTCTACTATGCAGAAATGTCCATTTTATTTGGTGTTTAAGTTCAGAATACAAATAAATGAACAGATCAATAGATGGTAGATAGATGATAGATAAAGCCCATAAGCCCTATGAAAAAATCTTCCCTGAGGAAGGGAAAGAATCTGGGATTTAAAGTTCTAAAATCAAATGTTAAAAAATATATATTATATATATTATACATAAAAATGTATATATATATATATATATATATATATATATATATATAATTATCATTATTATTATTTACATGCAACTGGGTAATAAGATATACAGGCACTGGGGTATGGAGATCCATCTTGCCCTACCAGAATGGGAGAGTTTGTCCTGCTTTGTATTTTCTAGGGCTGGCCTAGAAAGTACCCAGTAGCCTCATCTCCTGGAATCGTTCCAGGCCACTGAGAAGGTTGTCTAGAGAGGTGATGGGGAAGGATATGGGAGAGAGCAGATCAGGGAAGGGGGTATGCAGTGGGATCACTGTTTTGGGGGGGGTAGGGGAAGGATGGGGAGAATATTTGTAACTCAAAAATCTCATGGAAATGAATAATGTAAACTAAAAATAAACAGAAGTTAATAAAAATAAATATTTTTACCCAGTGATAAAAATTCCAGAAGACAATGTCTTTACATTTAGAAGAGAAAAAGCCATACTGCTTCAGGGAATACATACTACACATGTTCAACATGGAAAATGACTGATGAAAGGAACGTTTGTTCACAGAAATAATTTAATGCCAGAAGTAATCCCAAGGAAAACGAAAAAGTAAAAATAAAACATGAAATGTTAAAAAAAAAAAAAGAAGAAAAAGTTTCCCTGTTAATGCATCCCTAACTCCCCAATCCTTTGGATAGTCGAGAAATATAGGAAGAGGAAAATGAACAGTAAGAAACATAATGGGCCCAGAAATGATTTCCAAAGGGAGAAAGTCCTTGAGCCAGGGACTTCCTCCAAACCCAGCCAAATCCACACCCACCCTGAGATGGGGTGGGGGTGGAGGGAAATGGAGCTGTGAAAAAAAAAACTGGAGAGAAAATAGATTTAAAAAAATTAAATTAGAAATAAATATTTGATAAAAGGAAAAATTGAGCTGAAATCTATGCCTAGTAGGAAAGGAGGCATAAAAACCAGTAGGGAAGGTAGATTACAGCTTCTGGGCCCTCCATTAATACAGACTACATTTTTTGCATATTAATTACCCAATTGAAAACCATGGAAGCATGTATGCAATTTTACAAATTTCTCTTCATTATTACTAATTGTTCTGTCAGGTTGAGTGTGTTGAGCCACAGCTTGTTGACTAAAGAGAGGCTTAGGGGTACCAGCCCTTCAATTCCTTTTACTCTGCAGGAAGTAGTAAGCAACACAAGGTGGGTCCCTAATTCATCCTGAGAGACTTTATTACTAGAATTATAATGATTTCACATCCTAGGGAAGTAAGTATGGGGTTATACTATGAAGCCCTCTTTTCCAATTGGTTAGCAAAGTTTGCCAAAAAAGAACAATTAACCTGCCTGGAGTAGTTATCAGTTCAGGTTTTAGGGCCAAGTCTTTTTTTGGGTGACATACCTTTTTTTTTTTTTTTTTTTTGCAGATCCAATTTTCAAAAGACCATAGCAAACATTTAGACTTTGGCTCACAAAGTTCCAGAATTAAAATGGGAAGAGGCCTTGGAGAGCATCCGATTAAATCCCCTCATTTTAGAGATGAACAAGCTCAGCTTTATAAAGATTAGGTGACTTGTTTATGCATTCACATAAGCCTCAAAGACGGAATATGAACATAGATCTTCCTGGCTCCTGAATTCAAATAAGGCCTCAAGACACTCACAAACTATATGACCCTGGATAAGTCACTTCATCTCTATTTGCCTTAATCCACTAGAGAAGGAAATGACAAATTGCTCCAGTATCCTTGCCAAGAAAACCCACAGCTGAACAACTTCCTGACTCCAAGTGCAAAACTCAAACACTATGTCACACGTGGAATTCTGTCTCCTTGGTTTTGTTTGGCAGTTGGGCCTAGGTCATTACAACTTGTTATAATCTTGTTGTTCAGACTCTTTGTGACCCCATCTGGGATTTACATGGAAAAGATACTGAAGTGATTTGCCATTTCCTTCTCTAGCTCATTTTAGAGATGAGGAAACTGAGGCAAATGGGGTTAAGTGACTTGCCCAGGGTCATACAGCTAGTGAGACCAGATTTAAACTCGGGAAGATGAGTCTTCCTGACTCCAGGCCTGGCACTCTATCCACTGCACCACCTTTAACATTCTATGATTCTCTTTTTCCCTTTCCAGGAACAGGATGGCTGCCCACAATCTGTTATACAATGAGTTGGATATGATACACAGTCTAGTGACTCACACAACAGGCCTCTTATCCATGTCCCTTGGGACAAGGAAGTTTCTGACACTTTTGAAGAAAACATAATGTTGAAAAATAGCAGTCCCAGCATCAGATGTGTCTGATATGGACTCTGGTGCCATTATCATTCTTTTGTCTAAAGATAAAGATTTTGGGGCAGCTAGGTGGCACAGTGAATAGAGCATCAGCCCTACAGTCAGGCTTCATTCACTTAACACTTACTTAAGTGACCTTGGGCAAGTCACTTAACCCCAATTGCCCTGCCTTACCCCCTACAAAAAGACAAAAAAAAAAAAAGACTTTGTTTGAAAACAGGGAAACAGTCCTTTGTGTCTCCACAAATAACCTGGTGCACCGCCCCCCCATGTTCTGAGAAGTTCCTGTGTACTATTACATTTATCCTTATAGCCCTTTGCTAAGGTTATCCTCCAATACCTCATCATGGCATCAAGTGACCCCAGGTTCTCCGAAGCTAGGCCCAAGCACGCAGGCTCTGACAGTGTCTAACACACCTGAAGAGCCTTTGAATACAGGCAATGACGGATGGCGTCTGTCATTTAAAGACCAGCTCAGATACTAACTCAGTCTGGCCTGGAGAAACTGCTCACCAACAAGATGGCCGGAAGTCAATAACTTTCTGTTTTAATACTAGTTCAAGAACTGAAGCAAGATGATAAAATTTTGATGAAAAACGTGGAGAAACCCGATAAGCACAAAGTAAATGAATGTTTCAGCTGAAGAGGAGATTGGAAAGGGAGATGGAGCGAAGGCCTGTATTTACAAGAATACAAAGGAGTCATCTTGACACAAAAGAATGATTTTTTAAGAAGTGCTCACAAGGAAAGTGCTGAACCAAAAAACTTGTTACGTTTTTGGTCACGCTGATGCCTGGATGACCATCCATCTGCCCAGGCATGGAGCGGCCATGGGGCCTCACAGAGGGAGGACTTTCACTAAGGAAATGAGGGATTCAGAAGACATATCGGACACCCAAAGGCCAAAAAGAAGGGGAAAAATATGACCCAAGATACTTTACAAGAAGGAGCTCAACTTTCTGTTATTCCATAATTTATATGGCTAGACTCTCACTAGAGCAAGATAAAGAGAGAGAGGAGACCTGAGAAATCTGCTTTTATAACTGTCTTCCCTAAGGAGCACCATTGGAACAATTTCTCCTTTTATTGCGGTTGTTTAGTAATTTTTTCAGTCTTGTCTGTCTCTCTGAGACCCACTTGGGATTTTCTTGACAGAGAGGTAACTGGAGTGGTTTGTCATTTCCATCTCCAGCTCATTTTGCAGATGAGGAAACTGAGGTCACCAGGGTTAAGTGACTTGCTTAGAGGCACACAGCTAGTGTCTGAGGTTAGATCTGAACTCAGATCTTCCTGACTCTAGGCCCAGCAGTCTATCCACTGTCCCACCTAACTGGATTAATATCTCCTTACTTGTTGACCAAATCCAACCTGAGTTGAGATCATAGAAACTTGGGGTTTAGGGGCTGTGTTTGATCCCAAGAGGTTAATTTTTCCAACTTTGATGGATTTATTAAGTTTTATAGATGCTTGTATTTATTCATTATTATACTTCACAGTCATTTCCTGTTCTTCTGCAAAATGAACCGTCCTTTGTAACAACAACGACAACAACAACACAGAACAGCTAAGTAAAACCAACCAAGTCAACTGTATCTGATGTAACATTTTATACCTGCTGTTTCATACTTTTCTATATAAAAAGAGGGACGTATGTTTCAACAGACCCTGTCCAGAAGAAAGACTGGTCATTGAAATTAATATGATCAGGGCAGCTAAGTGGTACAGTGAAAAGAGCACAAGCCCTGGAGTCAGGAAAACCTGAGTTCAAATTTGGCCTCAGACACTTAACACTTACTAGCCATGTGACCTTGGGCAAGTCACTTAACCCCAATTGCCCTGACTGCCCCCCTCCAAAGAAAAGCAAAAAAAAAAAAAAAAAAAAAAAAAAAGAAAAAAAAAGAAAAAAATAAATTAATCTGAGCTTGACTGACTTTGAGTTTTTTTTCTTCACATTTATTTATATTACATAGACAGTTATAGAATGCCAGACCTCGTGTCAGGAATACTCAAGTTCAAATCTGGCCTCAGACATTTAACTGGCTGGATGATCCTGGGCAAGTCATTTAACTTCTTTTGCCTCAGTTTCCTCTTCTGTAAAATGAGCTAGAGAAGGAAATGGCAAACTACTCCAGTATCTTTGCCAAGAAAACCCCAAAATGGGGTCACAAAGGGTTGGATATGATGGAAACAATTGAACAACTGAACACCACCACCACCTACCTCCCAGGGCTGTTGTTAGGATAAAACAAAATAACATCTGTAAAGTTCTTTGAAAACCCTAATGCATCATGTAATCACTAACTGTATTATTCTGTAAATAGTAGCTTTTATTACATTATTTTTGTCATTGTATATATTGATCTCCTGGTTCACTTCACTTTATTTTGCATCAGCCCATCCAAGTCTTTCCATTTTTTCTCTAAATTCCTTTGTTTCTTATGTTGCAATAATATTAAAGAGGCAGCATGGTGCAGAGGTGTCAGCTGGGGGAGGACAGAATAAGATGGGGGTTCCATGAGTCCAGCAAAACTCTAGAGTGCCTCAGAACCAGATTACAGTGTAAATGGGAAATGCTTAACAAAGTAAAAATACAACACAAATAATGTTAATTTGTGACTTGTCTAAGTCAATATATGGCCCACAGGAATCTGTTTCTATTTGAGTTTGTTATCACTGGTACAGTGGATGGAGCACTGGACTTGAATTCAGGGATGCAGTCCTACCCTTGAGGCATAGGGACTATGGTACCTTAGCACCCCAGATCTTTTAGTGCTCCAGGCAACTCTCTAAGATTACAAGTCACAAAGAAGAACGTGCACAGGCAGAGAGCTTCCTCCCACTAACAGTGTATTAATATGCCTGTCTTTCCAAAGCCCTTTGAATATTGACAATTTCTGGTTTTTATTATCTTGGATAATTTGCTGGATGAGGTAAAACTTCAGGGTTTTTTTTTTTTTTTGCATTTCTCTTATTGTTAGTGATTTGGAATATTTCAAACGATTGTTGGTAAATTATATTTTTTCTTCTAAAACTATTTGCTCATCACCCTTGTCCTTTGGCTACTTATCTATCAGGGAATGGTTCTAAGAGTTCATTTGTCCAGTTCTGTCTCCAAGAGAGCACTTTTTCTGGAGATTCCACAGCTGTTGTTGGTAGCTAGTCTCAATGCTTGGTCATTTAAACAGTTAACAAAATCTTCTTTATATTTTTAACTATGGTTAATTAAACTCCATCTTACTATCATTTAAACTTACTTCCAATGAAGATGGAGAATAGTGACTCCTTTCTATAATTGTCATGTGATACTTGAAAATTGTCAAGTTTCACCCATATCTTCTCTATTCTAGGCTAAATTATCCAGAACCTTTTACATTTTCTTAGTATTTCTGCTGCTTGGTACTGTACAGAGAAGCTCTGTCCCTCATTTGAAAGAATCTGAGCGACAACTATACCTAATAATAGCTTTTTAGACTGTTCCTGGTTCCAGGTCCTACACTTTATAAACCCTGATGTGAAGCTAGAAGGTACTAGCTGACTTTGGGAGGCTCCTTAGTTTTCATTTGAACAGACTTTAGGGTTTTTTTTTCTTAAATATTTTCTTTAGGACTGTTAGAAAAGACTGATGGCAAGAAAAAAGGATTTGCTAAAGATGAATCCTTTAATCCATCTAAAGATTATAGATTTTAGAAAGTAATCCAGAGAAAAGGGATATAAAGCTGCTTTAGTATTGTAAGGACATTGTATTGTTAAATATAGCCAAATTATAGACTTGCTGGTTCAAGTTACTATACCTATGTCATATAGACAAGAGAAAAGAAGAAGGAAGGCATTAGACCTGGAAACTGTGAAATGTTTATATATGTGTATGTATATATATGTATATATATAATGTATTCAGAATATAAAAATATATTCTGAAGATGTGTGAGAGCCAATCCCCAGGAATAATTAGGGTTTGAAGAAGACGCAGTGGGTGGCAGAAGTGGGGTAGTATATGAAGTTGGGACAGCGTGCAAGGCTTTCTTCTGATTCAAATTTTTTAACTGAGCAGCTGTCACTAAAGAAAATCTCAACTCTGAAAAGAAAAGATGAAACAAAGACACACTTTTGTTATGCTTGCCATGCAGATGACAGATTGAGGTTAACTCTTTTAAAATGTTCTACTGAATGAAAATTTGCACTAAAATATTTTAAAGATGCTCAAATATCATTAGGTTTTTGGAAATTCTGGTTTATATCAGTGATTAAAACTTTGAAGGCAAGAACATTCATTCAGCAATCATTAATTAATGGCCTACTCTGTGCAGTGGGTACAGCACCAGGCCTGGAGTCAGGAAGACTGGAGTTCAAGACTAGCTGAGTGTGGTCCTGGGAAAGTCACTTAACCCTGTTTGCCTCATTTTCTTCATCTGTAAAATGATCTGGAGGAGGAAATGGCAAATCACTCCAGCATCTTTGCTAAGAAAACCCCACATGAGGTCAGGAAGAGTTGGGCATGACTGAAACAACTAAACAAACAACATTATGTGCAGAGGCAACATGTTATATCTGACATGGGAATCAGGAGAAACCAGTGTCAAGTGTTGCCTTTGAAAAACATTGTCTTTGTGACCCTGGATAATTCCTCTTACCTCTCAATAGCTCCAGACAAAAGACTAGAAAAATGATAAACAACATTCATTTGCAGGAAAAAAACCCAGCAAGGACTAGGTGAACTAAGTTTCCTTTTTGAACTAAAATCCTATGTTCCTAGAGTTATTTGAACTAATGATAAGAAGACATTCTAGGAGGCCATAGATTCCAATAAGCATTAATTTCAAATCCTATTCTCAACTAAAAGTGTTTAAGCTGCTGAAAGGGGCATGACTTGTAACAAAACTAGACTTTGTAGATGCCAAGTACATTAATTTTCTAATACCCCTCTGAAAGTTTAAACAAATATACACAAGAATGAGTATGTATACATTTTAAAGTATTTCTGACATTCTCAAAAAGTTAAACCTCCCAGGAGTATCTAATTTAATGAATCCATTTTTGGGGCTATAACTCACCTGTCCCACAAATATGTTGCCAGCAGCAACTACAGATTCAATAGGAGATGATCCCAGGGTAACCTGCATTAACCATCCAACCTAAAAGGGGAAAGAAGGAGAAATCTCTAAAGGAAGTGTTTGCTGTAAAAAAAAAAAAATCAAACAAAGGAGACAGTAGCTTAAGCTACTGAAGAATAGAATTGTCCTGTGAACTGCTGACTTCTGCATGTTTGATCCAGGCCTCCATACTCACTGTTTTCATTCCATGGACAGCCTGCTTCTTTAAATGGCTTTGACCCAGCCAACTGTTACAAATTGGAAATGTAACAATGACCAGATGGCTGGAAATGGGTCATCTAAGGTCACCAGGGTCCCTTTTGTGAGAGGACATCTGAGTGAACTTCCTTGATCATGTGGAAACGGTTGGGGTTGTTCCTGATCCATGGCCTTTCCCTAAAGAAACAAATTCCTCTCCCTATTGTGGCCTCCAGGTGCCTTGATTTGAGTTGGGTCAGCGAATACTTGCACTCGCTGCAAGTCAAAGTTAACCAATAGTAACACAGTGAGGAAAGAATTCTCAGCTTTCTTTTTTCCTGGGGTGGGGTGCGGACTTGGACAAATAGAGACAGTTTAACAGTAATACCTCTTCTTTATTTCACAGATATTCTCTACACCCTCAGTTATTAAAGCCACATCCTATGTTTCAGTTTCTAACCACCTATAAAACACATGTATTGGCACTTATCTCTTATCTCCCAAGTCTCCTATCTCTGTGTACCTAAGTTTTATGGATGTAGTTAGAAATACAAACACTTGGCAAGACAGCACTTCAAGTGTTTCCCCTGAAAGATGCCATCTGAAGCAGCCATGCTGATACTTGACAGAACCCACATTTACCTTTCTAATGATCCACTGCATGAATCCAAGGTAGTAGAGCATGGATATCACTGTGCTGAAGAAGATCACTATTGGCAAGACCTAGTGGACAAGCAAAAACAAATAGGATTGAGAGCGAATTTTCTTCCTCATTGGAAAATAACAGTTCCTCAAAGATGAGTTAGAGCAGGGGTTCTTCATCTGGGGCCATGAACCCCTCAATTTTGGAATGTCTGTGAATGTTTTTAAAAAAGTTTTATTTATTTGTTTTTTTATTTTGGAGGGAGGAAGGCAAGGCAATTGGGGTCAAGTGACTTGCCCAAGGTTACACAGCTAGTAAGGGTCAAGTGTCTGAGGCCGAATTTGAACTCAGGTCCACCTAGCTGCCTCTGTATTTTAAAAATACATGCAAATATTTTAAAATATTTTAAAAATACATGCAAATATTTTAAAATATTTTAAAAGTACATGCAAATATTTTAAAATATTTTAAAAATACATACAAATATTCAAAAAATATTTTAAAAATACATTTACAGGGGTGGCTAGGTGATGCAATAGAGTACTGACCCAGGTGTCAGGAGGACCCGAGTTTAAATCTGGCCTTAGACACTTGACCCTTACTAGCTATGTGACCTTGGGCGAGTCACTTAAACCCAGTTGCCCTACCTTCCCCCCTCCAAAAAGCAAAAAAAAAGTATATTTACATATAATTAGTTTCTTTTGTAGTTCTAACTATTTTTTGCATCTAAAAAAATTATTCTGAGAAGTGGCCCATAGGCCTTATCAGACTGTCTCATCCATGACTCTGAAAAGGTTAAGAACTTCTGCTTTAGATGATTCTTTTTTTGTCTAATTTCATTGGCATAGGGATTATGTAGTAGTATGGATTATAGAGTTGTAAAATCACAGATTAAATTGGAAATGATGGTCTCTCTGACCTTATTTTCCAGGTAAGGAACCTGAGGCCCAGCAGGGATAAATTACTTGCAGAATGGCATGGATATGGAATTTCAATGTGAGTCCCTTGACTACAAAGTCAATAGTCTTTCCACTGACCCACTTTCCATCTCTTCTTCTAAACATTTTCCATTTTACCAATGTCCTCCTTAGAATACCGCAGACATGATCTGATCAGGACAGAGTATAGGACCATTACCTACCTCCATGTTCCACACCAAATTCCCCCTCCCCCTTCCCCAATTCTCCTTACAGGGATCAAAGAAATGGAGCTGGAAGGAACATCAGAGACCATTATCTAGTCCAATCCCATTTTCTTATAGATGAGGGAACTGAGGCAAAGGGGAGTTAAGTGACTACCCTAAGGTCACACAGCTAGTAAGCCAACAGAGGAGAGTTTTTAACCCAGCTCCTTTTTTTCCACCCCAAAGTCAATGCTCTTCCTGCTATACCAAAGATGCTTTGGGGAATTTAATATACCCACATCAGCCAAACTATTCCTCTTTGCCAAGGACAAAGCCATTGAATCTGCTTTGCTTTGTTATGTACAGAACCCTTCGCTATAATGGAATTTCACCAGCATACCATTCTGCAAAACTTCACTTGGTTTTTAAAACTAGCTGAGCCCCACGTGAATGAGAATGAACTTTGACAAGGGGATGCCTGGTGTGAAGTTTTCCCAAGTGTATTTCTTCAGGTCAGTGTTTCTAGTTCGTGTAACTCCTATAAAGCTATTAACACATGCTCTTCTCCCAGCTGAATGAATGATCGGGTTAAGTAACAGAGGTGCAAATGACTGACTCCAGGACAGCATGTACAGGAGCACTCTGTGTAATTTAGAAAAGTGTATTAATAATATATATTATTAAAAGACATTTGTTCCATTATTCAGAATTCACACTCTCTCATGCCTTTTATAACCCTGATTTTAATGGGCAATCTGAGTATTCCTGAAGCCCTGGACAGATCCATTGAGTGCTTATCTTTAAATTTTATCTGGGATACAACTTGGACATGAACAGTAACCTATGGAAAAGCCTTCCCCCCTCCCAGCAATATATGTCTAGACCACCAGTGTAGGAAGCATTCTTTACAAGCTAGAAAATAGGTATTTAACCACCCTAATTGTTCTATTGTGAATTTAATTCCTGACACTGGCACTTTTCAGGTCCTTGGAGAGGGATGGCCAACATTTAGGGTGAGGGCCTTATGATTTTACATAAAAGGGTAAAATCAGATGAAAAGAAAGCAAGGAGATTCATTTCATGTCAAACTCTAAACCTATAAAGGAAATAGGCTTTGAAAATGACACATGATTACCCTAATGCATGTTAATAATAGAGGAAATGTGAAAACTATAAACTGTCACTTTTGAATCATTGTTCACTATTCACACTCTCTCCCAGTGGAAGGTAGGTTTGTGAGGTGAAGAGGCTGGTGGGGGAGATGAGGTGATTATTGATGAGAGCTGGTTGCTGAATCAATAGATCCAAGCTTTATGACTTAAAATGAACTATCCCAATTTGAGTCTATCTGGCCCGTGGCCAGTGTGCTTCTCTCTTGCAAAAAACAAAAACACACACACACCCCAAACCCATCAATCTCTTCTGACTAGGCTAAGTACTTAGCCTAGCCTTGCCCCCTTGCCATTGTTTTAGGCACAGCTCCGCTGCAGGACAGAGAGGAGAAGCTGCTAGAACAAAGAAAATGCTTTAGCAATGATATTTGATGACCTGGAAGTATGAACATTGAGAAAATAACATCATGACAGTGAGTAGAAAGCTATCTACCTACTTCTCCATACCCCTTTGTGGTTTTTTAGATTCTTTTGAGTTTTTATTCTTGTAAGGTAAAATGAGAAATGAAAAATTTCAAATTATAAGTTGATTACAGATGAAGGATAGGTAGGGCAGGTTGTGGTCCTAGAACCCAAACTCCTTTTCTTTTTCAACTGAAGAGAATGCCAAGTGAGAATCCTGGTGGTACCTTGAAAAAAGAAGGCATCCTGTATTTGACTGAATGGGACATGAAACTTGTGAAATCAAGTTCTATCTCTTCCATTAACTTGCTATGTTCCTTTCCCTTAGTTTCCCCAAAATATAAAATGGAGACAGTAGTGCCCTTTTCAGTTACTATACTTGGATGTTAGGAAACTAAATGAAATAGTATGTCTTTAGAGTCCCTTTAAGAAAATAGTCTTTATTACTTGTGGTATGGGTGAAGATTTTTTTTGTAGCAATGAAAAACATTGAGTATTGAGTGTAGTTTTATTACTCATAATTTATATATGTTGCCCAGAGATTTTTCTAATTTTGGGAGGCAGACAGCTTAGTGTGTGGCAAGACCAGTGGAAGAAGACTGTGAGTTGGAGATAGCGAAAAGAATGCTGAAATCATGCCTTTGGTGCTTATTACTTGTGTGGCTACTTCCCTAGGTCTCAGTTTCTTAATCTGTATTATTTACATTAGAGTTAGGATAAATGGTCTCTGAAGTCCTTTCTAGCACCCAAATCTATGATCCTGTGTTCTCGAGACTGGTCCTTGATCTATTGCTTACAATCCCTTTTGTGAAAAGACAGTAATACTTGAACTAACTACCTCATAGGGTCATTGTAAAGAAAGTATTTTGGGAAGCAAAAGGACTCTGTAAATAGAATCTCTTAGTGTTCCTTTAATTGGTGTAATATATAATAGTTGAAATTCACATGCTGTTTTTAGGGTTTGCAAAGCACTTTCCCTATATAAAGTCTTTTGACCCTTACAGCCCTATGGGATTAGCGTTACTGGTGTTTTTATGCCCATCTGTAAGAATAAAGAAATTTAGTTTCAGTAAGGTTGAATGCCTTGCCTATGGGCACAGAGCTATTTAAGTCTACTTGATAGTATCACAATGTTAATTTATCTCAGAGAGTGGGGTAGTTGGTGCAAACTCAGTGTCAAATCAGAAGACCGCTTTCCCTTCTGCCCTCTCCAATATTAGATTCTACCTTGAACTTGAACCACATTTGTACCCTTAATCTTCACACTGGAATCAGGTACAAGTGAGATTCCTACTTTGATCTCCATGCCAGACTTTCTTCCTAGTTCAGTTATGAGTACTTCTTGTGGTCCACAGTAATTTCTCCAAGTTGGAACTCAGTTTTGAGATCTTAATCCAAGGTCAGCTAAGATCACGATCTGTTTAAGTGTGCCCTTCTCTCTGAGTCTGTTTTGTAAATTTTGTTACCCAGTCAAGTTGATGCTGCCTTTTCTTTCTATGTTCCCTGGAAAGGGGGAATTGCAGACTCTGAGGCTGTGAAATTTGAGAGCCTCAAATGAGCATAGTAATCTAAGAACTGGTAGTCCTTTTTTTTTTTTTTTTTGCAGTTATGTATAGAAATGTGAGACTGGTATATCAGTGTGGTGTGAGAGTAGAATGCAGGATTTGGAGTCAGGAAGAACCTGGGTTCTGATTATGATAGACAAGTCACCTGACCTCTCCGATCTGATTTTTCTTTCTTTTTGATATTTGAATAATATTTTTATATTTTCTCCAGTCTGATCTCAATTTCCTCATCTTTAAAATGGAAATAATAATACTCTACCTTGATATTCAGCATGGTAAAGTAGATAGAGAGCTAAATATTTATAGATAATCAATAACCAACCACCACTTTAAAATCTAGGTCCTAATTAGTGCAAATAATCAATCTTATGAAGTGGTGACTTTATTTAAATTTGCACTGAATATTTTGGAACCATTTAAGACGTTTTACATAATTATGACTTTCAAGTAGGGTGGATTTGAATACTCGCAACCCCCTCAGGGGGTTCATTATTCCCAGTAATTAGTCTTGGTCATTGGTATTAGATCTAGAATGATTCTTATATAGCATCTAGTCCAAGGCCCTCATTTAATGGCTAATTCTCATTCATATTACACTATAAATTATAAAATACACTTTCCCCCTAATAACCTACATAAACATGACCTTTTGTACTTTGGAGATAACGAGACTGAAAATCACATAGGTCACCAAACTTATACGATGACTCTGGGTGAGCATCTCACTGTTACTCAGTGTGAAGCTTACTTTTTTCACCTTGTTTTTCTTACTTTTTTTTTCTTTCACAACACGGCTAATACGGTATTACATGATGTCACATATATAATTGATATGATGCATTGTTGTTGTATTGTCACTTTCAGTCATTTTCAAGTTGGCACAGTTGTGTCTTGGCAAATATACCAGAGTGGTTTGTCAATTCCTTCTCCAGCTCATTTTATAGATGAGGAAACTGAGGAAAAGAGGGTTAAATGACCTTCCCAGGATCATATAGCTAGTAAGTGACTGGGGCTGGATTAAAATTCTGGTCTTCCTGACTCCAGGCCTGGCATTCTATCCAATGTGCCACTGAACTGCCCATCTTTCAGTGGAGCTCTGTAAGGTACAAGAATATAAGAACAGCACTTGTCCTTCTGAAGAAATTTCAGTGCTTAAGTTACTCGCACACACAATTGACCACAATCTCCTTTTGCTCAGTTTTTAGTTGCCCATCGGTGGGCTCTGACAAAGTAAGAGAAAAGATCTTTCTTGATGAGGCAACATGGGGTCATGGAAAGAGTAATGGATACAGAGTCAAAGGATCTGGCTTCAAATTTGGGCTTTATCACTTATATCAGTGTCAACTTGGACATTCTCTGGGTCTCTGTTTCCTCATCTGTAAAATAAGGCAAGTTGTACTGAATGACTTCTAAATCCCTTCCAACTCAAAAATCTACAATCCTATAGAAATGATACCCTACCCCAGTATAAAGAGTGCATGAGGCACTTAATACTCCTTGGCATCTATAAATAGATAAAAATTGCTTAACAGGCTTGTCAACAGGAAAGCCAGACCAGTCATCTCATCTGAGTATTAGCTATTCCTTCCTGTCAAAAGAAGTGAGAGTTTGACATATACAAGATATTTTAATTGAGTTTCAGGTTGATTAAACTTTGCATTATCATCTTTGGATTTACTTAGCTTTTCGCTAGTTTATTGAGTTGATAAGAGTATGACTCTTGCTGACCTGCAGGTCTTATGAGTATGCCAGTGATAAAGCAATTTAATTTGACAAGTCCAGTTACTTAGAATTCATGTTTCATTTTGGACTTCTCAAATGCCCAACCATATGGGCCTCTGAATTAGGAAAAAACACTGTAGTTGATGTAATTACTGTAAGCCATTTTAACTCAGTGGGATCGGTACTTCTGGTTTTCCCACCTACAGCCTGCCTATAAATATAGGACAAGACAAATTCTTAAAGAGCTGGTCTTCATTAACATCAAAATGCCAGAGTTTAGGTACCTTTTCCATGTTAGGAGGTTACAATGATAGCCAGCATTTATATAGTCTCTAAATTTTAAGCACATTTTTTTTTTCCACAATAATCCTGGCAGGAGGGGGACAGTCAGAAG
Source organism: Pseudocheirus occidentalis (assembly GCA_028646575.1). Lineage (NCBI taxonomy): Eukaryota > Metazoa > Chordata > Mammalia > Diprotodontia > Pseudocheiridae > Pseudocheirus > Pseudocheirus occidentalis. The sequence goes on from CM053599.1 coordinate 123,552,079, forward strand.
GACTGGGAGATGAATGATCCACATGATTATAGATTTAGAGCTGGTAGAATTTAGGGATCATTTAGTCCTACTGCATTATTTTTCAAATGAAGAAATTGAAGCCCAGTGAGTAAAGTCGCTTGTCCAAAAGTCACAGAGGGAGTTAGATGAGTAGAATTTGAACAGGTCCTCTAATTCTAAATGCTTCTTTTTCTTACTATACTGTCCATGCTCATGAAGTCTGGGCAGCAACTGGAACACTGGTCTTACAGTCAGAACTTTTTTAGTCTGAATGACTGTGAGAAAAGATTCATTTAGATCTCTACTCTAGTCCAATCAGTATTAATCAGTTTGATGTGATTCCACAGGGCTAGCGATTATAAGTTCTGTATATTAGACCCCAAAGCTGTGAACTGCAGACTGTAAATTCACTTGCTTAATCATAGAAAGATAACTAGAGGCCGTCCACCTTTGTTTTTCTTTGTTATGGGGGCCAATCCCAGCATGGCAGAGGTGACTCAATTACATGGAAAGTTCCCCAATTTGTTTTTGTGTCTCTGGACCACTCTCTCTTGTCCAACATGAGCAGATGACCATCTTATGACTGCTTAGTCAGTGGAGATACCTCATGCTTCACCCAACCTGACACCCCCTGCTGACATACCTTTTTGGGCCTTCAAAGCAAGGTCTATCAACCAATATAAATTCTGTATAGCCCCTCCAGTGTGTTCAGGGATCAAACCCTATAGAAATAAAGCCATGGAGAAAAGGGGCATCTCAGATTGTGAGGAAAATTTGAGGTCCTTTAAGAGAGACCCTTTAATAATGTGCCATTGGTTCAGAGCTCTGCCTGTTTCTTTTACTGCAGGTTGGACAGTTTTTGGTTTTGCTTTTTTTTGCTTTTTGGAGGGGAGAAGGCAGAGCACTTGGGGTTAAGTGACTTGCCGAAGGTCACATGGCTAGTAAGTGTCAAGTGTCTGAGGCCAGATTTGAACTCAGGTCCTCCTGACTCCAGGGCCAGTGCTCTATTCACTGTGCCACCTAGCCTCCCATTTGGACAGTTTTAAACCTCACATGACTGACTGTAATTTGAGGCTTGCAGTAACCTATCTTATATTATATATATATATATATGTATATGTATGTGTATATATATTAGAATATAAGGAACTTTCATGGAGAGAAAGGAAAACAGACTGAATCAAGATAATAAGGGTGTTTTCCCTTTATGATGGGGTAGGGTAGACTACTGTCTATGTTTTTCAGTGATGAAGAGAACCTGCTATGTCATATGTACTCAACAGAAATAAACTTTCTCCTATAGTAAGGAGTCCCTCCAGGAGAGACCTCACAGGAAGAGGAAAAATGGGGTGAAAGAGAGAGATATACTTGTCCAAGTGTCTTCCTGGGTTTTAAGAAGAGGCTTGAAAGGAAAAATATTTGAGAAATAGCTCTTTGAAAAACAGTCCAGCTTGGAAGTGGTAGGGTGTAACTGGACAAGTCACTAAACCTTTCAGTGCTCCTAGTGAAATTGACGAAATTACAAACAATCCGCCAATAATCATATAAACATGTTTCAAGTCACTCATAATAAGATAAGCACAAAATTAAACAACTTTGAGGCATTATCACATACCTAGCCCTAGCTCCCACCATTGCCAAAGCTGAAAAAAAGTAGAAAAGATAGGCAGCCTCATTCATGGCTGGTGGAGCTGTGCCTGTAATGAGAATCTGAAGATCTTCCCAGCCCCTTGGCCCTTTGATAGGCGTGAGTGGCTCTGAGAACCTTCCCTGATTTTAAAGTATCCTCTGCCCCTTAATAGGCTGAATGTGGCCACATGGAGCCTGTGGTGGGAGACTTGTTCTTCAGGAATGCCCACACTTTATTACTTTGTGATTGGGCAGTGAGTCAAGAGGGCTGTGACATTCTCTGATCCAGGAGAAGGATATATATACTCCGATGGGAGTTTCACTTTGGGGCTCACTTTGGAAAGAGTTCTGCGATTTGGCCAGACGAGACTCTGGGCAACTGTTGAGTCCCCTGGCTTTGAAAACCCAGATGTTGGTGCTTCCCTCTCTGATAACTGACTAGGCATGGATGTCATGGTCAGAGGCTGGAAACCTGTTTGCTGATCTGTTTCTTTGACCACTTGTAACTTCTGCTTGTATTCTGTGTGTTCTTTGAAGTTCAGGGTGCTGACTTTTTCCCCTGAACTAGGTAAATGATATGTGTTTGATTGATTAAGGTTGTTAACCTATTTTGAATTGCTTTCCTTTAGAAAAGCAGATCTAAGAACTTGTACTAGAAGCCATCCTGGGTATGCTAGGGTGCTTGCTGATACAGTGCCTTATGGAAAATAATTTGGAAATATGTAGGAAAGGTTACTAAACTCTTCATATCCTTTTATTTCAACTACTTGGTTTAGATCTCCAAGGAGGTCAGTGAAAGATAGAAAGATCTCATCTGGGCCAAAATAATCATAGTCAGAAAAAAAACACACGAAAACATGGGAACAAATAATGATTCCTAAGAATTAGGAGGGAATGAATAATTTTTTTTTCTTTTTGGAGGGCAGTTGGGGTTAAGTGACTTGCCTGAAGTCACATGGATAGTTTTTGTGGTAAGTGTCTGTGGTCAGATTTGAACTCGCGTCCTCCTAGGCCCAGGGCCGGTGCTCTATTCCTTGTGTCACCTAGCCGCCCCCCTAAATTGCTTTTTTTTCTTAATGGAGGTAATTGTATATTATTATGCTATAAGTAAAGGTGAGTATGATATATGCAGAGGAATAACTTGAATGATGTGAGCTGGAGCCAGGAAAAATATACACCATGACATTATAATTCAATGCGAGAATAGTATATATAATATACACACTAGCATAAAGAAAGATGATGTGGTCCAGTTAAACACTAGGGTTAATATTCATTCCAGAAGACCAAGGTTAAACCATACACCCTTTTGGTTAAGAAATGGCAAACTATAAGAGTAGAAATTTATAGAGGCTATTTATCTCAATCATTACAATTGCTTAAAACTGTTCTTTATGAGGCAGTTGTTTGTAAAAGAGTATTAGTATTTTCCAAATTGAAAAAGAAAGATGGGCTCACCCTACTATCAGTGTCTCTTAGCACACAAAATATAAAACAAATCCAAATAGATAAAAATGATTTACTTGACTGATTACTCAAAACAGGTTTTAAATATATACATATATACTACCATTGAAAAGTCATGAACTACTTAAGGCAAAAGGTATTCCTACAGTAATTTCTTTGTTGCTGAAGAAAAACTTAGTTGAGTTTAATGCCTTGCTATCAATAAAAACAAATAAAAATAAATTTATAGTTCAGGATTGAGTTACATGGAAAAGGTGGTAGTTCCTACCTTAAAAGCAAAGAGATGGTCTGTGTACGTCTCACCAAAGACAAATATGGCTCCTGTGTCCGTATACTCCAAGAAAATCTAGAGTAAAGATATCAATATCTTTAAAAATCAAAATAACCGAAAATGATGCTTGTTGAATAAGGGGAAAAAGCCCTTAGGCCTGATAGTTAAACATGACCTGCATTGAATTTGACCTTACCTGTACTTGGTTCCCCAGCCAATTGAATGCCTCAAATCCAGGAGTAGTTCTTAGAATGAGAAGACCAACAAGAAACTGTAATCCAATTCCCCAAAAGACAGGTCTCCAGAACACCTATGTATAAAAGAACCAGAGATGCTAATCTTATTGGGATAGAAATGCTATAGTAAGAGACTCAAAACAGCACCTTGCATTCTGAAACTGGTATGGTGTTGACTTTTACATATCATGTTTGATAGAGCCAGAAAGAATAATTGTCAAGGAAGATGCAGAAGAGAATGACCCTGGCAGAACCTGACATGAGGTGGCTCATTATGGTATTTACCCTTTGGAGACCTTTCCTAAACAAAGTCATTGGTTTTTGGTTTTATCAAATGGCCTCAGATTGCCTAAGTTTCTTTTTTTTTTTAGAGGGCAATTTGGGTTAAGTGACTTGCCCAAAGTCACATGGCTAGTAAATGTCAAGAGTCTGACGTCGGATTTGAACTCAGGTCCTCCTGCTCTATTCACGGCACCACCTAGCCACCCCAGATTCCCTAAGTTTCAAGACTGCAGTCCCAAGAAGTAATAAACTTACCAAAACTGCGTCTAACTTTGGCTCCAATAGTTTAAAACCAACAAGTGATTCCCATTCTCGGGTTTGTACTACTAAAGGGACTACTGGTCACTAATGTGGGAGTCATTCAAAAGTCAATGAAATCAGATCAGAGTAGTTAGAGCAAAAGTCAAAACTTAAGCAACAAGTTAGAACAAAGGACAAAGAAGAGAACGTACTGCACACAATTACAACACCTCCCAAAGAGCGGAAGATGCCACAAGAGAACAAGATCATGGAAGGCATGATGACCATGATGATCCTTTCTATGGGATCTTGATAAGAATAGTTTATGCATACATTGAGGAAGTCCTTGAAAATATGAAAAGGGAACAGGTGGTATGTTGCAGCTGATTATCCACAGCAAGGCACTTTTCATAGTCACATGTAGAAGAGGAAGCATGTAGAGAATATTTTATGGTTGAGTCATTTGTTGATTACTTCCATTACTCCCCACCCCCCAAAACTTTTGACCTGCATAATAAAATGTCATCTTAAAGGCTCTCCTACAACAGGAGAACATGCAAGATATAATAAAATACAACCATAGAGATAAATTAGTTTGATAGTCTTCTGATGGTCAACCTCAAGGCAAGCAGAAAATAGAGATACATGCTCCCCCAAAGGTGTTCCCAAATTAAATGTATTATGTAATTAAAAAGAAAAGCAAGCTGTACATATTAGAGGTGTGTGTATACTTCTCTTTCTTCTACTTTGTATGTGGAAATGCTCGTTTTACTTGGTGTTAGTCAAGGTCATGTTAAAAAGAAATACATCTTCAAGATGACCAAGATTACCCAGATATTCCTGTGTATGGATGAGATTGTACTGATTGCAGTGGGGTTCATAACACCAATGGACCTCCTTGTTGGTCACTCCAGAGATCAGCCATCCAGAAAAATTAAAAATAAATGAGGAAATCAGAGAATGAAGACTGCCTAATGCCCAGATCATGACATGAAGTTGGAGAGGTAAACAATAAGTTAGTCTGCTAATACTCATCTTGACAACATGTTGCAGAAGGACACTGAATTGAATTAGGAGGAAGAGATTAGGTTAGATTGCATCTCGGGGACTACACAGTATTTACAGGGATCCCAAGCTGCTTTCTTCTTCCAAAGATCATCTTTTTAATACCAATATTTTCCCTCTTTGGCCTTATAGCTAGCCGTGAGTCAAGGAACATCATGATCTTAGTAGGAACAGAATTGCAGGTGATCCAAAGGGCAATGAAAAGATGGGTGGGTGTTAAGTAGGCTGCACTGTGTCAACTAAGATAAATCACATCAAAAGAGGAATACAAGACATACAAGGAAGGAAAGACATATATTACTAGAAATGGCTGGTAGCATAAGTGAGCAAGAACAGGGGGACAGCCAAGTGCCAACAAGTGAAAAAAGTGGAGAACTCATTAATAAAGGGGAGCTGCGGGTTGGCTTTATAAATCACATGTCAGCTCTGTGATAAGGATTTCACTCTGGCACCAGTCTGATACCATAGAGGTTTCATGCTCTGTTGGCAGCGTTTTGCTTCAATTTGCCAACTTCTATAAGATCCTCTATTTAGAGGTGGAAGAGCATTTTATCCAAACCCCTCATTTTTCAGAGGAGGAAACTGAGGCCTAGAAAGGTTAAATGACTTGCTCAAGGTCACATAAGCAGCAAATAGTGGTGTTGGAACTTGAAATCCCCAAATCCAGCACTTTTTTTCTTCACTGTACTAAGCTGTTTGAGAAAAATGTAATTGAAATTCAGCCTTGATGGCTCAATCCTGCTTTACTATACAAAGACTTGATTAGTTCCAAAATAGAGAACTAAGGGAATAGCACTCATTAGTGGTTCAGACAATGTTTGCGATGATCAAGGGCTACATGGAAGAACCGGGGTCACTGCAAAGCTTTTGTTTCCTCTGGATTGAAAATTCCTAGTGTCTGTGATTATATGACAATATATGTTTTGGGGATTCATTCTCTTGACTGTTAGAACAATTCTTTCACTCATCCAAATATAGATTGAGAATATGGTTTGTTGTCAATAAAAGCGGTTTTAAGGATATTATGGATAAATTTTTAGAGCAATAAAAAGATACAAAATTCAATATTCAAATGCAGACAATTATAGATAAAAAACCAACATCTATGGTGTTGGAATATATGTTGGCTTGGGGTTTTTGACCCAAAAATGATGGGCTCCATTTTGGGAAGGGGTTGACTGACTCATTAGGGAAAATTATTGAAGTAGGATTTCATTGACTATAGCTACATGATTAGACATAATATAGAAACCATGTCCATGATTTTTTTTCACTTAGCCACTCTCCTTTGTTAAAAGGGAGGGTTCTATTTGGGGGAAAGAAAGTGAAAGGAGAGTAATTAAGAAATGACAGTGATATGAGAAAGAAAAGAAATAAAATACTAAAAAAAACCAATGTGTACTTGACATAAAATGTCATAAAGTCCAAGTGTTTAAAATGTGGACAAGAGATGAAAATGAATGCAAAGATTTCCTTACTACTTACCCTAGTTGGGTACTTAGAAAATATTAGCATCAGGAGAACATAGAACAGAAGCCCACCAAAGGACACCAGAGGCTGGGTTCCCTGTTTGGCTGTGTCAAAAATTAGCCAGCAAATGACTCCTACAATCAGCAAGATCCACATCAGCCTAAGAGAAAGGAAAGAGGGTCGTTGAGATGACTTGATGTATTTTCAAATGACAGCCCAACTTTTGAAGAACTTCATATTGCCCTGGGAAATGACAAGTTGAAGACTTGTCCAAACAATTAATGCTAACAGTGTTAATGCATTCAGGCAGGAGAAATTTGTGATAGACAAACACTATCTCTGTGGGTGTGTTTACATGAGCAAATCACTCAGACAGCTGAAAAATCTAACACAGCTACCTCCCATATCTCTTTTCTTATTCTGAGAAATGAGGAAAAGAGATAGTCAATTGCTGACTTTCCTAAGTGTGTTACCTTAGGAAAAGTGACCTTAGAAAAATGGTGACCACCATATAGGGAGCAGGTAACACCAACATTTTGTTTTTATAGAATCAGGAAGCTAGAAAAGACCACAAGGGGTTAGCTATCCAGCTTTTCCCCTCTAAGGAGGTTTATGTGGAAGACAGTTAGGACAGATAGCTTCCCAATGTATACTTAAAACTCTCCAAATGGTATGATTTCCACAATTTCCTGTGGGATATTCTTCTAGCATCTAATCATCTTTTGGGTCTGGATTTGTGATTCCATCCCCGGAGTGAACTCCTAGCATAAATCCCTACCTCCCACCCCGCAACAATAGGGTCTTGGAAAAACATGAGCACTCATCCCAATTCCTGACTCGGACATTAACTACATGTGTGACTTCACACTAAAATCCCACCCGCGAACAGTAGAAAGACATTCCATACTTACCACTTCAACCAGAACCAATGTTTGCTCAGGAATCTACCACCATGAGATAGGAACTCAGCAATCTGACTTTCATATTTGGCTATCAAGTAGTCCCAAGTAACAAAGAATAAGGTAGCAACAGTGAGGACAAAAAGTGGGAGGGCTCTATGAAAGTTCACCACACAAGCTGCAATCACTAGAGTCAAAAAGCCTGTCAAGGAAAGAAATGAACACATTATTCATCATGCATACAGTGAACAGGTAGCAACTACCATGCCAAGCCTACAATGAATGGAGACTTAAGGCAGAGCCGAGCCATAACTACCATTTTTCACTCCTAGAGCAAGCAAGGTTCACAAAATGGGCTAGCAAAGCAACATGAACAACATTCTCAAATTGATACTTTAAAAAAAAATTCTAGCTCTTCTATTTTGAAACCAAACCTAGGTGGGGAGAAAAAAAATGATGTACATTAACTTGACTTCAGGGGCGGCTAGGTGGCACAGTGAATAGAGCACCGGCCCTGGAGTCAGGAGTACCTGAGTTCAAATCCGGCCTCAGACACTTAACACAAAAAACTAGCCGTGTGACCTTGGGCAAGTCACTTAACCCCAACTGCCCTCCAAAAAACAAAAAAAAACCAAAAAAAAAATACATTAACTTGACTTCAATTTTATTTTTACCTTGTCATAAAAAGGGATTTCTTCATCTTGATTAAAAGAAAACCTCAAGGAGACAAACTTAAAAACCTCCCACTACTTTATTTCTCAAGAACTATACCCCTGCCCCACCCTACTTGACCCCATTGAACTCTACTTTCCCTGGAAGCATTCCTATTCTCCAGACTTCTCTCATTCTAACCCATGTCTCCCTCCCACTAAGTTCTCCAATATTTCTCTCCCTATAAGTAAACCAAAAGAAAATTAAAAGACAAATTCTTTTTTTTTTTTTAATGGGGCAGAGAGTTAGGTATAGAGAAAAGGATAGCAATGTGTAAGAAGTTACCAGTCAAATGTGAGGTTCTGACACTGTGGTTGGGAAGGGGAGGAACTCATGTTAATTCTTGGGTCATCTGATAGCTTCCAATTTTGGCTAAATTAACACGTTAGCTTAGAGCTTTGGTAACTGTGTAATATATATAAAAAATATATATATATATACATATATATATCTATTTGATAACTAGATTTTGTGTGTATGTGTGTGTGATGGTTTAAACATTCATGCAAATGGAGACTCCAATTTATTTTCACCATGTGAACTCCCAAATGCTAGAAAAGTGGGGAGCATGGTCTTTCTTATTTCCTTTACAAAGCAATTAATACCACAAATGAATCTTTACCATGAGCTTTCTGTTTGATTGTTCATTTTAATATTAGGCTTAGGAGTTGTAGCTTGGCATAATCATAAATGGGAGAAACCAAGTTGAAGGGAGGACAGCTTCATAGTGACTGAGAAAAACGTGGATAGAATAAAATTGGACCTCTTAGGGGTTGTGTAACATTGGAAAGTCAAATTGCCTATTATGGAAGCACTTAAAAATAGGAAGGCTTCTCATTTGCGTGAGAAGATTTAGGTATGAACCTATCTGAAAGCAAGAGTATAAAATAGAGGGCCTCTTGGCATCTCCATGTTCCAGATTTATTTGTGGTGATGTACTTTTTCTAGTTGTACCCACAGGGCTTAGCCTAGTGACTGGCACATGCTGTTCAGTTGTTTCAGTGACTGGAATGGTTTGCCTTTTCCTGAATTTGAACTCATGAATACAAGTCTTCTTGGTTCCAAGCTCAATGCTCTCTATGCACTTCACCACCTAGCTGCGCAGCATGTTAGAATTACTGTCTAGCATTTGCACTGTCCATCCTCCATGTCAACAATGCACTCCTTCCTTACCTTCACAAACTCTTACAGTCCCTTGTTTTCTTCTCCCTTCTTAAGCAGGTTGAGAGGTTAAGTGATTTGCCTAGAGTCACAAAGCTAGTGTCTCAGACTAGTGTTAGATCTTCCTGACTTTAGACCCAGTGCTTTATCTATCCATTGAGCCACACAGCTAATTGATATCCCCTCCCAATAAATTTACCCTCTATTTATCTTCTCTCTTTTCTGTATATATTCATTTACATACACGTCTCCTGAAGGATAAGGATAGTTTCATTTTTGCCTGTGTGCCCCCTTTATCTAGTGCAGTATCTGGCATTTAACAATAGCTTGTCTAATAGAGGTCATTGCTTTGCCTTAGAGCAGTGGTTCTCAAGCTTCCTAATGCCATGACCCTTTAACACAGTTCCTCATGTTGTTACCAACCATAAAATTATTTTCATTACTACTTCATAACTAATTTTGCTACTCTTATGAATTGTAATGTAGATATCTGATATGCAGGATGTATTTTCATTGTTACAAGTTGAACATAACCCACAGGTTGAGAACCTCTGCCTTAAGAGTAACAGGAAGCTTTCCCACCATTTTGGTTTTTTGTTTTTTTTTTTTGCCTTAGAAATAGAGCAATATTACCACCACCAAAACTATTATTACAACTCAGTGCCCAATGTCAGCAAGCATGGTAGGTAGCTTAAGGAAGTTTCAATAACATCCCCCTCAATGTATATTGTGTTGCCCCATAAACTGGGCATTTCAAGGGGAACAACTTGTGTTTACTTTTCCTATGTTTTGCTTGTGTGGCAAAGAGCATCTTGACCACATTTTTGATTCTCTGAAGGATAGGATGAAGTTTCCCTCCAGCACAAGTGGAGAGTTTTCCTCAGCATTCTGCTTAGAAGCCCAGTCCTTCAACTGAAACCTGAAAAAGGTGCTTGTCTCCCTCCCAACTGAAGTACCTGCTAATAAAATGCCATAGAATATGTATTGGGTCACAGCTTTATGTTTCCTAAAGAAGTCACAAATCTCATCATACTTCTTCTCTAGGTACCTGTGAAGACACACAAAAAAAGACAAAATAAAGAATTTAGGTAGAAAGAAACAAATGGCTCCCACTCCACTTTTTTTTTTTAAAGGTGGGAGGTGTTGGCTACAGTGTCCAATGCATCATAAGTTATTTTTTCCTCTTCTTTTTCTTTTGTCTTTTATGGGATGACTTTCTGGGAGGGAGAAGTGGAGAGATATAGTTTTATAAAAAATATATCAATAAAATATACAGCTATGTTTATGTATGTATGTATGTATGTATGTATGTATGTATGTATGTATCTATCTATCTATCTATCTATCTATCTATCTATCTATCTATCTAAAGAAATAAATGTTAGCCAAAGAGAAGCAACAATTGAAATAGATTTAGAATAGGGTAGGGTTAATACTCTAGGGGGAATATAGGGAATTTTTGCCAAATAACTATTATCCTATTGAAATTTTCCAAAGTTGTAGTGGTAAAATACATGGATTGGAGAGACTTGGTGATGGCCAAGGTGCAATGGGAAAGGGAGAGACTTTCTATTGACTGAATGTAACGTGCATCTGAAAAATTTGAAAGTGAAATTGGGGTAATAATTCCTACCAGCCCAAACCCAATGAATGAGGTTTGAGGACAAAACCCTTTTCATTCAACATCATTCAAGATGATGTACTTGAAATCTGTAACAACCCTGAGAGAAACCTATCCCATTCTTACTAATTTCATTTAGTTTTACTTTGTAACTAGCATTTAATTCCATTTGTAACAACTTGCTTCAGAGAATTTTTAAAAATTTTAAAATAAAGTCAGTTTATTTATCAAAAAATATTTTACTAAGTTCCCCACCCCCCCAACATTTCACTTTTTTACTACATGTTTGATATTAGAATTTTACTTCATCATAGCCTTTATCTACAGTATGTATAGTTTTATCTGATTCACTGGGTAAAATTCTTTGAAGACCAAGTGCCAGCAAATGGACCTTTCCAATTTCCCAATCTCTATGAAGTAGCTTCTTCCCCTGAGGGCCTTCTTTGCATCTTCCTTATCCACGGTCAATTCACTACTACTTTTCCCCTAAGGGTACCAGTGCCCATCTAGCCTTGTGATAGAAAATCAGGATTCTTAATCTTTCTTGCAATCAAATCAAAGCAAGAAACAACCAGTCAATAAGCATTAAACATCTACTATGAGCCAGGCGTTGTGATAAGTGCTGGGAAATACATAAAATAGCAAAAGACAGCCCCTGCCCTCAAGGAGCTCATAGTCTAATGTGTGAGACAATGTGCAAAAAAACATATATAAGTTATATAAAGGATAAAATGGAAATAATCAGCAGAAGGGAGGCAGCACAACTAAGGGGGATTAAGAAAAGATTCCTATAGACAGTGAGATTTTAGCTGGGATTTGAGGAAAGTCAGGAGTTGGAGATGAAAAGGAGAGCTTTCCAGATATATAGACAGGGAAAATGTAAACAAACCGGAAACTGAACATGATATATGGGTGTCTTTCAAAAAACTATACAGAAAATAGAACTATAGCTTGACAACAGAATCAAGGGTCACATAGATTTTATGTTCTGATAAAACATTTGGTAACTTTATGATACAAAAAAATGTTATTAGATTCCAAATAAAGTTTCTTTATGAAAAATCAATCTCTTTATTCTTATGTGCATATGTGTTGTAAACTCTAAAACCTATTTCATTTCATATTGAATAAAAGGCATGGCAAAACTTACTGAAAGCTGAGAATATATTTAATAATGTTAGGAAGCACTGTTTATATTATCGAATGTAATTTGGAGATGCAAAGAAAAAGACAGTTGTGGTTGAAACACTGGTTCCCAATCTTTTTACCTAGGAAAGGGTTTTTTTTTTTTAACTTTTAAAAACTTTTTAAGTTTTTGCTTTTTGGAGGGCAATTGGGGTTAAGTGACTTGCCCAAGGTCACATGGCTAGCTTTTGGTGTTAAGTGTCTGAGGCCATATTTGAACTCAGGTCCTCCTGACTCCACTGCCAGTGCTGTATTCATTGCACCACCTAGTGGCTCCATAGGAAAGGTTTTTAGTTGATTCTTTGGTTGTACACTTAACATTTTGATCTTTTGTCCAGGTGGGCATACATAGTAGCCAGTTTGGTAGGGTACTCAGAGCTAGCCTTTTAAGTAAGAAAAACTGGGTTCCAGTTCTTGCCCCCAAAGCTGTGTGACCTTGGATAGAGAGACATCATAACACAGAGGAAATTCTGATCATTAGCTCTAGGTTCAGAACACCTAGGTTTAAGTGTCTATTTCTGATAATGTCTGTGTAATCTCAGGCAAGCCACTTAACCTCCTTGGCTCTCAGTTTCCTCATTTGTAAAATGAAAGTGTTGGACCAGATGGCCCTCCTAGTTCAACTATATGATCCTGTGACTAACTGAAGTTGCCCTAGACAACTCTTCAAATCTCTAGGTTACTGATGGAGAGAATTTACACACCAGTAATTTCTGACATTTCTCTGTCTACAAGTCCTAATATCACCTTCCCCAAATGAGTAGAACATGGACTTAAAATTAGAATTAGGAAAAACCTCAGTTCAAGTCTGCTTTCATGCGCTTACTAGTTGTGTTACTCTGGACAAGTCACTTAACTTTTGTCTGCCTCAGTTTCCTCACTTGTAAACTAAGTGCCTGCCCTCAAGGAGCTCATAGTCTAATGTGAGAGACAACGTGCAAAAAACTATATATAAGTTATATAAAGGATAAACATAATAACAGTGTCCTTCTAGGATTGTTGTGATGATTGAATGAGATTAATATTTATTTGTAAAGCATTTTGAAAACCTTTAAGTGTTATACAAATGCTAACTAGTATCAGTATTAGAACCACCTGGGTAATAAGTTAAAAGTTGGGGGATGAGGATAATGGTTATGTAAGATAAATTTATTTGCAGACTAATATTTTTTTAAATCCCAAGGAATAAAATAAAACTTTCAAATTTGTCCATTGCTTGTCCTTTGTGCACCTCATACATAATCTAGAAATAATAATATGGAAATACGTTACCAGTGTTTGATTATCTATTAGAAATGATTCCAGGAATCTGGTGAGTGTGTTTTCCCATAAACATTAGCTGAAATGCGAGCCCCTCTTTGCCACTCAGGGTTTTTTTTCAGCCTCTAGAGTCTTAAGATGTTTCAAGGAATCTTAAGGTAAAATGAAATTGGACAGGAAGCCCAGGTTTCTCTGGGTAAATGTCCTTGAAAGTTGATATATGATGAGAACATTTTGGCTTCTGTGCAGTGCTTCTCAACCTTGGTTTTGTAATGCCCTGGGGGTGCTCTCCAGTTATCTCAAGGGTTGTTCAGAAATTTGCTCCTTCAAAGTCTCAAAAATAAAAAATTTGTTTTCAGTGACTTCACATTTAAAGATGATGTTATACATTGAAGTACTTTTTTTTTTTTGCTTTTTTTTTTGGAGGGCAGTTGGGGTTAAGTGACTTGCCCAAGGTCACACGGCTAGTTTTTTGTGTTAAGTGTCTGAGGCCGGATTTGAACTCAGGTACTCCTGACTCCAGGGCCAGTGCTCTATTCACTGCACCACCTAGCCGCCCTACATTGAAGTACTTTTAAGTACGGTCTCATATGTGTCATAAAATCAGAGATTTTAGGTATTGTAAACCATATGGAGTTTATAGAATAACTAACTCAATCAATCAACAAGTATTTAAGTACCAACTCTGTGCCTGGCACTGTGCTTAGCAGCGGGGATACAAGCAAACAGAATAAAACAATCTTTTTGCGAGGAGCAACTTTGTGATTGGGGGCTGGCAAAGGAGATGATGACAAAATTATGTAGCATGTAACATGATAGACACCTAGTGGCATAGTGGATAAGAGTGCTGGATCTGGAGTTGGGAAGATCTGAGTTCAAATCTGGCCTCGGACACTTTAACTAGTTATGTGACCCTGGGCAAGTCACTTCACCCTGTTTGCCCCGGTTTCTTCATCTGTAAAGTGAGCTGGAGAAGGAAATGACAAACCACTCTGGTATCTTTGCCAAAAAAACCCCAAATGCAATGAGGAAGAGTTGGAAAAGATCTTGAACAACAACATTATTTTTTAAGATGAAGAAATTTAAAGGTTGATGAGATGATAAAAGACAGTGTAAGAAATTTGAATTTCTAAAAATGAAGTGGGAAACTAAAATCAATGAGATTGCAAGACAATATTTAATTGCATAAATTTTATCTTTTTTTTTTTTGGAGGGCAATTGGGGTTAAGCGACTTGCCCAAGGTCACATGGCTAGTTTTTGGGTAGAGTGTCTGAGACCGAATTTGAACTCAGGTCCTTCTGACTCCAAGGCCGGTGCTCTATTGACTGCGCCACCTAGCCGCACCACATGAATTTTATTTTGAATTGATGAAAGAACTGGAAAATATGATTACTGATCTTATGTTAGAAATCTATGAATGGGTCATTCAATGGAGGTGGAGGACTTTCAAGCATTCTTGCTGGAAAAAACAGAACTGAACAGAAAATTTGACAATCAAATACAAGAAGCATGAGAAGGTAAACGTGGGAGAGAAATCATAAGGAATTTATCAAAGTTGAACTATTTACATACCAGTATGGAGAAACGGTAATAGTAACTTATGAAACTTTTCTTAGTATGAGGATAGGTGAAGGGAATACAAATGTATATATATGTATACTTACACATATGTCCACATAGAAGGCTATATATGCATATTAATACATATCTGAGCATGTGTGTATATGGGTACATAGAGGATATAGGATGAATTGAATACGAAGGGATGATACTTTAAAAGGCGAAATTCTGAGGTAAGAGAGGACTAGAATGAGAGGAGACAGGGAAAGACAAAAAGGGGTTAATCATCCCATATAGAAGAGGAAAGAGATAATTTACAACTTTACTCTCATTTACTCTCATTGAATCTGGCTTAGGGAAGTAATGACATAAACTCTAAACTGGGTATCATGCCACACAGGAGAGTAGGGGACATAGGGATGAGAGGTGAGATGGTGGAGGGGAGGGCAGGGTCTGGGGGAGGGATGCTGGAAGCTCACACTTCAGTAAAGGGACAGGGACAGGGTAGAGAACAGAACAAGGGGGGCGGGATATGAAGGAGGGACATATGATCAGACTGTTACAATATGCCCACTGTGAAGATGTCCTGTGTAATTACATATGCACAGCCTATATTGAATTGCTTGTCCTTCCAGTGGGGATGGGTGACAAGGGAGGAACCGAAAGAATCTAGAATTTAAAGCTCTGCAATACATGCAACTAGGAATTAAGAAATACAGGGGCTGGGGTAGGGAGACCCTCCCTGCCCTACCAGAAAGTTAGAGAGCAGATTGGGGGAGGGGCTTTACAGTGGGATCACTGTTTTGGGGTTGGGGAAAGACGGGGAGAAAATTTGTAGCTCAAAAATCTCATGGAAATGAATGATGTAAACACTGAAATGAATTTGTAACTCAAAAATCTCATGGAAATGAATGATGTAAACAAGAAAACAAAAACCATCTTATATTAATAAAAAATAATAAAAGAAAAAAAGAAATCTATGAGAGATACTGGAGAATGGAAGAGATGGTACAATTCTGGAGAAGTACAAATATTATTCTGCTTTTCAAAAGAAGGAAAGAGGATGAGTATGTAAAACATGGACCTGATTTCTATTCCTGGTAAAATTCTAGAACATGTTGTTGAAGGGAAAGTTCATTAGTGTTTAGAAAGGGAAACAGTAGTTACCAAAAGGCAGTATGATTTCATTAAGAGAAATGGGTCACACTAATCTCATTTGTCTTTTTGTTGACAAAACAATTAGATTGGCAGGACAAGCAGTCATATAGTGGACTGAGAGATAGCCTTGGAGTATCACGGAGGCTTGATCAATTTGCACACTGGCTGTGTGACTCTGGGGAAGGTTTGACCTCTCTTGTGTACCTCAGATAATTCTATAAAGTGCAGAGCAGGTACTGATCTGCACTAGTAGAAGTTTCCTCATTAGGAATTTCATATAGCATTGAAATCACAGGTCCAATCAGTTCCCTATTCCCCTAATGACACTCTATGTCCCAAAACAACAACAAAACCCTAGACTGTACTGGTAGACTGGGGAAATACTGCAGACCAAGTATATTTAGATTTTAGCAGATCATTTGACAGTCTTTCAAGCTTTTCTTGTGGACAAGGTGTAGAGATATGAATTAGATGGATACATGGTCCAGTGAATTCAGAAATGATTGACCAAATCCAAAAGAATACTCATTAATGGGTCAATATAAACTTGGAGAGGAGTTTCAAGGGCAGTGCCTCAGGGACCATCTATCTGTTCATGACCTTGTCCTGTTCAATATTTTTATATCAATAACTTGGATGAAGGTACACTTGTCAAATCTATGAATGAGAAGAATCTGGGAGGGATAGCTAACACATTTGGATAGCTCCATGGGCTAGAATTACAGGTTGAATAAAGTAAGATGAAATGTAATAGAAATAAAGAAAAACTTCTGTGTAAGGGTCCCAAAAGTCAAAACTCCAGAGGGCTGGAGGCATGGTAAAACAAAAGTTCCCATGTAAAAAGGGATTTTGGTGAACAGCCAATACTAAAAGAGGAGATGTTGATACACTTTGACTGCATCAGAGGATAGGTCTGACTTCAGAGGACAAGAGTCATTTATCCCCTAGTTTTTTATCATTATTTTGTGACTTTTAGAGATGTGGAGTCAGTAAAAGAAGAAAGAAACTCAAATCATTCCTACTGAAAATCCATCAAGTATGGCAGTCATGTCTGAGATTCAAAGAACTAATTCCCATTTAAATTGCTCAGATGCCTAATTGATTTTGGAACTTTATTATATTGGAAGCACTTCGAGTCTTGAATCTTTAATAATCTCCTTAAAGAAAGGCACCATATACATGCCATCCATCTCTCACGGCTTCCTATCTAGCACAGTGCTCTAGGTGCAAAGTAGATATTCAAGGAATTCTATTGATTTATAGTAAATGTTCCACAACAAATACTTGCAAATTTGAACTCCATATGAAGGTCTCTAAGACCATATGAAGGTCTTAGGTCTCAGGTGTGTGATATGGTGTGGTTGCAGTACTCTACTATTCCCGGAGATGGTAGTGGGTAACATTTTTCTCCTTATTTTAATTCATAAGGTCATAAGATCCCAGAGGAGACTCAGGAACTCTAGAGGATGTCTGGTCCAACCTCCTTGTGTTTGCAGACTGAGGCTTAGAATCAGAATTCAAATTCAGGCTTATAAACTTCTAGTTTTTTGGTGTGAGATGTGGTTCATTTGGACTCCTACTCTATTCCAATCACTATTAATCAGTTTGATATTTTACATAAATCACATAGGGATAATTAGATAGGATAGGGTTTTACTGCAGGCTTTCACAGGGGGCCTCGACCTTTAATGCAATGTTCACTACTTGTTTACCAGTTATGAAGCTCACTTGTGCAACCACAAGAATGCTGACAAAGATATCTCCATCTGGTTTTACTCAGATTCCGCGCCCAAACCCAGTGTGTGTGTGATACTTGACTCTTTGGAAAGTACTCCAGATTAGTTTTGTACTTCTGGATCACCTTCTCTTGTCCAACAAGAGTAGGTGATTGGGGCAGCTAGGTTGCACAGTGAATAGAGCACTGGCCCTGAAGACAGGAGGATCTGAGTTCAAATTCAACCTCAGACACTTGACACTTAACTAGCTGTGTGACCTTGGGCAAATCACTTAACCCCAGCTGCCTTGCCTTCCTCCCTAAAAAAAAAAAAAAAAAGAGTAGGTGGTCATCTTATGACTTGGTCACCAGAGATGACTCTTGCCTTTCCATTTTAATTTTTGGTCCTCAAGAGCAAGGTCTATTAACCAGTGAGATTCTATACTTTACCATGCCTCTTTTACATATTTAGGTATCAAACCACATAAAAGAAGTAAGATCCTGGGGACCAAGAGCATCTCAAATCATGAGGAAGATCTAAGGTCTACTTCATTAGAGGGGGCCAAAGACCCTTTAATGAAGTGCTATTGACTTAGAATTCTGCCTCAGTGGTTTTTCTTGCATATTGGACAATTTTGGACTCCACACTTGCTAGTTGGTATTTCACTGTCTGGGACTCCTAATGGGTGAGAAACCAATCATATCCATCTCAGCAGGTCTTTTTACCATCTTCATCAAGCACTTGTGTTGCCCTGACTCTATAAGTATCCTGAAATATGCATCTAAGCATCCTAGTAAGAGATTGGGACAACCACACATCAAATCTAGAATGAATTTTTGTGTAAGACAATTATGGCCCTATCATGGCCTGAAGACCATCATACCAAAGGCTTTCTGGTCACTTATTTGGTTGTATCACATCTCCCACACTTCCCTGCTCTGCTTTGTGTCAGTCCTGGCCCTGGTGTGAAGGGGTTAGTGGTACACCCAGAGGTATATGAAGCCATGAACTTATGAGAACAAATTGTTAAATTTTTGATGTAAGCAACTGAATCTCAGAAATCAACAAATAGTACAAATCAGGGCCTGAGTCATTGTTTCATTGATTGTCTAGATTTAAGAAAGTGACAAAAATGTTAACAAAACAGATAAAACTTAAACATATGTTGTGCATATATTTCCCCTGGTGATCTGATTGTTAAAAAACATTTACTAGCACATCCCTGGTTACTCTCTTCCCTTGACTATCCCTAATTAGGCCATGTGGCTTTGCCTATTGATCCTTCCCTCAAACATGCCAAATGAAATTGCTTTTAGCCTTGACTGACCCATTTGATTTTTTTTTTTTTGGTGGAGTCCTTTTAGTTCCATGAGAAAAGATGTCAGTGAGTAGGACTGGGGGGTGGCAAAGGGAGGAAACTGTGTTAGATTGGAGCCTCTAAAAGTCATACCCTTTCTGGCATGTTGGTTCACTTTCTTCCGTGCTTTCTTTCTGTTTGGGGAGATCTTGCTCAATAGTGATGCATTCTTCTCCCTGGAAATAAAATATATGGGAAAAATAAGGACAATTGTCTCCCAGATAGAAAGGTGAAATTGTCAATTAGTGAATAAACATTTATTAAATGCCTGCTCTGTTCCAGCACCATAGTAATTGCTAGAGATACCAAGGAAGTCTAATGGATATAGAAAGAGATGTACATTTTTGGACATGGCCAATGTGAGAATTGGTTTGCTTGGATATACCTATGTGTAACACATGTTTGGTTTTTCTTTCTTTTTTGTTCTAATGCAGGGCAGGAAGTAGGAGGGAGAAAAATCAAATAGAATGTAATTAAGTTAAAACAAAAGCTTAAAAAAAGAATAGAATAAAAGGGTAAAGTATTGCAAGTATAATGGGTTTTCCATTTCCTGTGTTGAGAATTATTTTGATAACTTACTATTCAAGAATCTGATACATTTTTAAACCTAAATTTGTTGGTCTGAAATAAAAGCAATTCTTGGTCACCTACTATGTGCTTTTTTCCAACAAAGAATGTCACAGAATCCACTGTTTTCCTCACTTTTTCCTATAAATGTGGAAGGAATAATGCATACTTTTTACTCTTCTGTTGAATATCTAGTTGAAACAATAGCCATTTTATTTCTAATTCCATCATCTGGTTCTAAGGATGTCTGTGCCAATCAAATCAAAGCCTTTGCCACAAGAATTACTATATTATCCCTTTAAATGTTTGTGTAACCAATATGGATTATTTTTTAAAGGTCTGAAAAGTCAGTTCTGGTTTTACTTTGGTTGGAGGGTAGGTATGGCTCTGTTGATCTGTAGGCATCTCTAGAGATTGGCCCTTGAGGACAGTATATTAGCTCAAATTTACATAGCAAAATGCTTTATTAATATTATCTAACCCTCCCAACAACCCGGGGAGGTAAGTGCTGTTATCCCCAATGGCAAACTGAGGCAGACAGTGGTCAAGTGACTTGCCCAGCATCACACAGCTAATGAGTGTCTGAGACTAGACTTGAGAATTCATGTCTTCCTGACTGCATATTTAACACTCTATCCACTGAACCATCTAGCTGCCTTGTATTTCCTTCCAAGATGTTATAAGGTATCTTAGATGGGCCGATGGAGTATCTTCTTGGTCTTCTCAAGGCTAAATTTACTCCATTTTTCTCCTTTAAATCGTTGTAAAAGGTGCTGGTGTTTTGAAGAGTTCTCACAGATGCCAGTAGCGGTGAATTACCTCTGTTCTTGTTGACATAGGCACTCAAGAAAACTGTGCCCCACTCCCAGCTTCTTTGTGCAAGAAGATAGAATTTTTGAGAGGCATCACAGCACAGTGGGTATAAAAAGCTGGCCCCAGAAGTAAGAACTGGGCACTATCTCTCCCACCCCTTGACTAGCTATGTGACCCTGGGCTTAGCCTTTTAGCCTCTGTCTTAGTGGTTCAGGCAACTGTGTAACGTTCAGATCTGATGCTTATCTGAAATTAGGAATTTTTCCCTTCTGGGAGTTTTCCTACACTGTTGGACCACAGAAACAATTCTTAGCATTGTGTCAGTCACACTCGTCTGTGTTGACTCCCACCTGTCTTGAATAAGAAAGCATCCTCAACCACCTGCTCTACCAACGCTGACTCTTATTCAAGCTCTCTATTTTGGGTCAAGTTCATTTTGGAGCTACCTTTCTATGATTGTTATACAAGGTCCCTCTTTGGGCAGTCAAACTTGGCTATGAGTTTGTGATTCCCCAAACTGGGCGTTCTATCTCCTGTTACTGTGTCTCTGTACAAGCTGTCCCCTATGGCCAGAAGGCACTCCTCTTTTTCAACTCTACCTCTGGTTTCTTTCAAAGTCAATTCATGTGCCTTGCCGATCCCCTTCATTATTAGTGCTCTCTCCTGTTTGCTAGATGACATAGTGGACAGTGCGTTGAGTCTGGAGTTAGGAAGAACTGAGTTCAAATCCAGTCTCAGACTATTTTTTTTAAAGCAAATTACATACCCTCTTTCTGTCTCAATTTCTTCACCTGTAAAATGAGGTTTACAACAATCCTTGTGAAGCTCCACTGAGATATTTGTAAAGCTCTTTGTAAACCTTAAAGAGCTATATAAATGCTATTATAATTTATTATTTTTAATCTTATTATTATAAAATGTAGGTTCCCCTCCTCTATTCTCAGAATAGAATATAAGCTTCGTGAGGGTAGGAACGATTTTTAATTTTGTCTTTGTACTCTTGAGCCTGGCAGAATGTTCTGCATGTGGTAGGTACTTGTTGCACTGGATTATGTGTTTTTTGTAGAGCAGACGTTTTTGATGGATTTAAATAAGCAGAATATATAATCTAGTACACTTGTTTCACATCAGGAAACTGAGGTTCAGGAAGTAAAGTGACAGACTCAAGGAACAAAAATCTCTTCCTCAGAGTTCCATTTTAGTCTGCTTTTATTCTGTACTTATTATATATAGTATATAAGTATTGTGTATACATATATTATATACATATGTATATGATTATACATAGCATATATGTATAATATATAAATAAAAATATATACACTATATTATACTACTATTATGTATACTATATATTATGTAATATAGTGCATATTATAGAACTAGGTGGCACAGCAGATGGAATGACAAGTCTAGAGTTAGGAAGACTCCTCTTCCTAAATTCTAATCTGGCCTTAGACATTTACTAGCTGTGTGACTCTGGGCAAGTCACTTAATCCTGTTCACCTGTTTCCTCATCTATAAAATGACCTGGAGAGGGAAATGGCAAACCATTCTAGCATCTTTGCCAAGAAAATCTCAAATAGCATCGTGAAAATTCAGACACTACAACAAGTAGAGTACAGGCAGGATAGTAGCATATATTTAGTATAGTATAGTATAGTATAGTATAGTATAGTATAGTATAGTATAGTATAGTATAGTATAGTATAGTATAGTAGGGTATAGTTATAATAGAGTAGAATAGATTTAGTAGAGTTCCTATGGTAAAATATAGTTAATATAGTGTATTATGGTCTAGTTAGTATGGTATAGTAAGCAGAGTAGATTTAGTATAGTATAATATATATTATATTATGTTATATATTAAATGTTAAATAATATATAACATACAATAACTATAATACAGTATATTATAGTATAGTCAGTATAATATAATAATAATATAATATAGAATATAGAATTAGTATACTATACTATATTATTATAATATAGTATACTATAGTAGAATTGTATACCATATATATATGGGTTAGTATAGTTAGCAGAGTGTACAACGGTATGTTCAGATGATTAGCACAGTGTCTAGCATATCGGTACTTAATAAATATTTACTGATGATGATTATTGATTAGCAGAGTATCATGTATACATATCGTATGTGGCATATATTGTGGAGAGTAAAACAGAATGGAGAGCACCGGACTAGACTGACTTCAGAGAGCTGGGTTTGAATTTTACTTCAGACAGTTACTAACCGTGTGACCACATATATATCACCCCCTCCCTAAGGCTAAGTTTTCTTAGTTATAAAATGGAGATAATAAAACAGGGATAATCATACAAGAACAATTCCTTAGGATTATTGTATGATTATAATATTTGTACATATCAGTACTACAGGTAGACTGTAAGCTTCATGAAAGAAGGGGCATGTTTGAACGATCTGTCTCATTCCCCTATGTACTCACAGCTAACTACTGTGATGCCGTGATGTGATTGTTGAGTGAATGGATATCTTTATTTTTTAGTTTTGTGGAGGCACTTTCCATACACGCTTATTTATGACTTAGAGATTCTGTCATATCATCCTTACGTTTTGTTGTTGTTCAGTTATGTCTGACTCTTCATGACCCTCTTCTGGGATTTCTTGGCAAAGATACTGGAGTGGTTTGTCACTTTCTTCTGCAGCTCATTTTTATGGATGAGGAAACTGAGGTAAACAGGGGTAAGTGACTTGTCCAGGGTCACACAACTAGTAAGTGTTTGAGGCTGGATTTTAACTCAGATCTCCTTGTCTCCAGGGCTGGTACTCTATTCATTGAGCTATCTAGCAGTCCCTGAATGTTTTTATCTTGATGCTGATTCTGAAGGAAGGTGAAGCTGAACTGCTTCCTCTCTACATCAGAGTTATTCCGTGGTGTCCAAATCTGTGACCCTCTGTGGAACTCTTTTGCCCAGGGTCACATAGCTAGGAAGTGGCTGGGGCCAGATTTGAACTTAGATCTTCCTGACTCCAAGCCTAGCACCCTCCCATTGCCACTTAGCTGCCCATCATGTTATACGCTATGTAGTTTTATTATTATATCCTTTACCAAGAAGCTTGTGTAAGCTATCAAACACTTAGAAATTCTTTCTAACAAGATCTATATTTCACTTGGACTCCAGGTTCTGTAACTTAAGCTAACAGTTTTTACCTTGGGAAGGGAGACTTGGAAGAACAGAACTGTTGGTGTATCCCAGAAAAATGAGAGACACCGCACCATCATAAGAGAAAAAAGTATTAGACCTTGTGTTCAAAAATCTGACTACAGCATTCTTAAATGTATAAGCGCACCTCTTTGGACCTGTGTCTTCATCTGTAAAATAAGAGGGCTGAACTAGGTGATCTCCAAGGGCCTTCTAATTCTAACTCTATGATGATTAATCTTCTGACTTGGCAATTTTACAATATAGGAGAAGTTGGAACAATCATCTATAACTATTTTTCCCCTTTTGTCCAATACATTTTGGGTTTTTTTTTTAACCAGATCTGTGAATTCAGTGGGGAAAATTCCTAATACGGTTCTTGGGCAGCTTATATTCAGAGTTGCCTGAGGCACTAAGTATGTTGACTTACTCAGGGCCACACAGTCAGTATGTATAAGAGACAGGACTATGATCTCGGTCTCCTTAACTCTGAGACTGGCCCAAGAATTGACTAACTGAAAATGCCATCGAGATGCATTTCCTCTCCTCCAGATCACTAAGTGCCCCCTTACTTTTGTGCCTAGGAATCAACAATACTAGTCACTGTAGCTGGTGCTTTTCCTCAATAACAACAAAAATCAAGCCTTACCTTTTGGATATTTATGCTATCCCCATTATATTCATTGCGATTTCTCAGTGAATATCTTCCTGATTCGCTCTGATTCTTAATATCTTCTTCCTTAATACAAGAAAAATAGAGATTTCAAAAGGAAAGTCAGTGTAAAAAAAAAAGAGAACAATTTTCTTTTGACTAATGGGACTTAGCAGAACCTGCAATTTCTTTTGACCTGCAAAAATCTGTGACTGACCAGATGAAAAGTCTAAAGAGAATTGATAAAGCAATTGAGGTGGATTCTCCAGATCTGGAGGAAGGAAAAAGACAGTAAAGATCAAATAAGAAGGCAGTATGGATAGGAGGCTAGAGGAATGGCCTTGGAATCAGGAGCCCCTGAATATAAGTGCTATTTCAGGTACGCATGCAGTACTGTGCAGACATTTTTCTGTGCCTCTGACAAATCTCTGAGATTTGGTACAGTGGAGTTACTCATCTGTATAAAGGGAAGGAATTTCCAGGCCCTCTCTCCTTCATTTATGGTTAACACTATTAAATGAACAGCTTTACCAGGTGAGTAGTAATGTGTGACAATGGAGATGTACAGAGTGCTCTATGATGCACAGAATCAGCCTGAAATACACAAGAAAGCTTTACCTTTTTACTGTACTCAGGATGACTGACTGATTCTGCCACCTGGTGGCAGCATCAGAAACTACTTTCATGTGTAGCATATGGATGCTCACATACACTTTTTTAGAGAAAGAAAAATAAAAACAAGAGAGCTGTATTAAAAAAAAACCAAGACTTCTGAATGTGGTTTATTATCTTGAACATTATATAACCCATGGTGTGTTATTATACAAAGCCTACTTATTAAATGAAATCTCTTTGTTTAACATTTAAAGCCTGTGACAATCTGATTCTACCTTTCCTTTCAGGTTTATTACATGTTTATTTGGCAAATACTGATGCTGAAGTTTAAATACTTTGGCCACATAATGAGAAGATGGGACTCATTGGAAATGACCCTGATGCTGGGAAAGATTGAAGGCAAAAGGAAAAGGAGACAGCCGAGGATGAGAGGGATAGATAGTATCATAGAAAAAATAAACATGATCTCGGACAGAGATAGTAGAAAACAGAATGGCTTGGTGTGTCGTGGTCCATGGGGTCACAAAGAGTCTGAACAACAACAAAATTGAGTTTTGCCTAGAATGCAATCTCTCTTTGACTTATAGGATCCCTAGTTTTTCTTCAAGGGTCTACTAAAGTGCCATCTCCTACAGGATGCCTTTTCTGATTTCTCTATAGTGTCATTGCCTAGGATTTGGAAGGAATCTTACAGCTGAGAAAACTGAAGCAAACAAGTTGTGTTATTCGTTCTAAATGAATTGGGTTCTTGGTAGATTGGATCACATACTTAGGGCCAGAAAGGACCTTAGAGATCACTTAGTCCAAATTCTCCTTCATTTTTCAGATGAAGAAACTGAGGCTCAGAGATCAAGTCCTTGCTAAGGTTCATAGTCAGCAAGGAGCAGAGCTGTGTGTTTGAACCCAAGGCCTCTCCCTCTAAATCCACCCTTCCCCTGTACCATCTGCCTCCCAATGTCTAGTGCCCTCTCCACAGTAATTTTGTATTTATATTTCCTTTTCTGTCTCAAGGATATGATTGTTTGTATTTTTGTTTGTTTTTAAAGCACAGCATTTGGCCCATAACAAGTACTTAATGAATAACTGTACTTTGTCACTGTATTTGGCTTTTGACAATTTTTTTTTCCATAACAAGTTCTTCCTTAAATCGAAACAAAATTGACCTCACTATGAACTATTCTTTGCTCCTAATTTTCTCCTTCCCTTCTCCACCCCCTCTTTCCCACTTGTAAACTCCCACTGGGATCACTACCTAATGTGATTATGGGTTAATGACTGAAAATGACCCTTTAGAAAAATAGAGTTACCTGCTTGGCCAGTCCCAACACAAATTCTTAATTGCAACTCAGGTTGCACTATTAGGGCCTTCAGCTACTTAAATTCTTTGTTTTCTTCTTTTCCACATAGCACTTTAGCTCTAATGGGCACATTCATATAACTAACCTGCTAGGACTGGGTCTAATTGCAATCACTAATTGCAGCATAGAACAAGTAACTTAATTATAAAGTCAAGAAAAGTCAACTTGGGTGAATATAAGCAGCTTCCACAATCTCTCTCTGATGGTTACTGGGATTGTCTTTCGATGGTTACTGGGATTGTCCCACAGTGTGTCTCAGTGTGTGAACCAGTCCCAGTATTCTTGCTGGCTGCCTCAGAATGAAAGAATAACACATCCCTATGGCTTAGAGGGCCGGGCCTAGAGTTTTCAAACTCCAGTAGCCTTAACGTAGATTTGACCTTCCTAGCTCCTGGACATTCAGAATGACTAATGAATTTCTCCCCCTCCCCCCATTCCCCCACCTTATTGAATGGCTAAGTCTATAATTTGATGATAAAATGTTGTTTAGAAATTACTGAAATAGAAGACTCTTGAGCACTGATTATTTAATCATGGTTTAGCAAATATAAATTGCATGATGTGCACAGGTATTTTTTTTTGCTTGTGTTTGTAACATTCTTTAGTATCTTGAACCCTCAAAGCCATTGCAAGTTAAATTTCCTTGGATCCAGAGGCCTAAATGTAGTTATTGCTGGTTTTTGTTGTTGTTGAGTTGCTTTATTGGTTCTGTCTGACTCTTCATCCATCCAACCTTTCTCTTTCCACTCTCAATTTCCAGTAAATATATAAACTGTTTTTCAGTTGTTTTAGTCATCTCTGACTCTTTGTGACCCAATTTGGGGTTTTATTGGCAGAGATATTGGAGTGGTTTGCGAGTTCCAGCTTATTTTACAGATGAGGAAACTGAGGCAAAATGGTTAAAAGACTTGCCTAAGGGAGCAGGTGTTTGAGTAAGTAGGTAAGCTAGTAAGTGTCTGAGACTGGATATGAATTTGGTAAGAGGAGTCTTCCTGACTCCAGGCTTAGTACTCTAACTACTGTGCCACCCTATTAATAGTCACAACCTGGAAACCCAGATAACTGAAAGGGTCTAGATATCTTGTGGTTTGCTTTCAGCTCATGATGATGCCTCAGTATGTCAATTCATTCCAAAGAAAACAGGTGAGATTACGTTTATAAATTATGTATATATATAATATATAAAAAATGAGATTTGGGTATATAAAGCATCCTGCAAACCTTAAGATGCTATAGAGTCAATAATACAGAGAGCCTACGTGCCAGGCACTCTGCTAATTATTGGGGCTGCAAATGCAAGCAAGGAAGATAGCCCTTATCCTCAAAAAGCTTATATTCAAAAGGTAGCTGAAGGGGAAACAATACCTACTGATCAGAATCCCAGCAAGATAATGTGAAAGGTCACCTGGGGAAGGGAGCCCAGCAACCCAGCCTTGGAGCTGGTGCAGTGAGGAGAGCATGAGGGTGATAGCTGGGGTGAAAGTACGAAGAATGGTGAGAAAGAAAGAAAAATACTAGATAGATGAATAGAGAGCTAGAATCCCAGAGTTCTCCACGAGGAAACTACTTTTACCAAGGCAGATTGGCATCTGTTCTGAGATTTATATTCTGAGAGTTGATTGGAGGTTAGGGGACTTGTCCAAGATCATATGGTCAGTCTTTGCCAAAGACAAGACTTGATCCCAGTCTTCCTGACTCCAAGGTATTATTGTAATAGATTTTATTGATATATTTGATGTATTTTATATTTCGTGTATTTATTTATAAATATCTATTCATATATTGGTTTCCAAGGCCAGCTCCCTACCCACTAAACTCAGCTAAAACTTTTTTTGTCCACAACTGCAATTTCATTGGGGGCGGGGGGGGAACTAGCATTGTAGAAACTTCTTTCACTAACATATCAGCAGTTTCTACCGTTCGAAGAATTGCTTAGAGAAAATAATACAACAATAATAATAGTAATGATATTTAAATAAACTATTAAAATAAACTATTATTTATATAATGATGTTATATAATTATGGTAATATAACAATAGCTAATCTCTAGATACATCTGCATATATATGCATACACACACACACACACACACATATATTCTCTTTTGATTCTCATAACAACCCTGTGCAGTAGGTATTATAATAACCCCCATTGTATAGATGAGGAAACAGGCTAAGAGATATCACTTGACTTGTCTTATAGCTTGTATGTATTAAAAGCAGGATCTGAACTCAGCTCTTTCTGACTCTAAGGTCAGCTCACTATGTACTAAGCCTAAGTTGCCTTTTATTATTTGCCTACTAATTGCCACATGCTATGTTAGGTGCTAGAAATACAAAGGGTGGCACAGTGGATAGAGTGCCGGGCTTGGACTCAGGAAAACTGGGGTTCAAATCTGCCCTCAGATATTTAGTAGCTATATGATCCTGGAAAAGTCATTTAACCCTGTTTTCCTCATCTATCAAGTGACCCCAAATGGGGTCATAGAGTTAGACATGACTGAAAAAGGACTAAGCAACAATAAAACAACCAAGGCCATCAACAATTTTTGTGTTTGTGGCTGGGTATCCTTGACTGACTTGCTTGTCTTTACTGCCAACAAGCCAACTGATTTATTGCTGCTCTGTATCAGGTTGCAGGCTATAACAGGATCATAAATCCAGAGCAAGAAAGGACCTGGGAGGTTATCTAATCTTTACAGATATCTTTACAAATGAGGAAAGTGAAACCAATAAAAATCAGAATTGACCAATGTTCTTAAATTAAAAGAATAAAATATATCAATAAAAAGCTCTTACAATAATGCCTTGGTTTCCTTATCAGCCCCAGCCTCTTGAGGTCAAGGATTCTATCCTAAACTCTCGTAAGCCTCATTTAACAAAAGGCCCTACCTAAGCAAAAAATAACTATTTGCAGAGTGATTGATTTTAAATGTAAGAACTCTCACCAAGTAAGAGGATTTCAGGGATGAAAACAAAATAGGAGGTTGAAGAATTACCAAATTTGTTGGGCAGGAGTAGATTTGGAAGTTTCTCAACCTCTTCAGTGCCCAGTAAAACCTCTTAATTCATAGTAACTTAATTGGACCTTTAATATGTTTAATATTTTATAGAGCTATGGTTTTTGATTTGCTGATTTTGCTCTCCTCCGTTCTTCTAAACCCATGAAACTCACCTCTAAGTTTGATCACTGGGGTTTGTAATTTTTTTTTTGGTTTTTTTTGGAGGGGGGAATACATGCTTTTTCATTCATTGACATTTATCAATCCACAGTTATGTATCCATACACAGAGAGGTATGAGGTAAAGGGGAATATAATTTATTTCTTTGAATTTGATGTGCAGGATTTCTTTGAACATGGATAAGTCAGTCAATTCTAGGAAGAGACCAAGTGATCTGAGTTAAGTTATCCAAGATGTGTTTGATTATTTTTCATTCTCTTTCATTCCTCATTATTGATGTTTCAGTGCCCTGAAGCTAAAGGAATATGAATGTGGAATTGCACATAATTTCATTAATTTTGACTTAGTTGAATAAATTTCTCTAAGACATCTTGAGGCAACTACTTCTGTCCCAGTTTCTGTCTTTTCTTTTCACCCTGAGGTAGTCCTCCTTCCTTTATATGAGTGGTTGACATTAATAAATGATTATTTCAATTTGCTTCTTGTTTCCTATTGTTATGACCTATGAGACTGCCTTCTTCTTTCGATCTTTGCCTGGGGTTGGTCTACCTGTGTCAGAAAAGACTTAGATCATTGTGGGCTTTTTCATTCTGTGTTTGGGACTGAAGATCAGAGAAACCCATTGCAACTAGAATCAATGATGATCAATTAGAGCGAGCAATGGAGGGTGTAACAACATAGGAAGGTTTGATTCTTGATGATCTATGTGACCTGGAGATAACAGTCCCAATCTTTAATTAACCCTAGTCTTAGAGTTAACTGGTTTCCTAACCAGCATTTTTTTTTTTTACTCAATGAAAGATGAGAGTCTCTGAGGCTAGCCCAAGTATTCTATGTTGGATTGCAGCAGCTGTAGTAGGACCTGTAACTTGGGGTTGGTGGGAGAGGAGAAGGAGCATTACAGAGAAGAGGAAATCTAACCCTTCAGGTTGTCTAATAACCTTGGAGTTTCTAGTTACCAGTTACCTCTGGCTTGAGGATTTGAAAGGGTAGTTAGCTAGGTGGCATAGTGAATAAAAAGACCTGGCTTAAAGTCAGGAAGAACTGAGTTCAAATCCAGTCTCAGACACTTACTAACTAACCCTGTTTGCCTCAGTTTCCTCATCTGTAAAAGGATCTGGAGAAAGAAATGGGAAACCACTGTATTATCTTTGCCAAGAAAACACCAAATTAGATCAGCCTTCACTCAAGGTCTTTGGTCATTGAAAGAGACCATTGACCCAGTTTATTGATTACTGCTAACCGGACTAATAAATCGTCCATGCTCATAACTTTGTCTGTCAGAGTTTCTCTTGGTATCAATGAAAGACCTGGAAGAGTGAGTCTGGTCCTTCAGGCAACCTCTTAAAGGGAGGACATTTTCCCCGAGGGATTTCTTTCCAGAATTTACCTGGAGACCTGACTTGCCTCTCAGTTTCAGATCAATCCCATTTTAGTCCCAACCCCAAAGCTAAGGTGGTTAAGGATATCCCTGGGAAGTCCCTAAGGCAGTGTGGTTCTCAACCTTCCTAATGCTATGACCCTTTAATACTTGTATGTGGGTGTATCTGCATGTGGGTGGACCTGCCTGGAGACGGATAGAGGAGGTTCCTAAGACCATCGGAAATATGGTCTTAGGTGACCCACAGGTTGAGAACTTCTGCCTTAAGGGAGTAGGTGAACCTTCATGTTGTTGGGGAAGTTGCTAGCTAAGGTTATCTTCTATTCTGGTGGGAAAGTCTTTTTAAGAGAATAAAGTTATGCTCCATACTAGTGGAAAAGTCTCTGTAAGGGAAAATGGGACTCAGTATTATTGAGATTGCTTTTAGAAAGTTTTGTACAGGGGCAGGTACAGCGAATAGAGCACCGGCCCTGGAGTCAGGAGGACCTAAGTTCAAATTCAGCCTCAGACACTTAACACTTACTAGCTGTGTGATCTTGGGCAAGTCTCAACCCCAACTGCCCAGCCAGCCCCCCTCCAAAAAGGAAAAAAAAATCATGTACACCAATTATTCATTAAAAACTTTTCAGTAGGGGAAAAAAACTAGTTGGAAAAGGCTTCTCTGTTTCTGTCTTGTATTAGCTAATGTGTGAAAGTCAAAATTAGCTTTTTCCTGGGTTAGAAAAAAAACATTTTTCTTGAGGAAAAAATCTCTGTGTCTCTCTGCGTCTCTCTGTCTGTCTCTCTTGTTCTGCAGAAATTTATGTCATCTTAAACTAATCAGAGATGAATACTCTGAATTTTCAAATTACAGTTTGAATGTTTTTTTCTTAATAAATACTGAAATGTTTCTGTAAGTTTTGAGGTAACTCTCATAGAATTTGTTTTAAGGAAAGATGGAGACTAGAATTGTAAAAGTTTCTTGGAAACAACACTTAGATCTTATCTTACTCCTTGGCTGGAAAGTGACCCATTTATTGTTTTAGTGCAGGGGGAAGGTACTTTCACTGATCAGAGAACTGAAGCTAAATTCAAAGTAGTGAGATTCCAAACTGGGGAAAAATAAAAAGCCATGTCACTTAGGAACTGCCCATTATTAACTCTTTCCTGGTTCACAAAAAAGAGAAAAGTATGTATAAATCAGGGAACAACTAAAAAGGAAATAAATTTTATTAGGAGAGTACATCTAATTAGATTCTTAAGAATTTTCTAAATTAATTTACAAATCAGTTTAGAAAATAATTTTTAAATCTATGTGTTTTTAAATTAGAAAATTTTCTGTAAATTAGATCCCCCAATTTGGATACGGATATTAATTGGAGTAGATTTCAAACAACTTGTCAAGAAGAAACTGAGACTTCTACCCATTTTTTTGTTGTAAATGATGTAGAAGCTCTAGGTGGGATTTGGCATTAGATCCACTCAAACTAGATGCAGAAATCATTAACACTGCTTTTGTTAATCAATCCCTGTCAAGAATTAAATGGTATATCTATGTTTTCTGCCCTAGGTGGCATTGACATATATATAAGAGAAAAAACAAAGGAAGGGACAAATCTGAACCAACATTTCCAGAGTGCTCCAGAGAAGCTTCTTTAAGGGAGCAACTTGAAAGTAAGTAAAATTCAATTTGGAAAAATGCTCCCTTTTACTTCTGTGAACTGTACAACAGAACTTAATTATTATTTGAATAGATTGGGTGTTTGTAAGCTATTAACTAAAGCTAGGAGAATTTAGACCCCCATCTCCTGTGCCTCAATAGATGGGTTGAGCCACTGCAAGTTTTCTGTCTTGTGCTCTATGTTACAGACCTATCAGTCCTCTGGATATCACCACTTCTACTACCCTTTCTGACTGCACCCAAAATTTAAGGGAAAAAATTTTTTAAGTGGCATTATAAATTAATTAGAAATTGGATAAAACCATATGTTTGTAAGCTCTTTAGAATCTCAAAGAAAACAGTATTGCAATTAACTGGGGTTGTGTAGAAAAAATTTTGTGCCATATTACAAAGGTGACATTCAGTGAAGATGGGTTTTATAGATAGTCTGGGATGTGAAAGAGAGAAAGTGAATTAGAATATAAAAGGAGAATCTTCTTGTTTGAAGGGCTTTAATCAAAGTCCACTAGAGGAATATATATGGGGAGAGAGAGAGAGAGGAAAAGGGGGAGGGGAAGAGAGAGAGAGAGAAAGAGAGAGAGAGAGAGAGAGAGAGAGAGAGAGAGAGAGAGAGAGAGAGAGAGAGAGAGAGAAAGAGAGAGAGAGAAAGTTTGAGCAAGTAGGGTTTGAAAAGTAAACATAGTTTAGGATTTGGAGTTTTGCAAAGAGATTTTAGGGAGGTTTTTGATCTCTTGAGATAAAAATATGAGAAATGTGTGATTATTCTTTATGATAAGGAAACCATAGTAATACATTTGCAACATGGAATTATTTGAAGATAGTGTACTAAAATTTTGTCCTTGAAGGACCATTAGAAGAGTATGTTTTACTTATTATGTGAGGAATGTAAAGTCCTCAGGGACCCTAAAGAGAGGAATGAGAGTAAAGACCACCACATTTAATTTTTGCCAGTAGACTAACAGAATAGTGGGCCCTATATTGGCAATACAGTACATGGACCTGGGGAAAATTTGAGATTTTGATTTTGTGATTATAAATCTAGCTTTTATATAGTAAAGTTTTGTCCTAAAACTAAATTATAATGCAGTTTGGCATCAAGCAAAATGCTGAAAGAACACAAATTGAGGAAAATATGAGTTAAAAATCCAATCTCTGTGTAAATTTGCCGGCTGTGGGATCTGGGGCAAGTAATCTCCTCTTTGTTTACCTCAGTTTACTAATCTGTAAAAGGGATTATAAATAGCACTCACCTTCCAGGGTTGTTATAAGAATCACATGATTGTGAAGTGATTGACAGAAGGCATGGCATATTTTAAGCACCATTTAAATATGAACTATTATTATTTCTTTAATTGAATATAATTACCACATACTGAGTATATTGGATTTTAAACGTAAGTAGTATAAAATGCTAAATGTCATAAAATGAATGATTTTCTGTGTAAGATAATTTTAAAATTCATTCAACTTATTTGATGTTATCTGACTAGTAACAAGGTTTTTTTTTCATGTTTTAAATTCATGATATTGTGAATGTTATTATGTTTCTGAATTTTCTGGTATTGTAAATTCTGGGAATCCATTGTATAAGAAATTCTGTGAAGAAGATAATACACTTGTATCACTGAAAAAAATTAACTCCTTTTAGTTTAGATTCTGTGAAATCATTAAGTTGTTGGAAGATATTGTTATAATGTTAAAAACTTATGAAATATTTCAATTGGGTATATTTTAAAAGAGAATAACAATAATTATTTTCTGTGGGGGGGAAAAAAAAACTAGAGACCTTGTAAAATCTCCTTATAGGTAAACTTACCAAATTTCTTGGGACAATCTGCTTGAGCAAGGTCATAAAATCTTAGCAGCCCTATGCCAGAAATTGCTGAATTTTATAAAATTCTAAGGCAAGGAATTGGTTCACTGAAAAACTAGGATCCCCTCTTCCACTCTTTTTAAAAGTAGAAGGGGGAATTTACAAGCTTGCTTATAGTACAGTAAGTTCCTTCTAAGATTATTTGACTAATAAAAATTATGAAACTATATGTTAATATATAATATACATTACATGTTAATTAATAATATGTGTTGAAGTTACACATTAAGCCAACCTAGTCTTAGACTCTAGGCTTAAAGTTTTTGCCTTAAGGAGTCAATATACAAACTTTAAGTGTCTATAGATTTGCAGTAAATTAGTGATTGTTTTTCTGGGGTTTTTTTTGAGGGAATATTCATATATTTACTATGTAAAATTTCTGAGTGTAATTATTTTCTTAACTTCTAGTGATTGAGTTTTGTGCTATGATGAGTTTAAACTGGAGAAAAAGAAAAAGCATGTAGTGTGATTTTTTCAAAGGTCTGGTAAACTCTAATTGCTAACTAACTTATTGCAACACCATGAGAGTAATAACTGTATCTAGCCCTAAGTTATGGTTAGTGAAACTTTGTTATTTGAGGTGAAATTTCATGGGACTGTAATCTGATCATTGCTCTGAGTTTTGGATTGGGGTATAATTTTCTGAATGAACGTTAAGACAGTAATCCACCAAAGAAATGCCACTTACTGCTTAAGGGAGCCCAGCTTGAAAACTACTGCAGGTGAATGTCTGTGCCTGGGAATGGTTGGACTAAGGTTGGAATCTCTTGGTTTTCCCCTTTTGCTATTTCCCACCCAAGCCTGGCTATGATACCCTGTGAGTGATATGGAACTTTGTTTCATAGTGAATCATTCCATGCCCTGAGGTCTGAAGGACCAGTTTGGATGCTATTATAATCACATCCTTGCTTCTCACTTTCACAACAAATCTCTCTAACCAGGGCAGGTAAAACTGCAATTTAAAAATATATATATAATGAATCTTATTGCAAAACACCAGCATCTCTGCACTGCTAGAAAAAGATGCAAGGTCCTTGAAATGGCTCAGAATACTATGGGAATAAATATACAGATAAAGAAGTTTGTGGGACAGAGATATAAATCCATTAATTAGTAAGTTTAAAATCAGAAACATCTTCTGTTTGGTTATAAGAGAAAGAATTTCCATGTAATCAGTTATCTTAGAGGAGAGTAATTTACTAATCATCTTGTATTACTTTAAAGGCAAATCCAATTATATTTGGATTTATTATTTAATTTGGGATGAACATTTCTGTGTAGAGCAGTGCTGCTTCAACTGTAGGTTGTGACCCCATATGGGGTTCATGAAAAATTTGGCAGCAGTAATAAGATTTATGAACACACAAAGACCAAAAATTAATTCAAAATCAAACGTATAATGAATCTGAAGTGTTTCTGGAAGAGCTTGCCCATGGTGTTGCATCTCACAACTTGACTGCCACCTTGGTTTAAAATACAAAGCATATGCATTTTGCATTGTACATGCCCTTAGGCCATGAAGCCATTGAATGCTGGGAAATGCAAAAAACAAGTGGAGTAAGTTAAAGAAGCCCATGTGTATAACATGTCCTTAAGTGCAAGCATTTTATAGGTAGACACTTCATTTTAGATACACAATCGGGGATTAAATACTTTACTATAAAAGGGGCAGTCAGGTAGTGCAAAGGATAGAGTCCTGTGCCTGGAGTTAGGAAGACTCATCTTCCTGAGTTCAAATCTAGCCTCAGACACTTGATACCTGTGTGACCCTGGGCAAGTCATTTAACCCTCTTTGCCTCAGTTCTTCTATATAGACTGAGCTAGAGAAGGAAATGGCAAACCACTCCAGGATCTTTGCCAAGAAAACCTCAAAATGTGGTCACAAAGAGTAGAAAACAAATCCCAAGTCTTTTGTTGTTGGTTACAACTGAAGTTAAACATATTTCATGTAATTCCATTTGGGTAGCCAATGAACATCGGAATAAAAGCCATCCACTTACAATGAGTATTGATAGTATTCTCCTAAGGTAGGAATTAGGTGGAATGGAAAATTTTTAAAAAGTGACAAGATCAGATCCTATATGTCAAATGTAAATGATTCTACTGGCATATAAACATCTATATTATGGCTGATGGAGGGGAGAACTGAAGAGAAAGGGGAGGGGTGAAATTCAAGACAGGAAAAGAGATACCAAATCAAAAGAGATATTCACAGGTGTGAGAAGTAATTCATTTGGATCCCTACTTTATTTCAATCAGTATTAATCAGTTTGGTACTTTATATAAATCATATAGGGATAATTAGATAAGATAGGATCTTGTATTAGACCTCTATAATAGGCCTTAAACTTTGATGTAATGTTCACTATTTGTTTACCAGTTGTGAACCTCACTTGCACAATCAAAAGAATGCTGACAAAGATATCTCCATTCTGTTTTACTCAAATCTTCATCTCTAAACCCAGCATGGTTGGGAATCCTTGAATCTCTGGAAAGTGTGCCAACTTATCTTTGTATATCTGGATTACCCTCTCTTGTTCAATATGAGCAGGTGACCATTTTATGACCAAGTCACTAAATATGACTCTTGTCTTGCCCACCTTAATTTTTGACCCTCAAGAGCAAGATCAATCAACCAATACAATTTCCTATTTTACTATGCCTCTTTTCTATATTTGGGCATCAAACCCTGTGGACCAAGGGCATCTTAGATTAAGATCTGAGGTCCACTTCATTAGAGGGGACCAAACACCCTTTAACAAACTGCCATTGGTCCAGAGCTCTATCTCAGTGGTTTTTCTTATAGATTGGACAATTTTAGAATCCCTACACGGGGATTAAAAGAAAGAAAAACTCAGGATTTAATGGAGTAAAGAACTTTAAAGTATGGTTGAAACCTTTATCATATGTAAGGGTGTTACTCATTAGTATTTGTTCTGGGGGTGGTTTGAAATTAAGTGGGCATCTGGATTTCACCTATGGCTGAAAAGTTCTTTACTCTTGTTTTTAAGCTAGTTATAAGACAGATAACACTAGCACACAGGATGGCTGCTAGCGCAGGTTCACTCTTGATCTGGCCAGACACATTTTGAGGTTTTCTTGGCAAAGATCCTGGGGTTCTAAGGGGTTAATAATCTTACTTTATTCTGGTCTAGTCTTCTCAGGAGTGCTGATAATGGAAGCACAACTGCTACAGCATTCTTTAATCACCCTTCTCTCAGGGGTCAGTGAGAAAGGGGGACAACTGCCCCTCTGTCTTGATGAGGTCAGTTGAGACAGGCACAGCTTGTGCATTCCCCCAAGTCCCCTCAAACCTCAGTGGGGCCCAGCTGAGGCAAACACATATTCCCCCCCCAAGCCTTGATGGGGGCTGATCAAAGCATGCACAACATCTGTGCATTCAACTCAAAGGGCTCCCCATTCACTGACCAATGCCCACCTGCTTTATAGGGTAACAGACAAAGAAGGCATATTGCCAGCAATAACCTCACAAGTTTATGTTGTCTCACCTACATCATCTCACTGAGCAGTCGCTGTGGGTGTTTACAATTTAAGCACAATTTTTTTTACTATTTATTATTATTATATAATACTGCGCAAGCATGGTAGAGATATTTTGAACTATAACCACGAGAACTCATATCTAATACCTGGGAACAAGAGATTGTAATGGCCATGGATTGAAACTAAACTCTCAGAAATAATTACAAAAATCTATTTACACACACTAAAATCCACCTTAGTTACACTGAAATATACCTTATTTACCCTAGTGTATCCTTTACTTCATGAATAAGGAGTCCCAAATCTACATATCCATCACTAATAAGTGTATGAGGCCAGATTTAAACTCAGGTCTTCATGATTCCAAGCCTGACTCTATTGATTTCACCACCTAGCTGTCCCAGGATATTCCTAGATTACCATTTATGTGGGAGTCATGATGACCCACCTCATTGGCCCAGACTGGGCCATAATAGGAGCTATGTGAGGAGATTGTAATAAAGCTAATTCTTCATAAGGCAAGCATTTGAATTTACTGAAGGCAAAAAGCTATTTTCTGATTCTAAAAAACTAAGAGTCAAAACAGTAGCTAAACGACTTTCGTCATCAAGCATGTCTTTCAGAAGTGTATATCAATCAAATAAATGTAAATGGATCAAAAACACATAGATGAAATTGACAACATTTTAAAAATATTTTAAAAGAAAGGTCTTTGGCAAAACAGATATTGGATCAGCACAAACCCAAATATTTGACAAATATTTGGAGGCCCTTGATGAATCCCAGATGTTGAAAACACAGGTCTCCCATTGGGCTTTCCAAGGCAGATAGATATAGGACCAAAGGGGTTCACATGTTTACACTGTGCTGACACGTTAATTGCATAAAGCTGTGCTAAGAATGGCTGGTTCAGTTTCCAGATACTTAAAGTCAGTGTATTCTAATGCTTGCTATGGGAATTGACAGCTTTGCACCCAACTTTTACAGTACCCTTAGAGGCTAGATTCTGAATTGCATGAGTAAGAAGAGATCCTTAAATTTCTGATTCAGAAGTTGTGATCGTACTGATATTCTGAGAAGGAAATGGGGAAAAAGTTCCCAAATCCCACCCCCCCCCCCCACTTTGTGTGGTTTCCTTGTGGCAGTGATACAGATTGCTTTCAACCTCACCTTTCATCTTGTCTGCTACTCTCAAATCTCCCCTCTCTTTATTGGAGAATCAGCTCTGATTATGGCTTCTCAATTTAGCTTCTCGGTGAAGCCTAAAAAACACTGGATTTAAATCTGGATTATGCTACTTAGCTGTCTCTGGTTAGGCAAGTCTCTTCACCTCTCTCTGGGTCTCAGTTTTGTCATCTGTAAAGAGGATTAGATGATCTGGAAAGCACCTTCTATCTCTGAAGGTTCTAATCTGGCTTCTAAGCATAGTGCCAAAAAGTAGGCAGGTTAACTAACTTGATTGAATCACCCAGCTAGGTGGGACAATAGATTTGGACTGGGAGTTAGGAAGACTTGACTTAACCTCTGTCTGCCTCAGTTTCCTCAGTTATCTCCTGTATAATGAGGATGATGATAACAGCACTTACCCGAAAGGTTGTTGTGAGGGTCAAATAAGATATTTATAAATTGCTAAGCATAGTACCTAGTACATAGTGGGTACTTAAACTTGTTTCCTTCTCTTCTCTTTCCTGCTTACCAATAGTTTGCCCTTTCTAGAAAGTATCCTAAGGGCCTATCCTAAAAGAGGGATCAAGTACCCTGGATACTTGATATGGATATGGATAACCAGTCCCTGCCATCTCTCTCTCTCCCTCTCCCTCTCCCTCTCCCTCTCTCTCTCTCTCTCCCTCTCTCTTTCCCTCTCTCTCTCCTCCCCTCTCTCCTCCCTACACCCCCCTCTCTCTCATCTTCCATCCCCTCTCCTATCCAGCTTTCCTTCTCTGTCTCTCCTTTCTTCTTTACAATGTTCTGGATTGTCTCCACTGAAGATAGTATTTGATTTTGAATCACAAGAGTTTTCATGCCTCCACCAGTGCTCCTATTCTGTCCCTCATTTCCCTTATCTAGACCTTTGACCTCCTATCCCATCACCCCATGATACAGATTTCCCATGGGCAAGATGGATGAAGCAAACTAACTGGCAAAAGTAAACTAATTGTCTGATTGAGCTTCAAAATCCTACTGGATGACACTAACCTTATAGCTAGTGAGGTTGAATCTAAAATTATTGTTTGGGTCCCATCCTAAGGAGGGTTCTTGGTGGGAGAGCAACTCTGCAAAGTGTAGGAATTAGTACATCCTGACCAGTTTTGTATTAACCCTGGGCTCACTCATTTGAATGAAGTAGTTAATGAATCTATGAAGACTGGTAGCATATGATTCATGTAAGTAATAAAAGAATGTTAGAATTTGAAAAGGTTCTCTAAGAGTGTAAACTGTTGGTGTTTTCCTTAAGCGTGCCTTGGTGCACAGTACATTCAGTTCTGAATTTGTGCCCTTCTATAGCTATAAATTCTTAATACCAGGAAGCCTTCAAATCAGGAAAGGACCTTGCTACAACTGGGAGCACTGAATTCTTTTTCGACTTGTCCTTACCTTTCTCTAAGTTCTTAAACCCCAGGTTTTACCAATAAAATGGGGCAAAAATATTGCCAAATAGCAAGTGGATAGAACAAATGACTTCTCAGGATGCTTTTTAGTCCTTGGATTCTACATATCCAACAAATTTCTTTTTTTTTTCCTGGATCTGAGAACCTTGAAGACTCAAACCTGTTTTAATGCTAACATTTTGTCTATGACGTTGGAGGCATGTGTGATTATTAAAGATGTTTAGAGTATTTTAAGAAAGGAGAGCTCTGAAGTTGGGAGCTGGCATTTGTTTACCATCTAAGAGGTTTTCAAAGCATATGATAGGAGTTACCTTATTTAATACTCACAAGTCTGTGAGGTAAGAGCTATTACCCCCATTTTTCAAATCAGAAAATTGGGGCTTTAGAGAGTTGAAGTGACTTGCCCAACATCACACATCTAAAAAGTGTTGGAGGAAGGTGGAGGGATTTCCTGATTCATGACCAGGACTCCATACACTAAACCCACCTAGGAGTAATTCTCTCCTCTTCTTGTACTTCATTTAAAGGGAGAAATATGATTACTTTTTTTGCTAGACCTATCTTTTTCTTTAAAATCCTTATGGGATGCTCTAAAACCCTTTGTAGAATGGTCACCCAGTGCCTTGCAAAACTCAGTTGGGAATCTTTTTTTTTTTTGAAGGCAATTGGAGTTAAGGGACTTGCCCAAGTTCATACGGCTAGTTTTGGTGTTAAGTGTCTGCTGCCGGATTTGAATTCAGGTTCTCCTGGCTCCAGGGCCCGTACTGTATTCACTGCACCACCTACCCGAACCTCGCACCTCAGTTGGGAATCTTAACATTTTGAATAATTTGAACTGGAGTACTTTGACTCTAAATTCAATGCTCTTTCACTATATCAGATAGCCCTCATTTGTTTATGTTGTACTCATAGGAAGACAGAAGGCATAGTTTTTTTAATTGTTATTTCAAAGAAGAGAAAAGATGGGACAGTGAGGTGAAATGCTTATGCTAGGTCATACGTCCAAGTTTAGGCTCTGGGTCTCTGGGCTTCCATTGATCAAGCATTTTATCATCGTGGTAATCTGAATTCTTCATGCTACAAATGAGACAAATTCTTAATTCTCCATGGAGATGGAAACTTGGTGTCCATCTCTCCCTCTTCCATTCTGCCTCGGTCCCTCATCTGATAATCCTTCCTGTAATTGAAGAATCTCTTGCCTCCAATTAATTAATATGTTTTCTTGCTTACTTCAGGCACCCATTCTTTAAATATGATACAGATAATAGGAGTTAAAAGAACTGTATCATGATAGCATTTATATACTATAGTAAAGAGTGCTAGATAGGGAGTCAGGCACACCTGGGTTCAAATCCTGCCTGACACTGAGACTATGGGCAAGTCTTTGAGTCTATTTCCTTGGTTGTAAAAATGGGGATGATAATATTGATCTTAGGTCATTATTTTCTAAAGTATAAAAAAGGGCAGTGAAAGACCTTGGGAAAGTCACTTAATCCTGTTTTGCCTCAGTTTTCTCATCTGTAAATTTAGATAGGCAAACCATTCCAGTAACTTTGCTAAGAAAACCCCAAAAGGGATCAGGAAGAGTCAGACCTGACTGAAATGACTGAACAACAAACAATACTAATTTCAACCCTCAAATAAGATAATGTAAGGTACCCTGCAATCTTTAAAGCATTATATAAATTTCCATTATTGTTTTAGTAAGTTTTTCTGATCTGTCTTAGCTATGCGACCTTGGGCGATTCATTTCATCTCCCTTACCCTCCTTCCCCTTATCTGTAAAATAAGGGGTTGGACAAGATGACCTCTAAGGTATCTTTTAACTTTAAATCTGCAACTACATTACTTTTCATGCCAATCATCAACATACATGTTTACATGCATGCATACATGCATAAATATTTTCTTTCCGACTGTAAATTCCAGTTCTGCTTATATGTACATAAATATTTAATACATATATCAAGCAGATTTTTTCCTAAAGGAAAGTAACCCTTACAGATATTTGTGGAGGGTGGTGTATGTGTATGTGTGTGTAGGCATGGTTTGGGGGCTTAAACATGAAATGATCTTTCTGTTGAAAAAAAATTTTGGTAGGTGGATTTAAAAACTGAGAGTCCCTGTTGGTTACCTACCTGTTGGGATTTTGCTGTGGAAGTGATTTTTTTGATACTGTGCAGTCACTGGTGCCTTTTCATTAGAAGTAGGCAAGTCTAGGAGGGGCCTGACAAGTAAAATATGAAGTGGCTTTTCTTCTTCATGTCCCTTAACCTGTTTGGGGTTTACCCTTTAAAATCCACTTTGAGAAATAGGGGGAGACAATATGAAAACAAGTCTATTCAAAGCAAGCTATATAGAAGGTTAGTGGGAAGTAATTAATAGAGAGAAGGCACTAGAATTATGAAGGGTGGGATTGTAGTTAGAAAGCTTGGGAGGTCAGTAGTCAGAGCAAGAAGGAAGACTGTTCTAGGCGTGGGAGGCAGCCAGAAACAACACCAAGGGTTGAGAGCTCAGTGTCTTGTGGTTAGTGGATGTGGCACTTGAAAGAGGAAATGACTGAGAACAAAGGTTCAGTCTCTTGAGTATATTGATTATATTGACCAACAAACCCAGATCTCCTCAGGATAGACCTGGACCCAGAACATGGAGGGAGACAGACTTTTACATTTTAAAAACAATGAATGAAATAAGGTCAATGAATGAAAAGAAGACAAGACAACAGTCAGCGATCTGATTTCTAATTGGAAAAAAGATTAGAAAATTTCCAAGCTGGGAGGGGGACAGTGAACAGATGCAATTTCCTGAATTCAGAAAAAGAGATGTGCCACTCCCCAGAGGGTCTGCAAACAATCAAGGAACATGGAAACAATAACTGATTGCTCAGTATGGGGCCAGTTTTCATATAAGACATATAGGTTGCTTGAGATATACAATTGTGAGAAAATTCCTGGTATCAATCTTTAAATTGACGGTTTCTGGTCAGCATAACCTGGGTCTTTAGGCAGCAGGTGGTCCAGTTTCCCAGCCACGCAAGGCTAAGTTCAAACAATATAATGAGGTTTTCTCTCAGTTTTCACAGCTGAATAGTTTTCTCACAAGACAGATGTTGGATTACGCCCAGAATAAAAAGGCAAGTGAGCTAACTCTGAAACTGAGTCACCAGATGGAGTCAGTGTGGTTCCCTCATTTCCTACAATTGATAGCCTAATCCCCTCAAGGAAGAGTTTGGAGACCATGAACTGAATCAAAGAGTAGATGTCAGTACTTTAGGTGTTAAAAGCCTGAAAGATAGGAGGAGGCTAAATTATGATGGGCTTTGAATGCCAAAGGGCACTTTGTATTTGATCCTGGAGGTAACTGGAAACCACTGGAGTTTGAGTAGGGGATGTATGACAGGGAACCGGGCTGAATGGAAGATAGGTGGGAGTAGGGAGAGATTTAAGGCAGGCAGATTAACCTGCGGGCTATTGCAGTAATCCAGGCATGAGGTAAAGAGGGCTTGTACCAGAGTCATCACAATAGCAAAGGAGAGAAAGG
The DNA here is from genome assembly GCA_028646575.1 of Pseudocheirus occidentalis. Taxonomy (NCBI): domain Eukaryota; kingdom Metazoa; phylum Chordata; class Mammalia; order Diprotodontia; family Pseudocheiridae; genus Pseudocheirus; species Pseudocheirus occidentalis. The sequence goes on from CM053599.1 coordinate 123,596,311, forward strand.
GTTGCATTCAAGAGATGTTGCAAAAGTGAAATCTGCAGGCCTTAGCAGATGGACTATAGGGGGTCAAGTAAAAAAATAATGAAGAACTGGAAGGATGGTATTGCATTCTACAGTAATAGGGAAGGTAGGAGGGGTGGGACAAGTTCTAAGGGGAAAGATAGTAAGTTCTGTTTTGCATATAATGAATTTAAAATGATATTGAACATTCAGTTGGAGATGTATGAAAGACAGATGGAAATGTGAGATTGGAGGTCAGCAGAGAGATTGGGACAGAACAGGCAGATTTGAGAGTCATCAGCAGAGAGATGATTGTTAAATCCGTGGGAGCTAATGAGATCACCAGGTGAAGTAGTGTAGAGGGAAAAGAGAAGAGGACCCTGGACAGACCTCTGTTGGACACCTGTGGTTAGTGGACATGATCTGAAGGAAAATCCAGCAAAGGAGGCAGAGAAGGAGCTGTCAGATGGGTAGGAGGCGAACTGCAAGAGAGTGGAGTCCTGAAAACCTGCACCTTCTCTCTCAAAGAAGAGAAAGTGATGTGCCAAACAATGCCAAACGTTGCAGAGTTAGGCCAAGGAGAAGGAGGATCAAGAAAAGGCCTTTGGATTTGGCAACTAAGAGATCAAGAGCAACTTTGCAGTGGAATGATAAAGTCAGAAGCCAAATTGGGAAGGGTTAAGAAGAGAGTGAGAGGAAAGAAAGTGGAGGCACCTATTACAGATAGGCTTTTCAAAGACTTTAGCCATAAAGGCTAGAAGAGATGACCGAAGCGACAGTTTTTTTTTTCAGATTTGGGGAGTTATGAACTTGTTTGTGGGCCACATGAAATGAGCCAGCAGCGAGGGAAAGATTGTAAATAAGTGAGAGTAGGGATGACAAATCTCTGGAGGAGAAGGCATTGTCTGAACAACTAGAGGAGTTAGTCTTAGTAAAGAGTAAGGCCACTTCATAGGATTCAAAGGGATGAAGAAGAAACAGGAGAGAAGGCACTGAGTGATAGGAGATGAAGAAGAGGGGAGAAGGAGTTTGTGGTGAATGACCTCCTTTTTTTTCTGTAAAATATGAGACAATGTTCTTAGCTGAAAGTAGGGGAGGGGGAAGGAAACATGGGAGGTTTGAGGAAGGAAAGAGCTGATGTGAAAAGTGGGATAGTGAGTTGATAAGGGCCATTCCTTATCAACAATACAGATAAAGTTGGATACAGCATGGTATACTTTTCAGAGCATGGGTTAAGGCAACCCATTCATCCAATTACCTTCCTCATTGGGAAACCTTAAAAGAAACTATTAGAGATTAATTCTTTTGTATTAAAACTCTTCCTGATTAGGAATTACTGGCTAACAGGCAAATATTTATTTTTTAAAACACAGTAAGCCATTTTGACTGTTGTCGGCAGTCAGGTTTTTGTTAGTTTTTTGAAGCAGTCAGAGAAGTCTCAGGAAATGGAACTTTGGACAACTAAGCTGTGAAGGGGAAGAAGAGCCAGAAGAGCCAGGACAATTCTGGATCCATTGAGCTTTGTTACTGGAGGCCAGGGAGGAGAGCTAATCTTACTCTGAATTGCCTGAAGCAGAATAATAAGAGCCAATATCTATAACTGCCTACAGCCAGAACTGTCTGAGGACATTTTTTCCAGGTATAACCACCTATGTCTCCCCATTCTGGTTTTTTCTCCCACTTCCTTTTTCTACTTTTCCCCTTTCTTTTCATTTATGCATTTAGTTGGTCAACAAATATTTAAGTACTTACTTACTATATGCCAGGTACTATGGGTGCAAAGAAACGCAGAAACATAGTTCCTAACATCTCAATGAGCTCATATCCTAACAGGGAAGAGATCAAGCTCAAAACTGTGTACATAAAGATATATACAGGGTAAACTGGGGGTAATTTCATAAGGAAGATATTAGCAGGGGGTGTCATGGCAGGAATTGGGAAAGGGTTCTTGGAGAAGGTAGCCTTTGAACTATGTCTTGAAAGAAGACAGGAGGCAGAGGATAGGAGGGAGAGCATTTCAGGCTTGGGGGACACCAAGTAAAAAGGCAGTTGGGAATGGGAGTGCTATATTTAGGGAATTCAGGAAATTAGGAGGACTTGAGTTCAAATACCATTTCAGACACTTACTAGCTGTGTGTGGTACCCTGGCCAAAGTCACTTAACCTCTGTATGTCTCAGTTTCCTCATCTGTAAATTGGGGATTATAAAAGCACCTATTTCACAAGGCTGTTGTGAGGGTTAAGTGAGATAACATGCTTTATAAACCCTAAAAGCATCACTTAAGTCTGGTTATTATTCAAGAAACAGTAAGGAGGGGAGAAAAAGATGAAGGCCGAAAAGGTTAGGTGGTGAAGGAATTTAAAAGCTAAACAAATGATTTGGTCCTGGAGGTTTTAGAGTTAGTTTCTTCTCTCTTTATTCCTCCTCTGGCTTGCTTGGTGGGAGAACTCTCCCTAGGCATTGCCTAGAACTGTGAGTGGCATGGAAAATCAGAAAACTTGCTGAGCCCAGTTTCCAGGATTGCTCAATCAGTGCGAAGCATTAGGTCAGTAAAGAAAGCAAACCTCAGGAGCTAATCTGAACATTCCCCTTGCCAAAGGGTTCATCACCTCCAAGGACACTTTTTACTCCCTATCACTCCCCCACCCCTCAGTGGGTTTTGAAAGTCTCAGGAGCAGCAGGGACTGCTCAGTGCCGTGTATTGGCCTGTGCAAACCTTCCCCATTGGTTAGCTGCCCAGGAAACCTGAATGCTTTGCTTACAGTGAAAAAACCAGCAAGGTTTTGTGCTATACTGAGACTTCCTAGGGAAGGTTAGATCAAGGACCAGATCATGGGGTAAGGTGCATCTGTGGCTGTTTTGGGTTTGTTTACTTTGTTTTGTGATGATGGTTGGAAGGGAAAGCAGAATTTGCATTGTTACTGTGGATTTCACTAGAGTATAGACGTGGTTTCAGAACAGAAGGGGGCTTCTTGCCATGACCCGGCTTCAAATTTTGACTCTTCTGCTTGCTAGATACTTTTTACTCTTTCTGGCTCAGTTTCCTCATTTATAAAATAAAGGCTAGATGGCCTCTAAGATCCCTACGCATCTTTGATTATGCACCACTTAGTTCAACCTTATGTCGAATTTACATGCATCTGGCCATTGTAAGCTTGCAAATGGTATATTCAGCTGCCTTGGAGTTAGCCAGAGTCCAGTCCTTCCTTTGACCCATACTGACTGTGTGACTGGTGGCTCTGGGGAAGTCACTTAACCTCTCTCATTGTCCCATGACAGCCAAAATTGGGGGTTACAGGGCAGGTGCCAAACTGCTTTGTGAGACAAAGTTTTCCTGCACCAATGAAATCACAGATGTGTAGGGGATGGGGTGGGAGGTGAGGAAAGGTTTTTATATGAAGTATTTTATATGAATGATCTCAATCTGGAGCTCTACACAGCTCTGTGAGGTAGGGGCTACCCTCCTTTTAATGACCACATTCAAGGTTTTGTGCGAATGTTCCGAGAATACAAACACAAATGCAAAACAGTCCATTAGCTCGAAAAGTTTGCTTTCTATTGTACGATGAAAAAACTGAAACTCAAAGACAAGTGAAGGGATTTGTCCATGGTCACAAAGCTATTACACAAGACAGAAAGGATCTGAGTCCAGCTCTTCTTGACTGCAAAGTTAGCTCTCTAGCCATTCAACATTTCCAGAATAGAGACAAATCAAATGTGTAACCTTAGGACAGTCATTTTCTTTCCTGGCATTTGTTTCTTTATATGTAAATTTTTTCCAGCACTAAAATAAATCCCTGCATTTTCACCAACTTAACTCCATGCCTGCAGGTCTTCTCCTCCTCATTTTTGTCTCCTGGCTTTCAACTTCCACTCTTCTTTTTCAAGACATCTTTTTCCTAAACTCCCTTAAATGTTAATTCCTTCTTGCTGTTGACAGTTTGCATTTTATTTTATTTTAATATTATCTCCCAGCTTAGACTGAAAACTCCTTGAGACCAAGAACTAGCTTTTGTATTTCTTTGTACCCCTACAACTCACTTAGCACAGTAGCAGGCACTTAATAAATGCTTATTAACTGACTGACTAAATGATGGAGTAAAGTGGAGAGAACTAAGCAGGCTAGAGCTAAAGACACTTTTCAGGTTCCTCAAGGCAATAGAAAGCTCAGGATGAAACTAACCTTTAAAGGCTGTATAAGAGTGTCTTTAACAAGCCCTCCCCCTGCCATTAATCTTAATTGTTTCTTTAAGCACCTGGCCAAAAGGTGTGTGGAAAGATTGTTTTTCAACCTAAAGGCTAATAAACATATTGGTAATGGCTGGGCAACCACAGCCACAACAAAAGGTCCCACTTACCTCAAAAGCTGTGTTGGAATAACCACCCTCCGCATAGACATTGAGTTTAGTTTCTCTCAATTCCATTTCATTCAGCCCCAGGGAAACACCTCAGAGCTATTCCTTCTTCACCCTCGTTTTGGCTTCTTAATTCCTCCTAGGCGTCTCTAGTCTGAAGTCACACACCTGAAAAAAAAACCAAACACACACCACGCCCTTTTGCTGAGGTCACAAACTGTTTTCTTTTTTAGAAGGTAAATTATCTTCCTCACTTGTCCACCAGCACTTAATGTCTACTCAATAGTCAGAGCAGACAGGAAATTAGTATATTTAAAAAAAAAAAACATTTTAAAGTGAATTGTACAACCCAGAGAAGTCAAAGATAGAAAAATCCCAGATACACCCAAATATTAGCAGTACTTATTGCAAAGTGGAAACAATGTGTGTGCCCATTGATATGGGGAACAGCTGAGCAAATTGTGGTACATGAATGTAATAAGCATGGAGTTACATTTGAACTGATGCAACATGAAATAAAAAGAACCAGGGAAACAATATGCAGAATCAATTTCTGCAATAAAAAAAAAATGAAAGGAAGAAGCCTCCCCCCAAATATGCCCCATGGTCAACCAAACTTGTCCTAGAAGAGAAGAGATGAGTGCATTCTTTGCTGCAGGGGGGTGGTGCATTGCAGGGGGATTGTACATACTGTCAGATAGAGTTAGTGTGTTGTTCATTTGCTGACACCCCCACCCCCACTGCAATTAAGTTCAATGGACATTTATAAGCACCTGACCCATTCAAGACTCTGTGCTAGGTGTTTGGGGTGTTGCTTAAAAAAGATAAACATTTAACTTCTCTGGGTCTCAGTTTTCTTCTCTGTAAAACTGGGGTGGTGGTGGATGAAATGCCTTTTTTGTCCCAACCAAGGACCCCTCCACCCAAAATAGGAACCGTCCTGCCTTCAAAAGTTTATATTCCACTAAAGGTCTAACAGTATACAACTCATACACCATTAACTCAAATATATGCAGAGTTGTACAAATTAATTTCAAGGAGAGAAAGGACTTAACAATGGACGAAATCAGGCAAAGCATTGTATTGGAGGTGGCAACTGAGGGGTGCTTTGAAGGAAGCTGAGGTTTATTCCTATGCAAAATAGCATTTCCAAAAATTCTAATTGCTCAAATAGGTACCATATGTTATATGAATAGTTGTGTATGTGTGCATATATATTAGTCTTAAAAAGAAGTCCACGGGAAAAGATCCAACATACAAAAATATTTACAGCAATTCCTTTTGTGGTGGCAAAGAATTGGAAATTGAGGGGATGCCTATCAATTGGGGAACAGATGAACAAGTTGTGGTATATGATTGTAATGGAATACTATTGTGCTATAAGAAATGAAGAACAACAGATTTCAGAAAAACCTGGAAAGACTTATGTGAACTGATGCTGAGTGAAGTGAACAGGACCAGGAGAATATTGTACACAGTAACAGCAATGTTGTGCTATGATCCGTTTTGATAGACTTAGCTTTTCTTAGCAATACAATGAATGATCCAAGACAGTTCCAAAAGCCACAGAGATAGAATATTGTGTGCTAGGAACATTAAGAATGAGAGTTTGGCTAGAGAATTTGTGATTAGATTAGTGTGTACTACATTTGATCCTGGAGGTCAGAGGGAACCATTGGAGTTTGTTGAGTAGATCAGACCTAAACTACAGGAAAATCACTGCAGTCAACTACAGTGTCTCAGGTCTTAGAGAAACCAAAGTAGAGGCCATTGTGGGTAGTCTAGACAAGAAGTGGTGTGTATCTGAACTGCAGTGGGGTCTGAGTGTGAGGAAGAGGACAGGTGTAAGAGATGTCATGAAAGTAGAACTGAGATTTGGTAAATGTAGGGTGAGGGAGGAGGAGGTGAAGGACACCAGGGGTATGAACCTGAGTGAACTGAACCTTCTACTTAGCGTATTCCTGACTCTAAGGCTAGCCTTTTCACCACTTGTAATAGCAATCAATTTAGCAGATATTTAGCACTTAGTAACTTAGAGCTAAGTATGGAAGGTGTGAGCCCTGTCCCCTGTTGAGAGGGCATGAATTCCCCTGTTGACATGGAAGAAGGGTATTGGCTGAGACAGGAGGCCAGTGTGTGTATATAAGCAGGAAATCCAGAGACAGAGAGACAGAATTGGAATTTTCCTGTTGGAGGAAGCAGGATTGTCTCAGCATCTGGGAGCTGGGCTGTTGGACTGAAAAAGCATGACCAGGATAACACTTTGTTTGTTTGTGGGCTGGCTGATCCTTGAGTTCCAGGCAAGAGAAATGGTGAAGGGTTTGAGATATGCTGGACCTTGTGAACTTCAGTGTGTGCTGGGGACTGCCCTGAGGACTGGACAAGGACATGGGAGCTGTCTGCTTCTGAGGACTAGACAAGAACTTGGCACCTGTTTGCTTCTGAATCCAGGTGAATGTTTTAGTGGATTCAGGAGGGAGCTGGAACCATGGAAAGCAATCCAGGGAATCAGAGAGACCACCCAGAATCAAGATGAAGAAAAGGCCTCCCCTTGGATAAAACTGAGGTTTGCCGGACACCCAGGGGTGGAGAGTTTGTGTGGTTTTCTAATGATTGTATTTGTGATTAATGATATCTAGTAATTGGGAATCTAGCTTAGTGACTGATGGCTAGATTAGTGAAAGATTAAGTTAATGGTTGCCCTATGAGTGGAAGTAAGATTGATATATTGTGAATTGATTGAATGATTAAGTGAGGAGGGTTTCCCCCTTAGGGAAACCAGATGATCATTCTTTTATTCCTTGTTGTAAATCTTGTGGCCACTGTAGTGAAAACTGTGTGGCCATTCTAATGTTAAGCTGTTATAAACACTACATTGTGACTTTCTGTGATAAGATGTAATGTTGTGAATATTATATTGTGAATATTGTACTGAACTTTGATTTATAATAGAATAAACAGAGTGTTCACTGTTACTGTGTAAATCTGAACCTTAAAAGCTGTTCACAGTAGCATTCTTTTGGGAATCTGCTTGTGCATGGTGGTACACCACTATACAACACTACTCTTCTTTGAATTTTATATAATATTTATTTATTTTAAAGGGGCTCTTAGGTGATACAGTGGAGAGAATTTGGGGCCTATAGTCAGGAAGACTCATCTTGCTGAGTTCAAATCTAGCCTCAGGCATTTACTAGCTATATTTTGCTGGACAAGTCACTTAACCTCGTTTGCCTCAGTTTCTATGTCTGTAAATGAGCTAGAGAAAGAAAGCCCTTCCAGTATCTTTGCTGAGAAAACCACAGAAGGGGCAGACATGATTGAACAACATTCATTTTAAAAAGTGAAAGAAAAATAGAAGAAAATGTTTAAAAAAAACTAGTTCATTCAAGTATTCATACCGCATGCTTCTAATCTTAACATGTCATTTATTACTACCTACACCTCAGAGTTATTAGGAAAGTACTTTTCAAACCTTTAAGTGCTTTCTAAATGAGTTATTATCTCTTAAAGGGAACAATAGAGGATGCAGAATGAAAAGCATTGTGATTTGATTGGCACAATATGCATAAGGTGGGGTGACTAGGTGGCACAGTGAATAGAATGCCAGCCCTGGAGTCAGGAGGACCTGAGTTCAAGTCCTCCACCAGACACTTTTCGCAAAAACTAGCCATGTGACTTTGGGCAAGTCACTTATTCCCAATTGCCCTACCTTGCCTCCTCCAAAAAGCAATCCCCCTGACCCCCAAAAGAAAACCCCAAACAATATGCATAGGGTTCATAGCATTTAGAACTCAGTATTTAGAGATCATCTAATCTACCTAATGTCTTAATTTCATGGGTGAGCAAATTGAAGCCCACCGAAGTACAATGATTTGCCAAAGTCATGCAAACACTAAGTGGCTAGGACTCCAAATCCAGTGATTTTTCCATTATACCAAACCATGCCATTTTAGTGGTATGGCAGTGTATATCACACACACACATATGTATATATATATATATATATATATTTAACCTTTATCAGAAGCTCCTGTCTGGTATATACGACTTCAAAACACTTTGGGAGACTTCTCTGTCTTATTGCCAGGTGACCTGGAACCTTCAGCATCTGACATATAACACCCTTGTAAAACATACATGGCATGACCACCAGGGCCTCTTATAAGTACATAGGCTTCCAAGGCTCAAAGTAGAAATGATTTTATTTGTGAGTTAATAAAACAAATAAGACTCATATTATGGCCCAGAGGAAACAGTGTCTGCTTGAAATCAGCCCTTTCCTAAGAGGCCACTGAAATCTTAATCTACTGCTACACACGAAACGTACATACCCATGTAGTATAAATTGGATGCCTATCTATTTGGTCTAACCAAATTGGCCTTCTTTCACTAATACAGGACAACACCCTCTCTAGGAGATGAGTTGGAGAGAGAACATGCTGATCATACACAAGGTAAACTGGAGATAATCAGCAGAGGGCATTTATATGGGTGTTCCATTTACTTCTTTATCTCATTTATGTCATAAACCACCTTTCAATACCCACTTTGTTATCACAAAGAATGAAATTTCACAAGGAGCAGGATGAGGAGGAGTGCTGATCATAAGTTGGACCACATAATAAATTCGATCATAAACTCATCATGTCGTTGTTGAATTCTATTTTTAGTCATGTTTGACTCTTGGACCCCATTTGGGGTTTTCTTGGCAAAGATACTGGAGAGGTTTGCCATTTCCTTCTCCAGCTTATGTTTTCTCCCCCTATAGAATGTTACAGAGATTGCTAGGGGAGAAAAGGTAGTAGGGAGATTAGGAAGATGAGCCAGTGAAAGAACCCAAAGGATGTTGAAGTGGTGGGGCAAATTAGTGTGTGCTCTCAAAAAAAAAAACCAAACAACCCTAAAACCAAACAAACCCCATAACAAAAAAAGGGAGGAGAAAATATCAAAACTGTAAGAAATACTAAGAGTTCAATGAATGGTTAAGAAATATGAGATTAAGGGGTGGCTAGGTGGCTCAGTGAATAGAGCAATAGCCCTGGAGTCAGGAGGACTTGAGTTCAAATGCAACCTCAGACACTTAACACAAAACGAGGCATGTGACCATGGGCAAGTCATTTAACTACAATTGCCCTACCTTCCCTACTCCAAAAAGCAAAAAAAAAAAAAAAGAGAGAGAGAAAGAGATGAATAGGTTTGTTGAATATGACTATAAAGAGGCCAGTGGTAAATTCCAGAGATTAGTGTTTAGTGGTGTGGTGGTAACAAAAGCCAGAAGTTGTGTAAGGGACTAAGAAGGTGACTGGTTTATGGGTGTGGATCTAGTCTTGTCTCTTCTCTGCTTTAAAAAATGTCTTCAGAGTTTCCCTATTTCCCAGTCAAATAAGGCATGCAAAGCCTCAATCTACAATCCCAGTCTTATCTCATATTGCCTTCATTTTCCTCTATGCTTCCGTCAGACTGGAATGACCTTCCCCCACTCCAATGGGCTCTGTGCTGTCTCATCTCCTTGCCTTTGCTCATTCTGTTCCATACGCAGCAAATCACTTTGTTTTCACTCTTTTCCTATTGAATTCTTCCTCCATATCTTTCTGAGACCAACTCAAATACCACCACTTACAGAGAGATCCCTTGCTCCCTCTTATCAGCAACTACCTTCTACTGAAGGCCTTACTTTCTTTCGCACATGGTTAATGCACTTATATTTTTTATGAGTTATTCGTTGGTGTCCTTTCTCCCCAGTAAGATTAATGACAGCAGAAACTTCCATTCTTGTCTTTGCATCCCCTGTGCCTAACACAATGCCTGGCCTATAGCAGGCAATTTAATACATTCTCATTTATTCATCTAGAACACGAACCATGCCTAATTTAAGCTCAGCATCTCTCCTAGTTCCTAACACAAAGTACTCTGTGCAGAGTAGGTGATGAATACATGTTTTGTGCTTGTTTTTTAAATGTTATATTGTTGTAAACCAATAGAAGGCAAAGTTCTAAAGGGCATATTGGGGAAGAAGAGAGGTGGTTAGAGTTGGAGCAGGATGTCTACATGATACCAGTTTGCTGGTAAAATTCAGAAAGGTAATGAGAGGTTTATAAAGTTATAAAGTCAAGTTGAGATCTCCATCCTGAGATTCTGTATTATCACCTTGGATAAGGGGAGCTTACAAAAGATCAGCCACCATTAACTTTCAACCTGGGAAGGAGCAACAGGAAGGCTGAGGGGGAAATAGAGTTCTTAGAAAATTCAGGGAGATGGAAATCATTCTTTTTAATGCTTCAAATTTCTGTGTAATCTTTAGAGAACAAGGACTGCCTTCTCTCCAAAAGGCAGTAGCCATTAGAATTCCATGGAGGAATTGGCTGCCTTTCAAACTTCCTCAGGCCAAATTTATACAATTAACAATGAAGAAGTTGGTACAGTGGAAAGAATGCTGGCTTTGGAGTCAGAGGACCTGAATTCCAATCCCAGCTCTGCCATTTACTAAATGTTTTGTGATCTGGAGTGTCTGGGCCTCAGGTTTTTTATTAGTGAAATTACGGGGTTGAACTAGTAGGCTGCTAAAGGCCCTTCCGGTTCTGAATCCATGATCCGGATTCATTAGAAATAAATAACACTTAACCATGCTGATCCTCAGTGTCCTTCATGTAAAATAAGGGAGCTGGACCTCAGGATCTCCAACTCTGAGTATTTCTATGCTCCTGGCTCCCCTTTGTTATAGTAGGGTTTTTCTGAGGTGTGTCCAGTTCTTTATGATCCTATTTAAGATTTTCTTGGCAAAATAATACTAGAGTGGTTTGCCAGTTCCTACTCTAGTGTCGGAGGCCAGATTTGAACTCAGCCAGGGAAGTCTCCCTGATTTGGCACCCTAGACATTACACCATCTAGCTGCATGGTGATGAATGACCATCCTGAATGAACCTTGATCATTCTACTTGAATTGTAAAAAAACATTTAATTTTGTTCAGCACTCTATCTTCATAAAATTAGGAAGGGCCCTTGGTTGTTCAGACAATTTAGAGCTGAGAGGGTTCTATATAATCCAAATGCCATCTTCCTCCTCACTCAGTGAATAGAGAGCACTAGGCCTAGACTCAGGAAGATCTGAACCCCAAATGGGGTCATGAAGAGTTGGACACAATTTAAAATGACTGAACAACAATGATCTTATGAAAGATTTAAGAATATTCTGAGAAGGGGTCCACGACACACACAACAAGCTAAGAACCCCATTGTCTAGTCTATCAGCTTTGAGTTCTTGGTTCTTCTGGTTAGTTTGCCTAATCAATTTCAGATCAAATGGCTGCTTTTAGCCTCATTTTGTTATGGGAAGATCCAGTCCTAGTGAAAAGGTTACCCATAAAGAAGGTTAAGGTTGCTCAAGACCCCAAAATACCAATACACCAGGTTTTGCTGAAAGAATTTGACTCAAGTCTTCTCAGCCAAAGAAAAGTAGTTTATTAAAAGTTCATTAAAAGTGCGTTAAAAGTTTGCCATATTGGGTAGACTCTTAAGGAGCCTAGGTATCTGTAAGGCTTGCATTGGGCAAGCAGGACAGAATCATCTGACAGACTAAGTCTGTGTCATAGCATTGAATGCTAGGGCATTCTATGGGGCTCTCACACCACATGGAGGGAAGATGGGGTCTTATGTACAGAGGAATCTAGGGGTGATCTAGAGGAGGAGTGTGGGAGGGTCTTCAGCAGGAGTCAATGAGGTTGGACTCCAGTAATGAGTTTGGGGAGGGTCTTCAGGAAGAGTTAATGAGGTCAATGCAAGGGTGGACTGATATTTTGATAGGCTCAAAGCGGAAAGTAGATGGACAATGGAGGGCCAGGCTAGTAACAGAGGTTTGGGCCCAGCCACAATGAAAAACCCATGGCCTCTGCAAATGCCTCATAAAGTGGGAAAATTTGATCAGACTTCGAGGGGTTTCCTAGAACCTGTACCTCAAAGATTCAAGGAGAGATCAAGGGGGCTCTGGGAGCCTGCACCTCATCAGTGGGGATGATGGAATCAGTTTGTGTACTTAGATTATAAACTTTGTCTTAGATTATAAACTCCTAGAGGCAGGAGCTAATTCTGTGTGATTATCTTGACATAACACTTAATCCTTTTCATGATTCAGTTTCTAATCTGGAAAATGGGAATAATGCCTATACTTATTACTTCCCTCAAAAGATTGCCTTAAAAACTGAAAAGTGCTATGGAAATGTAGGATTGTTTGCCTTAAATTTACTAGTTTGAAGATTCAAGAATCCTACCACCATGCTTCTGGAATTTCTAAGATTCAGAGAACAAATCCTTGTTTGTATAATTTCATTCAAACATTCATATAGACCATGGAGGAGATACAAAGTTCAGATAAGACGCTATCTTTGTTCTCATGGAGTTTACAGCCTAGTAAAAGTAAGACATGCAGATAATGAACTATAATATAAAATGTTATGTGATAACCACATTAGAGAGACATAGAACACACACACACACACACACACAATGCTAGGTAAAGTTGTTTAGGAAAATTGTTACTGGCAGGGGAAATCAGAGAATCTTTGTATAGTTCATGGCATGCATGCTCCATATTCTTCATGATTTTATAGAATATCATGTCCCCTTTTAGCCTTCACCTTCCCAACTCTCTCCCTTTCCTCCCTTAAGCAAGAAATATGTTGCAATGCCTACAATGATACATTTTCTAACACTACCATTCATTTCCTGTTTGACCTTGAACAAATGCAAGCAACCGAGGTTATGGTTTTGAATCTGAAAAATGGGTATAACTATTTGTGTCTTTATGTACCTCTGATGAATAGATTGTGAATTCAGGAGAAGGTTGAATGGAAGCATGAATATAATGTTGATACATGTGGATAAAGAATGGGTTTTAAATCCTTTTAGGAACTATAGGTGAAGGATGTTATGATTTAGATACATAATAAATCAATGTACTTTCAAAATAAGGTCGGGTTTCCCCCAACAATTCATCCTTCTGTTTGTACTTAGCACTGATAGTGAGTAGGAATCAATTCCCTATTCCCAACCCAACATCCTTTTTTCTCTTACCCTTAATAAAAAAAACAAACGACAACAAAACAAATCAAAGCAGTAATAAGTTAAGCAAATTTGTGCCTGGGACAAGTAGCAGATGACCTTATAGATGGAGTGTGGCAGTTTGGTGTTACTGTACACCTGGGGTAGGGAACACACAGGAGGGAGTGGTTTGGGAGGAAGCTTGGAGAAGGTGATGATGTATGCACCCCTTTAATTTCCTGGCCAGAGAGAAAACTTCCTCCCTAGCATAAGACCAGCACCTTCCATGGGAGGGAAGAGAAGATCAGGTAAAACTGGTGAAGGTGAAGGAAGAAGACATTCAGTATGTTGACTATGTCTCCTAAATTCCTAGACAGATGCAAGGGAGAGGTGAGAAGAAGGAAGCATACCCTGGGTTCAAAGCAGTTTCTGAGGACATAGGACATAGATGAGGGACTATATCAGGGACTCCTGATCAGTGCCCTTGGCACCCTCTGAATTTCTCACCTAGAGCAAAACTGTCACCCTCACTTGATGAGAACTGGCCATAAGGGCCTTATCTGAAAACCTGAAGTCTAAATTCTTATAGAATCATGTAAATGAAAGGGATCAAGGGAGAAGGCATCATCAAGCTACCCCCAGGTAATATTTGAGTGAACTCTAGACAAAGCTCAAGTAGGTAAAAAGCATTTGCTATCCCAACCTTTCATTTCTGCACTTTCTCCTCCTGCAAGATTTACTCCTTCACTGACCCATTATACTTGTCCAATGCCCTCTTTCTTTCTTTTCTTTCTCCCCATAAAGTGTGAACAATAAAAGGAATACAACTATCAGTCGCTTTCCCTTTTGTGAGAATTTAAGTCAATGAGTTCCTTCGAGTATACTGACATTTTAGGTCTTATTTCTAGTGGGAGAATGAAATTTTTCTTTCCCTTAGAAAAAGAATCTCAGACACCAGCCACAGTGGGCAAAATATTTTGGGACACAGGTCCCACTTTACCCCCTCTTTGGTGGTTCTTAAAATTGTTATTTCAGGCCTTCCATGAAATCTATAGTTACGGTATTTTATAGAAAGAGTCCTGATCTCAGAGTCTGAAGTATGTGCTCTGTTTCTCAGTTATTAGCTCAGCCTTGGTCAAATCACTTAATGATGCTCTGGAACCTCAGTTTCCTTGTTTATAAAATGATGACTTATACTATTCCTTCTCACAAGGCAGTTGAGAGGTTGCACTGCAACACTAACTGTAATCAATAATCATTTCAATCAATATACATTTATTAAGTACCTATTATCTTCTAGGCCGGTGGTTCTCAACCTTCCTAATGCCCCCATTCTTTAATAGTCATATGTGGGCGTGTCTGCATGTGGGCTGACATAGAGGAGGTTCCTAAGACCATCGGAAATATGTGTTTTCCGATGGTTTTAGGTGACCCCTGTGGCCCCTGTGAAAGGGTCGTTTGACTCCTAAAGGGGTCACGACCCACAGGTTGAGAACGGCTGTTCTAGGCAATAGCATGAGACTTCTCCCCCCAACTGCATTCCCCAAACCACAGCCTAACCTAAAGTCTACATAGCTCTACATGGATTACATTTTATGCTTTATGTCTTCAAACATTGATTTAATCTCCAGATACTAATTCTAAAGCAGAGAGAGGCATCCTTTTTCACCAGTGCCTCTGAGAAGGCTGCAAGGCAATCAACCAATTGATCAGTAAATATTTATCAAATATCTAATATATGCCAGACTCTATGAGAGTTCTGGGGATACAAAAAGAGGCAAAAAACAGTTCCTGATCAAGGAGTTTATAAAATCTAATGGGGGATACATGAAAACAAATAAATATGAAGCAAGCTATATACAGGATAGGAAATTAACAGAGGGAAAGGCATTGGAATTAAGAGGGGTTGAGGAAAGGTTTCTATAGAAGGTGGAATTTTAGCTGAAGCCTGGGGGAGGCAGGACAGTGTTTCTGGCATGGAAGACAGCCAGAAAGAATGCCTGGGGCCAAGAGATGGAGTGTCTTGTTTGTGGAACAACCAGAAGGTTACTGTCACTGGATCAGTGAGTAGGTATTAGGGAGTTAGGTGTAAAAAGACTGGAAAGGTAGAAGGCTAGGTTATGAAGAGCTTTGACTGCTAAAGAATATTTTGTATTTGATCCTGGAGGTATCTCTAGGGAGTCACTGGAGTTTGAGTAGTGTTGTGTGACATGATACCTGATCTTGAGAAAAATCACTTTAGTGACTGAATAGAGAATTGATTTGGAGGGGGGAGAGACTTGAAGCAGGAAGACCCACCAGTAGACTAATGCAGTAGTCCAGGTATGAGGTGATTAGGGCCTGCACCAGAGTGGTAGCAGTGTCAGTGGAGAGAAGGGATATATTTGAGAGCTGTTGCAAGGTGTTGCCTTGACAACAACTTGAATATGGCAAGTGAGAGATGGTGAGGAGTCTGGAATGACTCCTAGATTGTGATCCTGAGGGAGGATGCTGTTGCTCTCTATAGTTATAAGGAAAATAGGAGGGGAGGATTTAGAGGGAAAAGATGACATATTGAATTTAAGATGTCTACTGGCCATTTAATTCAAGATATTGGAAGGGTAGTTGGAGATGTGAGATTAGAGGTTAATAGGCCTATCCGTGTTTTGTTATCATAATCTTCATAAAATCCTCAAGAAGATGCACTGTGTCCTTTGGCAACCACTCTATTGTTCCCCAATCCTTCTAGGAGAAGCTTTCTATCAAGTTAACCCTTGTTACTGTCTTGTCACCAAAGCCAGTGGAGTGAGTGGAGTGGCCCCTCCATAAATACAGGCTATCTGATATAAGCTGTTGAAGTAGTTCTTAGGGTTGGGAAGAGCTGGAGGGAAGGGTAGAAATAGACAGCAGAAAGCATTTACCTAATCTCTGTTACTCATAGTTGAACCCATATTAAAAACCAGGCCCTGCACAAGACTTTCTGAATAAAAATTGAATCACACCGTAAGTATGCATAGCAAGCTTGACCCAACAGAGGCTAAGCCTGAGAGGTTCATTTTCCTTCTTTGAACACAATGGTGCTTTTTGTGATGTAGCTACCTGGGACCCATCTTTTCATCCTTTTGTAATGAAAATCCCTTCCCACTGTATGATATGCCACAGATTGGCATTGCTGTGCTGACACATTACTCTGTGTACAAGTAGCTTTGAAGTTGTGTAAGAATTTCTTTTTCTGCCTTCTATAATTACTTATGTAAAACACATCCTTTTCTTCATGCTATGTTTTCTTGAGAGGGAGAGCCATGGATGTCCTATAAATCTAGAGCTAAAAGGGAGCCCTCTTAGGCCATCAAGACCAGTCCCCTCAATTTACAAATGAAGAAACTGAGGTTCAGGGAGATTAATTGAATTCCCAAGGTTGAAGAGATGCTAAGCCTAAAATTTGAATATAGGTCCTTTGACTATAGAGGCACTGTTTTTCCACTTGTACCAGATCACCTCATTATTTACTTATGAATCACTCCTAAATACATTCCTCTGCCACTGTCCCTCCCCCCAATTTATTTATTCTGATACAAGATGCTAAGTAAAAAAATAAATCACTCATTACTAGTCTGGATTGGAGAAAGAAATGTGGTAATATGTTTACATGCAACTTTAATCCCCTGCAGCTACAAGGGGCAGCAAGTAGGTGGTGCAGTGGAGAGAGGCCTGAGCCTGGAGGCAAGAAGACTTGAGTTCAAATTCAGCCTTAGCTACTTACTAACTGGATGACCTTAGGCAAGCTCTTCTCAGGACCAGAATTGTTTCTTTGTTTTTGAATAAATGTGTAAATATGAATGAATGTACTAGCCTTGTGAATGGTTCTTTGTAAGGTGACCGGAAGAAGTAGTTCATGCCTCAGGTTGGAAATGGAACCCTCTTCTCCTTGATGAACTCTTCTCCAGGTTTTCTTGACAATGCTCTCCTGGTTTTCTTTCCACCTACCAACAATCCTTTGGATCTTTGGATCTTCACTCAGGTCATGCCCCCCAATGGCAGATGTCCCACGGCTCTGTTCTGGGTCCTCTTTTCTTTATGCTACTTTACTTTTACCTCATCTCCCATGGTTCCAATGATCATCTCTGTGCTGATGCTTCTCGGATCTCCTCATTCAGTCCTAACCCCTCTGCTGACCTCTAGTCTCATTTCAGACTGCCATTTAGACTGTCCATAGTGGATCCCTATTACAAAGATACATTTAAAATCCAGCTTGGCACTTAAATCCCTATATAATTTGTCCTTCCTGGCTTTCCAGTCTTCTTCTACATCACTAGCCACCCATGTTCTCCACAATCCAGTGACACTGAACGCCTTGCTGTTCTCCCAGTCCTGAGCATTTTCACCTCCTCACACCTTTCACATATTCACACATTCATTCAACAGCAAAGAAAGAATTCTGGTCCTGAGAAGAGCTACAAGGTCATCCAATTAGTAAGTGACTAAGGCTGAATTTAAACTCAAGTCTTCTTGCTTCCAGGCTCAGGGCTCTCTCCACTGCACCACATACTTGCTGCCACTTGTAACTGTAGGGGATTAAAGTTGTACATAAACCTATTACCACATTTCTTTCTCCAATACAGACTAGTAATGAGTCATTTATTTTCCTACTTGGAATCTTCTATCAGAATAAATAAATTGGGTGGAGGGACAGTGGCAGAGGAATGTGTTTAGAAATGATTCATAAGTAAATGTGATGAGGTGTAGGCTCTGGGGATTCCCCCCCACCCCCTTTTTGAGCTCTCCTTGGTTCTTTAAGGTACAGGCTCTGGGAAGGTAAACCTTCCCAGGGAAGACATTTGCCTGAGGTCATGAGCATTAAGTTGTGGCTCTGCCCAAGTCTTTAGACCCCCTTTGTTCCAATAGTTTCCCACCCTTAATGTTCCTGTTCCCATCCTTGAACTGGCCTGGCTCACCATGGTCTATGGTCCCCAGGTAGCCTCCAGCAACTTCCCACCCTGAACCACTCATTACTGGAGTAAGACCTCATCTGACTCCTCCTGAAGAACCTCCCCAGTCTCCTCCTCTGGACCACCCCTAGATTCCTCCCACAATCTTATTGTATGTAGAACCCCATCTTCCCTCCATGTGGGGGAGAGCATCATGGAATAGCTACTAAGCTAAGAGACTTTGCTCTGTGAGAGCACCTTTAAATGGCCTAGCACCCCATGTGGCGAACTTGAACTTTCAATAAACTTTACTTTTTCCTTGGCTGAGAAGACTTGAGTGGAATTCTTTCAGCAGGACCTGGCATGTTGGTATTTTGGGGTTTCAGGCAGCCCTAACCATCTTTGGGCTCCTCTTCAAATGGAATGCTCTCCTTCCTCATCTCCACCTCCTGGCTTCCCTGGCTTTGTGCAAGTTCCAGAAAAAATCTCACTTTCTACTGGAACCATTCAGCTTAATTCTGGTGTCTTCCCTCCATTGATTATTTTCTATTTGTTTTACATATTTTATGTATATTATGTTAATTATACTATGTTATATTTATATGTAACACATAATTATATATTGTATCACATATTATAAATACATATATACGCTCTCTACATATTATATATATATATGTATATATATATATTATATATATATCTTGTATGTACTTAGTTGTTCACACATTGCCCTCCCCTTAGATTTGTGGGTTCCTTTGAGAGCAGCTACTGTTTTTTACCTTTCTCTGTACTCCAGTACTTATTTAGCGGAGGGATAGGCCCTTAATAAATGCTAGTTTATTAATAGGTTCTAAGTGGAATTGAGTAGAATCTCTATTCATTCTTTTATTCTATCAACAAACAACTGAGTAGTGGGTGGGAGGAGGAAGGAAGCCTTGCCATTTGCCCTGCTATATGTGCATATTTTCCCCTCCCTCTCCTTTTCTAGGGCCCTTATAAAAACGAAATAAATATTGTCATGATAGTGAAAACTATGTGTTAGTAAACCCCACCAGGGTTCCACTCATTTTCAAGTGTCTTCCTGAAGGGGTGCCCAAAGAGTATTAGGGCTGCCTGAGACCCCAAAATACCAACATGCTGGGTCCTGCTGAAAGAATTCCACTCAAGTCTTCTCAGACAAGGAAAAAGTCAAGTTTATTGAAAGTTCAAGTTCGCCACATGGGGTGCTAGGCTATTTAAAGGTGCTCTCACAGAGCAAAGTCTCTACTAAGCTATCTCATGGCACTCTCACCCATGTGGAGGGAAGATGGGGTTCTATATACAATAAGGTTGTGGGAGGAATCTAGGGGTGGTCCAGAGGAGGAGATT
>CM053599.1:123616476-123664820 GCA_028646575.1 Pseudocheirus occidentalis
CCAATGGAGTGAACAATGGGAAAAAGAAAGAAAACCAAACATGAAAAAGAATGATACCATGTAAATTGCTTCAGTCTCCATTTAAGTCTCCAGTCCGTTCTTTCTAGATCTTTTTCTGAATATAGGTATCTCTTTCCATCCTGAGACTTGTAGAGCTGTCTTATACCTGTGCGTTGCTGAGAAGAGTCCAGTTTTTCAAAGATGGTCGTCACACATACAGTGTGTCTGTGATTGTGTACAAATTTTTCCTGGTTCTGCTCTTCTCACTTAGCATCAGTTTGTATAAGCCTCTGCTGGTGAATATGAAGTCCATCTCCTCCCCATTTCTTATAGCACAGTAGTATTCCATTATATTCATATCCCACAACTTGTTTATCCATTCCCCAGTTGATGGGCATCTCCTTAATTTCCAATTTTTTGCCACCACAAAGAGAGCTGCAATAAATATTTTTGTACATATGGGTCTTCCTCCCACTTTTATAATCTCTTTGGGATACAACCCCAGAAGTGTTATTACTGGTCAAAGGGTATGCAATTATTTATAGCCAATTATTCAATTTAAAATTTTTATTGATATCTTCTGTTTTCACATCACTTTGCATTGTTTGAACCTAGCCCAGTGTGCCTAGGAAACTGGACCATATCTATGTGCTATCTAGAGACTCTTAGCCAAAGACCTATATTATGCTGACCAGAAACTCACATCCAGAGATTTATTCCAGAAGTTTTCTCACAATTGCAAATCTCAAGCAGCCCTTGTGTCTTATCTGAAAACTGGCCCCGTTTTGGTTTATAAATCATTGTTTCTAAGTGCCCCTACCAGATCCTTTTGACTGCTCCTACAGTTGCCAAATTTGTAGGTAGGAACTTCTGGATCATCTAGAGAAAGCCCCTGCTCCTGATTGAACAGAATAAACCTCTGGGGACCTCAGAGTTCATCTAGTATGGACTCAGGAACAGGCAATATCCAGACAAGACAACTATCCCAAAATTCTGGACGAGGGCTGAATATACTGTCCTAGTTTTTATTTTCTTCCTCTTCCCTTTTGTTATGGGCCCAAATTCCCTACAGGGAGTTTCTCAGTGATACCTGGGATGCACTTCCCCATAGGTCCTCTCAAGGAACTGACCTCCTGGGATAAAAATGTCATTCCATCATTGCTAAGGGGGAGGGGTTAACAAATTGTTCGATTTGCCACCTTAACCCCTAGGCTCACCAACCTAAAGCCACAGCCGTCCCTCAACTCAATTATTTTGTCTTGGTCCAACTGACCTCTCTAGACCCTCCCCCTTCGGCCAAAAGGGGGAAATGTCAGGATCCCCATGCCAAGACCACCCCCTCTCATTTTATTATTAGGAGATACCCTGTTCTTCAGAGCTAAGTCCCAGCAAGCAAGCTGTGCCCAGAGCTTGGCATAACAACAGTCTTTTGTGCTCACACTCTGAATAAACTCAGCCACAGCGAAATCCCAGAATTGTTTCACACCCAGCACCAGGTGGTCCTTGATATTGGACAAGCACCTGCAGAAACCAGGTCATGAAGCCCAGCTATGAATCAAACTTGTCTTGTTGCTGTTAGCCTTCATTGTCAGGGCTAGAGCTCACTCTGTAGCCACTTGTATATGTGCTGAGATTTGCCCATACTAAAGTGGGTCTCCTCAGTATCAGAGGAGGCCCTGACATGTGTGTCTGGTTTCCCTCCTCCAACAGAATAAAGAAAACTTTCATTATGACCACTGTTAGCTCTTTGTTTTTACTTTATTTTTCAGAGTAAGCTGTGGTTGTAATAATCTACATGAGCTCTTTGACTTTTTTTTTTTTTTTTTTTGTATTTTCAGAGTTAATAGTGGCTGTATCGGTGACTCTTTGGTCATTTGTTTTCAGCATTGGCACCTATTATACTCCCCTCCCAACTGAAAGTTGTACCTTGTAACAATGAATAAAAGAGAAAGAGGAAAAAAAACCCAATTCATCAATGAAGTCCAGTAGTACATATAGTTTTCCATAGTGTATAGGCATACATATACTGGGGCACACACATTCTTAAGTATTCTGAGATCTTGATTAGGTCATAGAAGTTAAAAATAGTCTTATAACAGTGTCTTGGTATGAAAAGCTATGTTTCCATTGACTAGTTTTCCCTTTAATAAAGGAAGACTTAACCAGCCTCTCTTGAATCAGTTTGCCTTGATCAATTTTGGGGACTCATCTTAATTCCCCTAGACAGAACCAGCAGTCAGGTTAATAGATGACTAAGCTGAGGCTGGGAGTGCCATGTTCATTGTCTACCAAACTAGGAGTGGGGATGCCTTTTAGTTAACCAGATCTAAAGAGCTGTCCCTTTGGTTCCCCCTTGATTAAACTTAAAGAGGAAGTCATTAGAGAGAACTCCTACTTTCCAGAAGAAATTTCTTTTACCAGGATCTGGGGCAACATTAACATTGATCTCTTTGTTTGATAATTAAAAAAAACAAAACAAACCCTTACATTTAAACTAAGAGCCTTTGTTTTATATTGCTGTGGAATAATTTCCCCCAGCTTGCTAGAAAATCTGATTGTGAAACTTCTTAAGGAGGGAGACTTTTCTGATTTAGCTAGAAGAATTTCTGGATCAATTTCTCTCTAAGCAGAATTATTTGTACGTTAATAGAAATGAACCTGACAGGTCTGGCTACAATGCTAGGGTGGTTGTTTTCTTTTCAACAGTTCCTACCTTTGCAAAGAAGAAAGGGAAATATTTTTTTTGACATCTCTTCTTCCCATTACCTATAGGAGATGAATGAGGAACAGAGAAAAGACCAGTTTGTTTGGATTTAAGAGTGGTGGAGAGAATAATGTCTAGTGAGACTGGAAAGGTAGTTTGGGGCCAAGTTGTAAAGGGCTTTAAAAGCTAAATTTTATTTTATTTTAATTTTATTCTAAAGGTAATAGGAAGCCATTGGAGTTGGTAGAGTAGGGGAGTCACATGGTCAGTTATCAGCTTAAGGAAAATCGGTTTGGCTGCAGTATATAAAACCTACTGGGGTGGGGATTATGACAAAATGATGAACCTGAGACAGTGGATTGATGGTGGTTCCTTCTGCAGAAACAGGGAAGTTTGGAAGAGGGAATTTGGGAAGAGATTTAGGGGAAAAGATGAGTTTACTTTTAGAAATGAAGTTTAAGATGTATCCAGGACATTCATTTTGGATTATTCAGTAATCAATTGGTAACATGGAACTGACGCTCAGGACAGAGCTCAGGACAGAGGTGCACTAAATATGTAGAGTGTGAGTCACCTACATAGAGAAACCCATGGAAGCTGATGAGGCTACCAAGAGAGAGTAAAAAGTGAGAGGAGAAGTGGGTTTAGAGCAGGACCTTGGGGAACACCCACATTCATGTGGATGAGAAGCCAGAAAGAAAAATGAGAAGGAGCAGTCAGACAGAGAGGAGGTGAAGTAGGATAGAGTACTATCAAAAGCTAAAAAAAACCAAACAAACAAATAAACAAACAAAAACTATCAAAAACTATCAAAAACAAAACAAACAAACAAATACTATCAAAAGCTAAAAAACAAAACAAACAAAATCCAGGAAAAACTGGTCAGCATTGTCACATGTAGCACATAGGTCAACAAGGATGAGAACTGAGAAGAGATGATCATATTAGGCAATTATGAGATCATTGGTAATTTTGCAGTTTTAGGTAAGTGAGTAGAATGAAAGTCAGGAAAGGGTTAAGGAGGGAGTGAAAGGAGCGGCAGTAGAAGCAATGATTAGTAGACAACTTTTTCTTTTTCTTTTTTTTTTAGTAGATTTTGGGAATTATACTCACATTGCATTTTAATTGTTTTTTTGGTGGGTTTTTTAAAAATTAAATTTTTATTTTTTGAATTTATTTTTAGTTTTCAACATTCATTTCCACAAGATTTTGCGTTACAAATTTTCTCCCCATCTTTCTCCTACCTCACACCCCAAGATAGAAAGCTACTGAATACCCCTTCCCCCAATCTGCTCTCTCTTATATCCTCCCCCTTCCCCCCTTCTAACTTTTTACTAGACCAAGATGAATTTCTATACCCCAGTGTCTATATATCTTATTTCCCAGTTGCATGTAAACAACTATTTTTTAATATTTGTTTTTAAAACTTTGATTTCCAGATTCTTTCACTTCTTCCCTCCTCACCCACCCCCACTGAAAAGCTAAACAATTCAATATAAGTTTTACATGTGTAGTTACACAAAATGTTTCCATACTTGTTATATTGTGAAAGACTAACTATGTTTCCCTCTATCCTATCCCACTCCTACTTATTCTGTCTCCTACTTTGACCCTGTCCCTTTTCAAAAATGTGTGCTTCTAACCACACACCCCCCAGTCTGCCCTCCCTTCTATCCTCCCCCCTCTTATTCCCTTCTCCCTTACTTTCCTGTGGAGTAAGATACCCAATTTAGTGTGTATGTTATTCCCTCCTTAAGCCAAATTCTATGAGAGTAAGGTTGACCCATTCCCTTTCACTTTCTTGCTCTTCACCTTCATTGTAAGAATTTTCTCTTCCCTCTTTTATATGAGATAATTTACCCTATTCTATCTCTCCCTTTCTCCTTGTCTCATTATATTCCTCTCACCTCTTAATTTTATTTTTTTGATATCATCCCTTCCTATTCAACTGATCCTATGCCCTCTGTCTATATATACATGTACACACATATGCACACACTCACATATGTATTTATATACACATATACCCTCCTATACATACATATAAATGTATGCACACACACACATATTCCCTTCAACTATCCTTATACTGAGAAAAGTCTTATGAGTTACAATGATCACTTTTCCATGTAGGAATGTAAATAGTTCATGTTTTATAAATTCCTTAGGATTTCTTTTTCCTATTTACCTTCTCATGCTTCTCTTGCTTCTTGTATTTGAAAGTCAAATTTTCTGTTCAGCTCTGGTTTTTTCATCAAGAATATTTGAAAGTCGTCTATTTCATTGAATTACCTTATTCTCCCCTGAAGCATTATACTCAGTTTTGCTGGGTAGGTGATTCTTGGTTTTAATCCTAGCTCCTTTGACCTCTATAATATCATATTCCAATCCCTGTAAGCCGTTACTGTAGAAGGTGTTAGATTTTGTGTTATCCTGCTTGTGTTTCCAAAATACTCAAATTGTTTCTTCCTGACAGCTTGTAATATTTTCTCTGGGAACCTGGGAACTCTGGAATTTGGCTATGATATCCCTAAGAGTTTTCTTTTTGAGATCTTTTTCAAGAGACAATGGGTGAATTTTTCAAGAGGCAATGGGTGAATTCCTTCATTTTCTATTTTGCCCTCTGATTCTAGACTATCAGGGCAATTTTCCTTGAGAATTTCTTGAAGGATAATTTCTAGGCTCTTTTTTTGATCATAGCTTTCAAACAGTCCAATAGTTTTAAAATTATCTCTCCTGGATCTATTTTTGAGGTCAGTGGTTTTCCCAGTGAGATATTTCACATTGCCTTCTATTTTTTCATTTCTTTGGATCTGTTTTATAGTATCTTGATTTCTTATAAAGTCATTAGCATCCGTTTGTTTGCTCCAATCTAATTTTGAAGGAATTATTCTCTTCAGTGAGTTTTTGAAATTTCTTTTCCATCTGGGCAATTTGACTTTTTAAGGCATTCTTCTCCTCATTGGATTTTTGGGCCTCTTTTGCCATTTGAGCTAGTCTATTTTTTAAGGTGTTATTTTCTTCAGTCAGGTTGTTGATTCACTTTTCATGATTTTTTTGCATCATTTTCATTTCTCTTCCCAATTTTTCCTCCACTTCTCTTACCTGATTTTCAAACTCCTTCTTGAGCTCCTCCATGGCCTATAAGCAGTTCATATTTTTCTTGGAAGCTTTTGATGCAGGAGTTTTGCCTTTATTGACTTCTTCTGGTTCCATGTTTTGATCCTTTTTGTCCCCAGGAAAAGGATTCTGTGGTCTGATTGTGCTTCCTCTGCTTGCTCATCTTGACAGCCAATTACTTGACTTTTGAACTCTTTGCCATGGTAGAACTCTGCTTCTAGAGTGGAGAGAGCTGTGTCCCAAATCACTGGGATTTTCAAAAATGTTGTCAGGGCTATGAAGAGGGCACTCTTTCTACAGACACCCCAAGTTCTGGCACACTGGCCACACACCCCAGGACTGCCACCCAAGACTGTGATCCAGATCCAAGCATAGTAGACAACTTTTTCAAAGAGTTGGGCTGAGAAAGGGAAGAGACAATACAGGATGACAGCATGAAGGGTTAGTAGGGTTTAGGAAATTTTTTTTTTAGGATAGGAAATCTTGGACATATTTGAAAGCAGTAGAAAAGGAACCATTTGATATGGAGTGTTTGAAGATTTAAGGGGATAGTGACTGATCTGTTGAAGAAGATGAAGTGGGATAAAATCAAGTGTGCATGGATAGGAGTTGGCCTCATTGAGGAGAAAGGCCACCTTTCTGGGTGGGTATGGGGAGGAAAGAGTGAAAGATGATGTCAAAGGGTTTTGAGATGAAGAGAATGATGGAATAAGGAGTTCATGTTGAATGGCCTCAGTTTTTTTCAGCAAAATGTAAGTCAAGATTCTTAGCTGAGACAGAGGGGAAAGAGAAACATGGTGTGTGTAGGGGGTAATAGTATGGACCTTCAAGATGGAGTAAAACATTTGGAGTAGTATCCATAAGGAGTGAAATAGAGAATCAATTAGGGAGGAATAAAAAGACTTCTTGTCTTCATGATTTCTTCTTATCTATTCTGGAGAATAAACATGTTGGAGTTGGATAACATGAATTTGTAATGTTCCCAGAAAGCACCTATAAAGGACTTCTTCCAGCTTCTTTCAGCAGCTTATGAGCTTGTAAAGAGCAGAGGAAGCAGATGATGGGAATAATCCAGGACCAGAGAAAAGCAACAGTAGGAGAAGGGGACCAGGCATTTAAGAGTAAGGACTGTAAGATTCCCTTTCCAGAAGGCAAGGACTACTCTAATAGGTTCTAGGGCTAATCCTATGGGTTTACACTCTTAACACTATATAACATTAGAGCTCATGAGCTCCCCACAATGTGCCTCCTATTAATTTGCCAGTAGTCACATTTAGCTCTTAGCCAAGGCATTTACTCAAACAGTAGAGCAAGAACTGTAGTTATAAAGCATTCCTTTTGTAAACTGAGGGGAGGGGGGTTACTCTCCTATAGGTAAACACAGTGTCTGTGAGGAAAGCAAATTCAGACCATATATGATGGTAGTGAGGTGCACATGTAGTAGCAAAAGTCACTCACAACTCTTGATATTTTAGGGCCTAGAAGTCCTTTTTTTCTTCATAAATCCAAATGCAGTCCTCTTTGGATGTAATGTCTTTGTAAGCAGGCTATTCATCTGTGTTCTGAATGTCTGTTCCTTTCTATAAGCTATCTTTCTTTTTAGCTGCCAGGGGACCCACACCTTGAAGATGCTTCTTCCTTTGGATGACTGTCTCTCTGTATCTATGTCTATCTAACTACTTGCTGGACACAGTATCTTTTAGAGGTCCAGTAGTTGTCTTCAAAACTACATGACTGAAGTAGGGGAGGAGAGGGACCCCCTCCCCCCGCCCAGCAATCCCAATAGATGTCTCATCCCAGGACTTCTCCTAGCTTTGACCATCTCTCCCTTTCCTAGATTTGTTCAGCTAGACATCAGGTCTGGAGGCATCTCTTTCGTCATTGTAGCCTTCATTAATACTTTATGATTACATTCTGGGCCATGCTAGGTGATCAACTGATGGGTCACTGTGTATGTGTGTGTATCCTTTATCTTACATGTCTGTTCATTTTCATTTCTGTCACAGATCCTCAATATTTGAGCATGGATCTACTGAAAAATTCTTATTCCCTTTCCTTTCCATCCTATCCATCCATCCATCCATCCATCCATCTAGACTGGATCTCTTAATTTCGCCCAATTGAAGGGCTATTTGAGCGATATGATCAGACCTGTGATTTCGGAAGATCAGTTGGGCAGCTGTTGGAATCTTTTGAAGATTAATTGGTTGTAGAAGGTAGGGAGACTGGAGGCTGGGGGCCCAGTCAGGAGGCTATTACCACAGTCCAGGTGAGAAGTATTTTCTCTTGACGTACAGTAGCTGGGCTACCTGAGAAATGTTATGTGGAGATAAATGGTTAGATCTGGCAATTGATCAGCTATATGTGGTGAGGGAGAGTGTGGGAGATAGCACCAAGGCCGTGAATCTGGTTGATTGGAAGGTGTGGGTTTTTTTGGGTGGGGGAGAAAGATCATGTAAAGAGGTCTGTGCCAGAGATGGCAACTCTTCCATAACTGCTTATCCTGTGACTCATTCTGCCTCTCTCAAATCCAAAAGGGGGAGGGTGGGACTTCCTACTTATTGGTCACTGCCCCACAAGAAGCTGGACCTATGCTCTCTCTCTTCCCCTTCCTCTGCCATAGACAGGAGCTGCTTGTGGATAGAGGGGCAGATTTTTCCCAGGGGCACCAAGGCAGCCTCTGAATTTGATGGGACCAAGGTTATGCTGTGTTGAGTAACTCCATGGTCCCCAGAGATTGAAGTGGTATAAAGGAGAGTGTATTCCATACTCCTAAGCTTCCAGCAGGGGAAATGTTTGCACTTTTGTCATTATTATAGCTTCAAAGTAAATATCCCTTTGTAAGAGCTAATTGAGGTTAATTGGTTAGCTGGGGTGCCAATCACTAGTCATCCCTTTCACATCTTGGGGGTTAGGGGTGTGGCACCCTTTTCTCTCCCCCCTTCCCCTCAATCTGGAAAAATCCTCATAAAATTTTTGACTCTCCCGTTGTACCAGAGAAGGTCTGATTTTTTTTTCCTTTATCTTTTCTGGGGTGTTTACAGTATCTTATTGTAAAATTTGGGTTAAGTATTTGGTCATAGGCTTTATGTTTGCTAGCTTTCACGTGTCATCTGTAGTTTCTACAAAGGTTCCCTCCCTTTCTCTCCCCTCCCCCCCCCCAATTTCTATTTAATTTCTCATGCTGACCTGGGCTATATTGAAACTCTGTTGGGGAAAGTGGGGATGTCGAAGGGATAACCATTGGCTAACTGGGAGGAAGACAACTTGTAAGGGCTTAAGATAATAGCATTGGAGAAGAGATACCCAGACCCTTCTGGGTACTCCTAGAACCCTGAGGGGGAGACGTAGCTTGCCTTATGTTGGGTGAATGAGGGTAAAGAGTATACTGACTACATTTATATGAGAACTTCCCTGTGGGGCTGACAATCAGTAAAGAGGGTGAGAGGCTGAGAGTTTGGACAGCAGGAGAGGGAATCATGGGGACATTGTGTGGGATAAATATGAGTGTGATCTTGTTGAAGACAGGTTTCATGTGAGGAAGGTGGGATTCCACTCATCTTCCTACCATTCGATTGGTTGATCCCACACAATTTGAGGTCAGGATGCTACTATCACTTGGAAGAACACTGACCTGGTGGATGGGTATCCAAATCTTGCCTCTGATATTCCATAGCTGGGCCCGGACAATTCATAGGATCCCAGATGTGGTATCTGGGAAGCTTGAAGGGACCTTTTTGATTGTTGCTTGGTCATTTTTCAGTTGCGTCTGGCTCTTTGTGACCCCATTTGGAGTTTTCTTGGCAGAAATACTGCAGTAGTTTGCCGTTTTCTTCTGCAGCTCATTCAATAGATGAAGAAACTGAGGCACACAGGGCTAAGTGACTTGCCCAAGGTCTCACAGCTAGTAAGTATCTGAGGCCAGAGTTGAACTCAGGAAGATGAGTCTTTCTAACTTCAGGTCTAGCACTATCTCTATCCACTGAGCCACCCAGCTGCCCCAGGAAGGACCTTAGTGGTCATCTAATCAAACCTTTCATTTTAAAGATAAGGAAATTGAGGCTTGGGGGGAGATGAATCTAGTTGCCCAAAGTCACACAGATGATAAATGGTAGAAGTTGGGATTTTGAATCTAGGTTCTATAATTCTCACTCCAGTACTGTTTCTACTACACCATACTAGATTACTCTACTTCCTTTAACCTTTTTCCTCATTTGTAAAATGCATCAGCTAGATGGCTCAGTGGATAGAGTACTGGGCCTGGAGGCAGGAAGACTCATTTTCCTTAGTTTAAATCTGGCTTCAGACACATGTTGTGTGACCTTGGGCAAGTCACTTAACCCTGTTTGTCTCAGTTTCCTTGTCTGTAAAACAAGCTGGGGAAGGAAATGCAAACCACTCCAATATCTTTGCTGAGAAAACTTCAGATGGGTCAGGAAGAGTTGGTTGCCACTAAACAAAAACAAAAAGTGGAGATAATCTGACAGGTTTACTATGAGTCACCAATGAGATGATGTGTGGAAAGTGCTTTGCAAATCTCAATGTAACCCATTACCATTATTGTTCTAGTACTAAATCCTATCATCCCATGATGTCAAGTGATTTGCCCCAGGTCACAAAGCTGATTAGTGGCTGGTCTGGAGTGGGAAGAGGCTTCTTGTCTAACTCCTTTAGAGACAGCTTTAATTATGATGACACAGTACTCAGAGCTCATTGGTTTCACTCATTGTCATTCTTGAAAGGCTTCTCCTAACCCTTCTCTACCTCCTCTCCTTTAAGAAAAAACATGGTGTGTGTGTGTGTGTGTGTGTGTGTGTGTGTGTGTGTGTGTGTGTATACACATACCTATTCCCTTATCTTTTTTTCTTTCTGCAGACCTTGACTGCCATGTTATGGTACACTCAGTGGTGTCCATGCTGTTCTCCCTATATTGACCGCTGCTCTCTCACTGGAAGGAATGTGAAATGATCTAAAGAGGAAAAATAAAAAATAAATGGGAGAGGTGGGGACTAGAGGGGTGTCATATTTCAAAACTTCTCATTTAAGACTAAAAAAACAATACTGACAAATTCCTCTGGAAGCAAATGACTTGGAGAAGATGACTCAGGATCTTCAGGATGCTGCAGAAAGCATCTTAGTCACCATCAACCTGGACCCGGCCAGGTGGGAAGCTGAGTGCAGGAATTTGCTGAAAGGGGGAGCAGAGCCCACAGGAAACTTACCTGCTGTGAAGATAAACTCTGCCCCCTGATAGGCTGAATGTAGTCACATGGAGCCTGTGGTAGGAGGAGTTTGCTGAAGAGAAGCAGAACCCACAGGAAACCGGGAGTCAGAACTAGCCAGATGATGGGGGAGAGGGGAGGACCTCAGGCAAGGAGTCAGATAGGCATCTTGAGTGGATATTGATTTTGTACTGGTTTGTGGGAAGGCTGAAGGATGCCGTGGCTCTCAGTGTTATTATGGCTTCTGAGTGTCTTTGGTACTATGATGGAATTGGCTTTCCAGTTTTGGGATTCGGTCTTCTGGTATCTAAATGAATGCTTCAGTTCTGTCCGCTATCTGGAGAGTCTGGTATATTTTGTAATTGAACATCATGTGATACTTATAGTCAAGGTCTTTATCATAATCATGGGTGCTATAAATATTACATTGGCACTACACTGTGTCACCTTGGGTGGGAAAATCACTTTTATCTGGGTCTCACATCTAAAATAAAGTGGCTGGATTGCATGATCTCTAAGGTACCTTTTGGTTCTAAAATTCATTTGCTTCCTGAATATTCTTCTGTGTTCACAGGCATCCACACCCAAATTATTCCAAACAGATGAGAGTTTATTCTGAAGAAATGGTTCATAGATTTACAAATGGAAGGAATTTCCTGGCATCATCTAAGCCAACCCCCTTCATTTTACAGATGAGATTCTCTCACTTTCTTTGGTCTATCCGGGATCTTATCTGTCATGAAATTTTCCTGATGGATAACCTAGACCAGGTTATAAATAAAATAATTATAATAAATATAAATAATAATATATTATTATAAAATTATTAACAAATAATAATATATTATAATATTATATTATTAACAAATAATAATATAATAAATATAAATAATAATAATAAAATAATTTAATTAAGGGGATTTGTTCTGTGAAGTTTGGATTCTGTCAAAGGGCTGTACTTGAGAACCTAAAGGATCACATGTGACCTCGAGGCTGTAGGTCCCTCAACCCTGATAGACCTTCATGTTCAATGTAGCTGAGAAATATTTTCAAGACCGTTCCATGGCTTATGTACAACTCATGTTTTTGGCATTAGGGAGAATTCTGCTTCTTTTGACCTTGGCTAAGGACTCGCGTTAGGCTAACTCTGGTTTCTCATCAACTTTGAAAGACAGGGTCAGTTTTGAGGATCTCTTTCTGTGCTGTGCCTGGGTGCATGCAGTAAGTTGTTGCTTCCCCCCACTCTGTACTTGAAAGCCATCCCAGAGCTCATTCCTATGTAGAGCTATTTTACCTTGTGAGAAGTATTATAACCTTACATACCCTTAGGCTCCATTACTTACCAATATCATGTATGATAATGAAAATAGTAGTTCATGGGGGTGGCTAGGTGACACAGTGAATAGAGCACCGGCCCTGGAGTTGGGAGGACCTGAGTTCAAATGCGACCTCAGACACTTAACACAAAACTAGCCATGTGACCTTGGGCAAGTCACTTAACCCCAATTGCCCTGCCTTTTCCCCTCCAGAAAAAGGAAAAAATATAGTAGTTCATATTTAAATAAGGCTTTAAGAAAGCACTTTCTTTTTTCATAGTAACCCTGTGAAGTTGATAGTAGTACAAATATTTTTATTGTTCAGTCATGTCAGTCATGTCTGATTCCTTGTGACCTCATTTTGGGGTTTTCTTGGGAATGATGCTGGAGTGATTTGCTATTTCCTTCTCCAGCTCATTTGACAGATGAGGAAACTGAAGAAAACAGGGTTAAGTGGTTTGTCCAGGGTCACACAGCTAGTAAATGTCTGTGACTGGATTTGAACTTAAGTCTTCGGGACTCCAAGTCTGGGGCTCTACCCACTGTACCACCAAGCACATTTTATAGATGAGAAAATTGAGGCTTATGGAATTAAGTGACTTGGTCATTCATGGTCCATTGCCATAAGAATATTCAGCGTTAAAGTCAGGATTTGAACCCTGGTTCCTGGTTTCATGGCTCCACACCAAAAGAAGTTTATTTAGACCCCTTCTAAACAGGAGCAGATCTAAATGTACAAGTATTCAGCTGGATCTGGATTTGTCTTGGAGACATAGTGAAAAGAGGGGCTGTCTGCCTAGAGCCTGGGATTTACCAGTTTGCTGAGTAGGGATGAGGAAGGAACAGGGTAGCAAGCACTTTGAGGGGAGAGGAGTGATCACCTGGGATTGGGGGGGGGCAGCATCTGGCAGTATCTTATTCTAGCTAATTATTTGTGCCAACTAGGTGCTAAATTCAGATGTGTTTACTGGCTAAAGGAGAGGTTTCTCTCAGCTGTCTAGTCCTCTGATCCGAACTCCGGTAGATAACTCACTGTAGCTTGGAGGCAGATTCCTCGTGATTTCAGTAGAGGCATGAGTATCAATGATCAGAATGACCCAAAATCAATCAAGGAAAGGTCTAGGTATGCAGGTTCTCTTTCTCACGCATTTACCTGTATGGATTCAGTCTTGTAGGTGTGACCTGTATGCTGAGGCTGAGGGATCAGTCGCTTGTCTTGATCCAAATTAGGCACTAGGTGGCAGTGTTTCACTTTGATTGCCCACTTTCACCTGTCCCAGACTGGTTCCTATACCTAATTGTCCAGCAGCCTCAGTTCTTGACACCTTTTAAGCGAATGAATAAAAAAGCATCTATTAAATGTTTACCATTTGTCAAGCACTGTGTAATGTGCTGGAGATACAAAAAGAAAAATCATGACATGAAATATTACACAGGCCCAAGAACTGTGGCTGAAATGGATTTATTTGGACCTTTATCTATTTCAAATGATTTAATCTAAAGATTTGGTTCCAAACTTTTTATTGTCCTAGCTTCTTTCTGTTAAAAGTTCTCCTTTCTAATAAAACTCCACAGTGTTGATGGACATGCCAGGGTGATATAGGTGAGCATAGCTGGACGGTTTTGGGTTTCTCAGAGTTTAGATGACACAAAAAAAGTGGGACTGGAATCAGATAAAAGCATAAAATCTTGTTTGAGAAATAAATTGAGGTCTCCAGAAATGTCATTTTGGCTTATAATAATAGAATTTGCAAAGGACTTTACAGACATTTCATTTGAACCTCACAACTCTATGAGAGAGGTACTAGAGGTGGGTTGTTTTTTGGTTTTTTTTTTTTGGCCACTACTTTAAAGATAAAAGAAACTGAGGCTGAGAAAGAGGGTTAGTTACTTGCCCACGGGCAAATAGCTACTAGGTGTTTTGGGCAAGCTTTGATTCCAGGACTTCCTGACTTGGCTAACCTGTACAAATGCTCAAAGAAAGACTGGACATTGATGTATTTTTTTTTAAGTTTACATACATTATCCAATCGGATCTTCCCAACTCTGTGAGATGTTTATGATAGTTAATATTGTCTCCATTTTATTCCCTTTCTTTTAATGAGAAAGAAATTGTAGAGTTGTATAGTGAATAGAGAGTCAGTTTTGGGGTCTGGAAGACCTAGGTTCATGTGTACCTAACACATACACATATACACACACATTTTGATTTTGGGTTAGGACCCATTTTATGCTTAGTAGAGTGGAACTCTAGGGCCATGCCTTAGGTGGTTCGTTTAAAAGGAAAAAAATATTGTATTTAACTTTTAATGGCTTTAAAAAGTTGCAATCCCTCCTTACTTTGGTCTCTAACAAATTTTTTATATTCCTTCCACCTCAGTTCAGACATCATTTCTTTCGTGAAACCTTCCGGGATACTGACTGTCATTAAAGTTCTAATTGAAATTAGTTTATATTTACTTATCTTTCTAGGGCAGCTGGGTGGCACAGTAGATAGAATTCTGGGCTTGGAGACAGACAGACTCTTCCTGAAATCAAATCCAGCCTCAGATACTTAACTAGCTGTGTAACGCTCAGCAAGTCACTTAATCCTATTTGCCTCAGTTTCTTCATCTGTAAAATGAGCTGGAGAAGGAAATGGTAGCAAAACACTCCAGTGTCTTTGCCAAGAAAAATCCAAGATGAGACCATGAAGAATTGTACATGACTAAAAACAACAACATGTCTTTCTATATGTTATATCTGACTTCTTCCTGATCCTTCCTGAGAATATGGTCTCCTTGAGCACAGGCATGATTTATTTTTTTTTCAAGTCATTTTGGAAGTTGTGAAGGTGAATTATAAGATTAAAACTATTAAAACTAATCTCTTCTTAATGTAGGTGCAGGAGTATAGATGTGGACTATTCTATTGTTAGACATGGCAGATGTGATGGTCAGTTTTATTCAATTGCCTTTCTTTTTTATTCTTTGTTTCTTTTTTTTTTTGGAGGGCAGTTGGGGTTAAGTGACTTGCCCAAGGTCACATGGCTAGTTTTTGTGTTACGTGTCTGAGGCTGGATTTGAACTCAGGTCTTCCTGATTCCAGGGCTGGTACTCTATTCACTTTGCCACCTAGCCACCCCTTTTTTATTCTTTGTTACAAAGGATGACTTGACAGGTGAGAGTAGGGGAAAACTGAAGGTGATGTTAGTCCAAAAGACATCAATAATTCCTAAAAAGATAATAAAAGAAAACACTATTGGTAGCTGTGTAAGGATGGATTTTAAAGGAAAACTGGAAACTCTGGAGTCTGGGAGACCAGTTAAAAAGCTTTTTAAAGAGTTCCAAATGAAAAGTGATGAGGATTTGAATTGTCCAGTAGAAATAGAAAGCACAGTGACATATATGTGTGTTCAATCATTTTCAGTAGTGTTTGACTCTATGAACACATTTGGAGTTTTCTTAGCAAAGATACTAGAGCTCATTTTACAGATGAGAAAACTGAGGCAAACAGGGTTAATTGACATGTTCAGGGTCACACAGCTAATAAGTGTCTGAGGCCAGATTTGAACTCAGGGTCTGCACTTTATCCACTTTGCTGACACACATGTATGTATGTATATACTCATATGTATAGACACACACATGCACTCATATCACACACTGGGTTCCTTCTGAGATCCTTTCTAACTCTTAGATTCTATGGTTCTGCAACAGCCTAGTCTATCTCCCTCATTCAGTGCCAGTCTTTCTGTCCAGCCGTATTGTGCATTGCTCCTCATTCTGCATTCTCCAATCCAGCCAAACTGATTTTTTTCTGTTCCTACCACCTGCCCCTCCATCTCTTACCTCAATACTTTTGTGCTGGTTGTCCTCTATGTCTAGAATGTTCCATGGAGTAAGCTCATAGAGTTTATCTCTTCCTTTAGGATGAATATCAGGTACCATCTTTCTCCTGAAGTTTTTGCCAATCTCCTCCAATGCTAGGTAACACAGCGGATAGAATTCTGGACCTGGAGTCAGGAAGATCTGAGTTTAAATTCAGCCTCAGATATTTACTAGCTGTGTGACCCTGAACAAGTCACTTAACCCTGTTTGCCTCAGTTTCCTTGTCTATAAAATGAGCTGGAGAAGGAAATGACAAGCTACTCTAGTATCTTTGCTAAGAAAATTGCAAATGGGGTCATGAAGGGTCAGACATGACTGAAAGATGGCCAAACAACACCCACCACTGCTAGTGGCTTCCATTCTTTTCTTTATTTTTATTTCATTAAATATTTTCTAATGACATGTAAGATTTTTTAAATATTCATTTTAAAAAATTGAGTTCCAAATTCTGTCCCTCCCACCCACTCATTCCCCTACCCTTTCAGAAAATGAGCAATATGATATTGATTATACATGTGAAGTCATACAAAACGTATTTCCATATTAGTAGTGGCTTCCTTTCCCAAGTACTTTGTATATAACTGCAATGTGTGTCTATGTGTGGACATATTCAAACATACTGTAGTTTTATATGTGTATATATAACAATGTGCTTATTTACTTTGTGTTTTTGTTGGGTGTATTTATTTACAAATGTACTTGGTCCCTTATACCCTTATTAGAAAGTAAGTTCCTTGTAAACAGATTGCTTCATTTAAAAACATTTTGTACTTGTACTCCCAGTGCCTAGAACAATGTCTGACACATGCTAGGTTAAGTGGTTAATTAATACTTGTGTGAATGAGGAAAATGACAGGCACAGTATTTTTTGGACATTCATGGGAAAATATTCCCAAATTTCATCAGAGCATTTGAATATCCTGTAGTTAATAAGATGAAACATGTTAAAATCCAGGTAGAATATCGGCATTTACTGACTTTGCAGTATAAAAATTAAGAATTTAGAGACATTTTCCCCAGAGATAAATTCAGCTTATTAATTAAATGCCTAATCTCCCCCATTTTTCCCCCCAGAGCATTTGATACCATTCACCATCTTCTAGTTCTCAAATCTCTTCTCTTTAGCTTCTGAGACACTGGTCCCTCCGAGCTCTCCTATTTCTCAGAATCTTTATTTCTTTTGTTGATTCCCCTTTCTCTTCCCACCTCTTTAATGAAGGCTTTTTTTGTAAAGGTTTTATCCTGGACCCTCTTCTCTTTTCCTTCTCTAGGAGTTTTTAAGCTGAGTTCCATGAACTATAAAAAATAAAATTCAGTAACTAGATTTTGGTATGATTGGCTTCACTTGTAATGCTATGTATTTTTTTTTAATGCATTTTAAAATATGATTCTGAGAAGGGTCCATGGATTTTACCAGACTGCCCAAGGGGTCCATGACACAAAACTGGTCAAGAACCATTACTCCAGACACAATCCTTTGGGGCTCTCATCCATTTTTTGTTTCAGGTTTCACCTCTACAAGGGCCTTGAAGGCAGTGATTACTTATCATTTGTTTTCATAGCACCTAGCAGAGAACCTGGCTTATGGTAGGGACTTAACAAATAAATCAATTAATTGCTTAAGAAACATTTATTAAATCTCTGCTTCCAGGAACTGTAGGCATACTCACTTGGTTCTGTGTTCGGTATTTTTTTCAGTTGCTTCTGCCTCTTCATGACTCCATTTTTTTTTTTGGCAAAGATACTGGAGGGGTTAGCCATTTCTTTCTCCAATTCATTTTACAAATGAGGAAACTGAGGCAAAGAGGGTCACACAGTAAGTGTCTGAGGCCAGATTTGAACTCAGGAAGATGAGTCTTCCTGATTCTAGGCCCAGAACTCTATCTGTTGCTCCACCTTACTTAGATCACTCTCAAATCTATATTTCTAGACTTCTCTCCCCAAACTCCAGTCTGATTTTTTTTGGTCTTTATTAATTTGTTTGTTTACTTTTAGTTTACAAGATTCAGTTACACAATCCCTTGAGTTTCAAATTTTCTTCCCCTCCATTTTTTTCCTTCCTTCCCTACCCCCATGGTGGCATGCAATCAAGTATAGGATTTGCAAATATTTTCACATTAGACATTAGGCTGTAAAGAAGGAATGTTACCGCTGGAATGAACAATGGGAAAGAGGAAACAAAATTGTACAAGAAAAAGAGAGCAGGAAGTTAGCTTCAGTCTGCATTCAAACTCTGTTCTTTCTAGTTCTCTCTGAATGTAGATATCTCTTTCCATCGTGAGTCTTTTGGAGTTGTCTTATAACCTTGCATTGCTGAGAGCAGCCCAGTTTATCAAAGTTGGTCGTCACCCATATGTTGTGTCTGTCATTGTGTACAAATTTCTCCAGGTTCTGCTCTTCTTGCTCAGCATCAGTTTGTTTAAGTCTCTCCAGGTAACTATGAAGTCCGTCTTCTCTTCATTTCTTATAGCACAATAGTATTCCATTATAATCATATACCACAACTTGTTCAGCCATTCCTAGTCTGATGTTTTCAATAGCATTTTGACCATTTTCACATTGACTGTCATGATCACTTCCACTGGCAACTAAAGTCACTAAGTTCAGTACCGTACTCATTATTTTGTCCTCAAACCAGTTTCCCCTTCCTTTAGTCTTTTCTATTTCTATCACTGGATTCTGTCAAATAACGACCTTGCCATTTTTCATCTGCCTTCCCTCCTCCTCCCCTCACCCTTTTTTAGTCAACAAGTCCTTCTGCTTCTAGTCCTCCAACGTTCTTGCATACTTCCTCACCCTCATTGCCATCACATATGTTTCATTATCTCCCACCTCAGTTCTTACAATAAAGTCCTCATGAGTCTCCCTGCTTCTACCTTCTGCCCTCCCCAGTCACTCTTTTACACTCATGCCAGCATAATTTTCTTAAAGTACAGCCCTGATCCTTTCATTCCCTGTTCATCAATCTTCAGTGACTCCCCAATGCCCATGAAATCAGGTCTGAATTCCTCAGCTGGCTTTCAAAGGCCTCCACAAAACACTCCAATCAATGTTTTCATCCATTCCCTACACATACAGCTCATCTTCCACATAAGCTTAGTGACTCATTCTTCCCAAACACTCTTCAGTCTTTCCTCTCTTCGGACTTTCTTCTTTGCCTTTGCTTGTTCTATTTTCTTCACTTGGAGGGTCTTCACCTTGCATTTCCAAACATGAGAATCCTACCTTTCTTTTACAGCCAAGCTCAAATAGCACCTCTGCTATTTGAGTTTCTGTGATTTCTCTACTGCAGCAGTGTAGACTCAAATAGAAATGAACTCTTGTGGGCTGCATATTCACTTAGAAAATGAAAAATTAACATTATCCACATTGTACTATATTTTAAATTTATTTTGTTCAATATTTTCCCAGTTACATTTTAATTGGGTTCAGCCCACTTGGAAGTTTTGCAAGCTATGAATTTGACAACTCTGCTCTAATGGATGTGATTTTTCCCTGATTTGAACAATCACCTTCCTTTTCTCCCCCATACCAGTCTCTCATGGAACTTATGGTCCATTTTATTTTGTTCTTGTTCTTGTGTTGTGTTCTTCCCCAGGCTGGTATTGTAGTGGCCGCTCACAGTTCTGCGGCTGATCATTACAGAAGCTTTGACCCGCTTCATTTCTAACCTGGGTCAGTTTGTCTGCAACCTGGTGCCCTCCTCCCATTATTAATTTTACATAGCTTTTAAGGTTTGTAAAGTGCTTTTCATAGTGTTATACATTTAGATCTGGAAAGGGCATTGGAAGTCAGAGTCTAACCTCCCTAATTTTATAGAAAAAGACTGAAGCCAAGAGAGAGAGGTCATGGGAATGGCTCAGGGCCATATAGATAGTGAATGTCTGAGGCAGGATTCAGAGTCAGGTCTTCTTGTCTCTAGCTCAAGCATTCTAACCACTGCACCACCTGACTGATCTTTACATTAACCCCATGAAGTAATTATTATTATTAATATTTTATAGAAGACAACACTGATGCTTCTGGAGGTCAAAGATAAGGGTCAGGATCACTCAGTATATATCTGAGGCAGGATTAAAATCCAGGCCTTCCTGATTCCAAGTCCATCACATTGTACAATTCAGCATTCTGTTTTTATTGCTTCTTTCTTTCTTTTTTTTTTGAGGGAGTTAAATGACTTGCCCAAAGTCACATGGCTAGTAAGTGTGTCAAGTGTCTGAGGTTGGATTTGAACTCAGGTCTTCCTGACTCCAGGGCTGGTGCTCTATTCACTGCTCCACTTAGCCACCCATATTCTGCCTTTATTAATGAACTTTTTCTATCCTTCTACTAGAGTATAAGCTCCTTGAAGTCAGGGACTGTATTTTGCTTAACTTAGTACTTCTATCATTAACCAACACAATTACTTGCATATATAAGTAAATATATTATATGTATATATATATACACATATATACATATACATACATAATTACATATATGACATTCAAATACATTTGCTGCAATGAATTGAATTTAGGAGCATATGTCTTAGGGAAACATTTATCTTTTGTGTGCATATGTGCAAAAAATTTGATTTATAGCCCCAGAAACCAAATTGTTTCTTTTGTTTAAACTGGTTAAAAAAAAACTACTTGGAGCAATCATGTGAGAAATGGCCAACAGTCACTTGGGAATTTTAATATGACTGATGGGTGAGCATTGTTTTAGCTGTAGCAATCTCCAACCTGAATCTTCCTTTCTTCACAAGACAATACTGACTTCCTCTTACCAGGGACAGAGCAGATTGGTCATATGTACTCATTTTCCTCTATTGTTTTTGGATTTGGGCTGCTTGGGCTGTCCAAAGTGATTCAGTAAGGACTGAAAATCAAAGTTATTCATTATTTGAAAGCAGTAAACATCTGTAGTCATGAAAACCCTTAATATATGAGCCTATATCTTCCTTCTGGTTTTCTAATAGCTGAAATCTTCATTCATCCTGTTGAATTATACCACTGTGCCCTTGGAACACTCTGTAATCTATTAATAATTTATGCTGAGTGAAATGATACAGGGGAGATCGGAGCTGATCCCATGCTGAGATTGCTAGGTCTTCTTAAATCTGCCACTGAGGTTTTCTGGCTTCCAGAAGCTCCCAGTTGTGCAAATAAAGACTGGCTCAGAAACTAAAGAACAGAGTATTAAAATGATGGACACCTGATGGTGTTTTTCCTTTCTTTCCCAGTCATATGATTGTGTGGGCCCAGCTTGGTGGTTATGCCTGTGGTCTATGCTTCTGGAGAGGTTGAGACTGGTGGATTGCTTGAATTTAGGAATGCTGAGGTGAATTGGAGATAAAGCTGTTCAGTACTGGTTTCCATACTATGTCTGGCATCCGTTTGTTGAATCCCTGGGAGAGGGAGGGGAGATCTGGGTTGCCTAAGAAGAGACAAATTGACTCAGGCTGGAAATGATTAGCAGTGGGATTGTGAATGGCCACTGCAATACCAGCCTGGGAAAGAACACAAAACAAAAATGCAACCTAATGACAGTGATTTTTTTTGGTGTGTGTGTGTGTGTGTGTGTGTGTGTGTGTGTGTCTGTGTGTGTCTGTGTCTGCGTGTGTGTCTATGTGTGTCTGTGTCTGTGTCTGTGTGTGTATAGGTGGACCTATGGTATTACTGATGAATTCCTGGTGAAGAAACTCCCTTCCAGTGAAGACTGGCAACTAGGGAGTTGCATAGACTATTGAGAGGTTACCTGGGATTATAGAGCCAGCATGTGTCAGAGGTGAGAGTTTTAGATACAGATCTTCCTGTGCTGAGGCCAGCTCCATATCTGCAATTCCACACTGTCTTTCTTGAATGTAAGATGTCAAAACTGATAAATGCATCAACAACCTGGAATTTCACTGCTATGGGCCACTAATGCAGAGTCCTTCTCCTATATCACATAGGAGAAAGTATTCGAAAGTTACTGTGGCTGAAAATTCATCACCTTGTGGTCAGCCTGGTGATGAGAAGCTGCATTCTACTGAGGAAAGAATACTGGATTTGGAACCAGAGCATTTGGGTTAGAATCTATCTCCTTTACTCACTACCGCTGTGTCCTTGGGCAAGTCATTTCACTTTCTGGCCTGTTTCCCCACCTGTAAAATGAAAAGGTCCCTTCCAACTTTAGATCTGTGATAGAATGACTAGATGGCCCACCAAGGTCCATGCTAGCTCTAGACCTAGATTCCTGTGGCTCTCCTCTAGTCTTGCTGAGCTAGGTAGTCCTGGTCACAGCCTAGAGATCCTGCCTACCACTTGGCATGTATTAGAAGCCCTTCTGTATCGGTTGTACCTGTTAGAGCTTGCATTTGACTGGCACAGGCTTTTAGATGCAGGTTCATCTCCATACCGTTATGAACCATCAGAAGACATAAGCAGAGAAAAACTCATATGACAAAAATAGAAGCTTACATTTCTAGAGTGGTTTAAAGTTTACAAAGCAATGACCACACAACAATGCTATTGTGGGAGAGGCAGGTATATTATTATTTGCATTTTACAGGTGACGAAACTGAGGGCAGGAGGCATAAAGAGACTCCCCCAAGGTCGTATAATAAGCGACAGAGTTGGAATCCAAGCACTTTGAGTCCAAGGGTGTCTTCCTCTACACCATGCTGTTCTAATTATTTTCATGAACCATGTAACCATTCTTCCATGAATCATATGTGCTCTGAAACACTTTATAAATCAAATTTCCAAGGACTGAGGTGGTGGTGGGGAGAAGGGCCTTTATGTAGTGGTGGGTAGGGGAGCATGCATTTCAGAAGTCTACTTTAAGCTATGCACAGGGCTGACTAGCTCTGCTTTTCTTTCTTTTGCTGGGTTACTTCCATTTGAGCTGCAGCAAATGAGGAATTTTTTAATGAGTTATGTGATATTTGCTGAAGGTTGTTATTTTGGCAAATGTTAAATAGAAGAATGTTCTCCTCCCCTGCCTTCTCCTTATTTTCCTTAGGCTCATTTGGATGATGTTCTAAAACTAGGCATGGCAAACCGGGACATGACTGTCTCCTTCAGACTAGCACCTGAAAGGCTGCTGAGCAGATTTTAACAACTAGACAGTCAGATTTGTTTCAAGGCTCCTTCCAGATAAGAAAGAAGCCTTCCAGAAGAGGGTAGAGGGTAAAGGGAAAAGGGGAAAAGGAATAAACATTAAATGGTACCTACTATGTGCCATGTTTTACAAATATTATCTCATTTGAGCCCCACAATAACCCTGGGAAGTAGGTTCTCATTTTACAGTTGAAGAAACTAAGGGAAACAGGTTAAGTGACTTACCTAGGGTCATACAACTAGTAAGTATCTGAGGCTGGATTTGAATTCTAGGCCCATTGCTCTATCCACAACTGCCATTAGAAGAAAAGACATTTATTGTTCTGGATGGACTCATAGGTCATCTGCAGTGACCAATTATTTCAGGGCCACTAACATTTTGAAGTTCCAAGACAGTTCTTTGTTCAATTCAACTCAATTCAATATTTATTAGGTATATACTTTATAAAAGGCACTGCCCTAGGGCTAAAGAGAAAAGGCAAACAAATTCCTTCTCTCAAAGGTTTTATTTCACATTGCCTTCCCCCTCAAATAACCTTGTATTTAAATACTTTGTATATAATATCACAGTGGATAGAGTGGCAGAACAGGAAGACTCATCTTTCTGAGTTCCAGTTTGACCTCAGACACTTACTAGCTGTGTGACCCTGGGCAAGTCACTGACCCCCGTTTGCCTCAGTATTCCCTTTTGTAAAATGAGCTGGAAAAAAAATGGCAAACCACTCCCATATCTGTGTCAAGAAAACTCCAAATGAGGTAAAAAAAAGTTGGAGAGGACTCAACAACCACCAACATATTTATTTGCTTTACATTTATACTATATTTATATGTTTGTTTCCCCATGAGATTGTGAGCTTCTTGTGAGAAGGGATTATTTCACTCTTTGTATTTGTATCCCTAGTGCTTGACATAGTAATACATAGTAGGCATTTAATACATACTTTTTGATCGATTTATTCTGAGGGTGTGACACAAAGTTTATACATTGTCCTTTTTTTTTTTTTAGAGGGGGAAGGTAGGGCAATTGGGGTTAAGTGACTTGCCCAAGGTCACATGGCTAGTTTTGTGTTAAATGTCTGAGGCCAGATTTAAACTCAGGTCCTCTTGATTCTAGGGCTGGTGCTCTATTTACTGCACCATCTAGCTGCTGCCTATACTGCCTATTTGTCATATAGATACAAAACATATACAAAAATAATCCAATGGAAGTCAAGAGTGAGAAAGCACTAACCATTGGGGGTGGGGAGGGAGAAGTGTATGCCTGGGTTTTTTTTTTTTATATGCAACAGGCCTTACAACACTTTCCTCACCCACTTCAAGAAATAAATCATAATTGAATCATTATAAACACTTAATAAAAGGAAAAATATTCTGCAATACAGTAATGATTATCAAATTGCCTTGCTGTGGTTCATATGGATCTGGGGAACTGCCTTTCACCACGGGGAAAATAAAATGTAGGTTGTCTTTGATTTCTCTGAGTACAGAAACCACTGATGACTTTAAAAATCAGATCTGGAAAAAATCCTGCCAGTCCACAGTGGAGCTTGGAGATTCAGACTCTTGGATCAGAAAAAGGGAGCATGTGTATGTTTACATCACACTGATTTCTTGACAGTAACTGAGCACCCTACTTCCCCACTCCTACCACTGACATCTTCCTAATAACAAAAGAGCATTTACTTGAAAGAAGTTGGTAACAAGTTAAAGGAAGCCGGTAGAAGGCACAGTGGATAGACTGTTGAGCCTGGAGCCAGGAAGAGCTGAGTTCAAATTTGACCTCAGATATTTCCTAATTGTGTGACCCTGTGTAAATCACTTAGCCTTTGGCTGCTTGTTTCC
Source organism: Pseudocheirus occidentalis (assembly GCA_028646575.1). NCBI lineage: Eukaryota > Metazoa > Chordata > Mammalia > Diprotodontia > Pseudocheiridae > Pseudocheirus > Pseudocheirus occidentalis. The sequence goes on from CM053599.1 coordinate 123,641,638, forward strand.
TCAACTGTATAATGCAGATGAATAGCCCCTAGCTCCCAAGGCTGCTGTGAGACCCAAATGAGACACTGTATTTATAAAGGATTTAGAGTAGTGCCTGATACATAGTAGATTTGATATAAACCCTCATTCCCTTCCTTCATGTCTTTCCCTTTCCTTTCCCATTCAATCTAGCCTCAAATTAATCTTTCAAAAATGCTACTCTCCTCATGAGATTTCCTTGCTCAGAATCTCTGAGGGCTCTTTAAAAGAGATTTCTTAGAGGATAAAGCCCAAATTCTTCAGTGTTCAAGACTTAGCACAGTTCAGCCCCAACCTAAAATGATGATCATAATAAAATAACTCATTTATATAGCACTTTAAGGTTTGCAAAAGGATTTATGTAACTCATGTCACTTGACTGTCATAATAATGGTGAACTAGGTGCTACTATTATTCCCATTTTATAGATGAGGAAACCAAGACTCGGGGAAGGTAAAATGACTTGCACAGCATCATAGAGTTGTCGAGTGTCTGAAGTTGGATTCAAGCCCAGCTCTTCCTGATTTCAGGGCTCTTCACTGCCACCACACTTCTCTTTCTTGGCTTATTTTTCACTACTTCCCTCCACAAATTCTGCAATTTATTCAGATTGATCTGATTTGCTGCTACATGGCCCACAGACCTGCCTTGTGCATTTGGGTCTCTGCATTTATTTATCCACACTGTTTCTCCATGATTAGAATGCAAGTCTCTAGCAAATTGGGTAGCGCTACTATGGGAGGTTTGTGGGAAAACCTAAACACTCTACCTTCTAACTGACTGAACTCCTAACTGTTCCCAAATTTGAAATTACATTTCCCACCTATTTCTTTCCATAGCTATTTCCTGTGTCGGAATGGTCCTTTGTCCCTTTCCTCCTAACTTTTTTACATTTATTATTTTATTCTAGATTTGAACATGTGATGATTAGAAAGGTTGGAGAAACAGTATTTGGGTAATTAAATTCTTTTCTTAATAAGGTCAACAGGCTATTAATAAAAGGATGGTTATGTGGCCTTCTCTCTCAGACCAAAGACAATCACATGATGGGGGGGTATATGGGTGAGGGGATGGTTTATAGTTTCTATACTATTAGGTATTCAATGAGGGGCTAAGAGTGACATCATGTGGAAAACATCTCTATACTCAGACCACCCACAACCTTAGGTAATCTAGACAGAAGGATCTGTCTCCATCCAAACTTGAGTAGTATGCAATGGGCTTCCCCACATTAGATTAAATTCCTTGTAATATTCTTCAAGAGAATGAACTTTTTAAAAGTCAGGAGTTTGGAAGAAGGAGAAATATCTGAATCTCCCCAAGGTATTTGTTATTAATAATAGTTTCTCTCAAACACCCAATAAAAATGAAACTTTCCATATATAAATCAAAATAGAGAAAGATTATACATGAAACAATGAATCTCTCTTAAATGGAGCTTATTTTTCTTTTGAAGCATATAATACATTCAACATATAAGTTTAAAGCTATCTTGCATGTCTATATTTTTTTCTGGCCTTTCTTCTATTGTCTTTAGTGTATTAAAAATGTTTCAATGACCCCTTTTTCCTTCTTTGGGGGGAAACCTATTGCTAGCCTCCTTCTCTTTTCACTTCCAATCACCTAAATTGAGAAAAAAAGAAGAAAAATAAATATTCATAGTCAAGCCAAACAGATTTCCACACTGGTCTTGTATGGTTTCTGCTTCTTGAGTCTATCATCTCTCTTTCAGGAGGTGGGAAGCATACTTCATTATTGGTACTCTGAAATTGAGGTTCATCATTGCATTGATCTTTTGGCTTTCAGAGGTATTTTTCTTATGATTTTTTTATAATACAAATTGTTCTATTTTGTTGTATAAACTGTTCTCTGTGCTTCTTGGAACCTCACTTTGGGTGCCCATTCTCTGTGAAGTCTTCCTTTCTTGATCTTTTTGGTTATCAGAACGCTCTTTTTCCCCTCCAATAACTCTGTATGTACTTATTTGTGCACAATCTTATAGAATATAAACTTCCTGATGGTAGCAGTGGTGTCATTTCTGTGTCTGTATCCTCAGTGCCTGGTTTAGAATGTTGCATACGGCAGGGATTTAATGTATTTATTGAATTGAACTGACAGTATTCACTTAGTCTGAGAGGTCATCTTCTATTTCTGTGGAGAGACAGCCTATGACAGTGAAGTCACAGAAATTCCCAAGTTTCAAATTTATAAACCAGGAAAAAGAAGGTCAGCGTGGTTAAGACGTTTGCTCAAAGTCATACAGTTATGTGTCCGAGCTAGGACTTTATTAAGAATAGCTCACGTTTGTATTGTATTTGGTAGTTAGAAAGCATTTTGTAGACCTCTTATTTGATCATTGGAATAATCTTGTGATGCCGACTTTGCAAATGTTATTGTTCCCTTTTTATAGATGAAGACAGCGGATCAGAGAGGACATGAATTCATAGACTCGTAGATTTCTGGAAGGAAGTGACTGTAGAATTCATCTAGTTGTGTTCCTTCATCTTTATAGATGAGAATTCTGAAGAAGCAAAAGTGGAAAACCCTCATTATCAGAAAGTTATAGGAAAAACCCAGAGATTGGCCAAAGAGTTGGTCTCTAAGATACTTTCATATCCTCACACACTGTGAGCTCAACAGGTTGCCAGTTTTTCAATATAATATAAGCTCCTTGACGACAGGAACTGTTTTTCATTTTATCTGACTTTTGGGGGGGTGGAGCCAAGATGGCAGAGTAAAAGCAGAGATTTGCTTGAGATTTCCCCCAAACCCATCCAAATGCCTGTAAAAAATCACTCTAAACAAATTCTAGAGAAGCAGAACCTACAAAATGGCAGTGAAACAAGAATTCTGAAGAGTAGAGTGGTTAAGGGACTAGCCTGAGGTCACACAGATGGTAACATCAGAGCAAGGACTAGAACTTAGGTCTTTTGATTCCCAGATTATTGCTTGTGTTACTATACCACCCTACCTCAAAGAAAACATTTTTGTGATTTAACATTTTGCATGAAAACTATCTTTACAAAAATTATAATTTTTATTTGCAGAGAAAGTTAAAACATTAAAAAATTCTGATTTTTTTATAAATAGATTTGCTAAACCCACCCTGATTCTCTGCATCATTGACACCCCCTTAACAAAAGTTGGCTGTGTCATCCTTTTGGGTTTTCTACATTCCTGAGAGAAAAACTGAACATATTTCTGTTTTAATATGTAAATCTCTTTTTAGCAGTATTTGCAACACAATGATTTTTCTGTAAAATTTGGTGACCTAGAATAACAGGATTTTCCTACTTTGGTAGCTGTTGAAAGAAAGAATTCCTCACTGTAACACAATTTTCAGGAAGTTCAAGACCAGAGAATTTAAAAGTTGATTAGTTTTGCATAGTGTCTACATGACCTAGAATTGCCTGATTCAATTCAAGAAGCATTGATGGAGTGCGTCCTTTAAGAACAGGGATTGTACCTGTGACTTCATGGGTATGGGGAAGTCCTGGGTGAAGAATTACCCTGTACCAATGCACTTCCACTGCATTCATTTATAGTCTTGAAGAGTTACCTAGAACACTGACTTATCCAGGGTCACACAGCTAATGTGTATCAAGGGCAGCAGGGCTTGAACTATGGTCTTCATGGCCCTGAGATCTTTCTACTATATCTTACTGCTGGGGATACAGAGACAAAATGAAAAACAGCTCCTGTCCTCAAGGAGCTTACATTCTGTTGAAAAAAATTGGCAGCTTGTTGGACTCACAGAGTGAGTCCAACAGAGTGAAGGTATCTTAGAGATCAACTCTTTGGCCAATCTATGGATTTTTCCTATAACTTTCTGACATGGGGCTTTCCACTTCTGCTTTCACCCTTCTAGTGATGAAAACTGAGGCATCTCATTTCTTTTTTTTGTTTATTTTTAGAATGTTCTTGCTTTTTTCTTCTCCTCCATCTATTCTTTCCTCTTTCCAATCTTTTCTTCTTTTTCTTTTTATTCTTCCTCTCCTCCTCTTCCTCTTTTTCATTCTTTTTCTCTTCCTTTTGGTACAGAACTAACTGCATGGGCACATATATGTAACAACTCATCAGTAATCTTAGGGAGTTGCCTGGGACACTGAGTGGTCAAGTGGCTTGATTATTGTCTTATAGACCATATATCTGTCAGAAGCAGGGCTTGAAACCAGGTTTTTTAGACTCTTAAGACCAGCTTCTTCTCTCCTATGCCATGTTGTATATCTCAGAAAGTTCTATTATTAAGTATAAATCTCCTTTCTTGTAATTTTGATCCTTTGTTTTTAGCCCTGCTACCTAGAGCCATAAAATCTTATCTCTTTTCTACAGTCATCCTATGAATATCATGGTCCCTGCACCACTCCCTACGTCTTTGCTTTTCTACAAGCAGGGTCTTCAGGTCCTGCAGTAATTTACCCAGATGGCATAGATCCAAGAACATTCTTCTTTCAGATTGCTTTCCTAAGGCTAGTGTTCCATTCTGTCAATGTCTGTCCCTTATAAAATATGGTATCTGGAACTGACCAGCAATAATCTGAACGACTGAACAATAACCTGCCTCTTCATAGTCTTAACCACCATTATGTTCCTAAGAGAGACTATTTAAATCTTAGTAATTATGTTTTCCTTCTTGTTCTGGACTCATGCTATTTCTCGATGGATAGCATGTATTAAAGATTACTGAAATTGCTCTCATTTTGCTTTAAAATTATACACTGATGCTACAAAACAGAGTCTTGCAAAGGTATAGGTGTTATGGCCATACCCTAGCCTGGGACAATGCTGCCCTAAAAGTTAGAGGTTTATAAAATTGTAGGTAAAATATGTTTTTATGGTTTTCATGAGGTAACTTGAAAACGTTCTCAGTCCTTGGGTTCAAGGGGTGAAGCACCATGACTAAGGTTTAGCTCAGAGGTGAAGTGGGTGGGAGTTGGCTAAATATCTTTTTTCTTTTTTTTCTTTTCTTTTTTTTTTTGGAGGGCAGTTGGGGTTAAGTGACTTGCCCAAGGTCACATGGCTAGTTTTTGGGTTAAGTGTCTGAGGCCAGATTTGAACTCAGGTCCTTCTGACTCCAAGGCCGGTACTCTGTTGACTGCACCACCTAGCCGCACCTTGGCTAAATATCAAAATGGAAGAAATCTTTGGTGGAGACTATGAAAAGTGTGAGCTACTATAGATGCAAAGCTTTGTCAGAGGTTTAGAAACTATACCAATGTCTTCTTCACCAAGTAAATCCCCATCATATATAATTTTACTGTAGCTGTATATAAAAATAAATAATAAGAACATATAAATACCATATATATACATTACATATTATTTTAGGGCTTTCATAGTTACACATATTAGTCAATTTTATTTTCATAATAATGATGTTAAGTAGATGTCATTATTATGCCAATTTTACAAGTGAGGAAACTGAGGTTGAAAGACATTGAACATCTTGCCCAGACTCACACAGTAAGTGCCTGAGAAAAGGTTTGAACTTAGGTCTTCCTGAGTCCTTGAGGATAAGGACTGTTCTGTGTCTGTCTTTGTATCCCTAGTGCCTGGCACATAGCTGTTCAGTCAGGTCCTACTCTTCACAATTCCATTTGTGGTTTTCTTGACAAAGATATTGGAGTGGTTTTCCATTTCCTTCTCATTTTATAGATGAGAAAACTGATGCAAAGAAGGTTAAGTGACTTGCCCAGGGTCATGTAGCTGTTAAGTGTCTGAGACTGGATTTGAATTCAGGAAGATGAATCTTTCTGACTCCAGATCCAGTATTTTATCCACTGTGCCATCTAGCTGCCCCATAGAAGGCACTTAATAAATTCATGGATTAGCTTGGATTAGAGGTGTTCTGAAAAAGCTTGTAAGGCATGGAATATCTCTCATCTTGATGAGGAGTGGGGATATGCACACACACACACAAATGATGGGCATGAGGACCGGTCTTTAGGATCATTCTGTATAGAGCGGTGAGATTCCAGGCTTCTGGAGAAAGGGAAATTACAATTAGTTAGTTTGCCAAGATGCCAAAAAAGCAGATGCAGAAGGCCTCTGTATTGTGGGTAGCATTATATAACCCAGCTTGATTAGAAGACTGACCCTAGCTGAGATCCTTGATGGTTCTTCAGATGGATGATGGATGGCAGATGCTGAAACATCACAAAGTCAAATTCTTTAATTTAATCCTTTGCAGGTAAACCATATGCTCATCAGGCTTTCCTTTTTTGATTCCTCTTTGTTCACATTTTGCAACATTTACAGCAGTCTCAGACTGGCAACTTGCTATAGGATTGTCTTATCTTTGTAGCTGGTATCACCGATAAGCACAAAAATGGTCGTTTGTCAAAAGAGGGAAGAGAGAGTAATGTTTGTCAAATGGGGCTGTGCCAGGTTACCGTATGGGCTCTGGGGCAGAGCTATTTCACGTAAACTTGGAGCATTTCTGTTTCTGAAGTAAAATTATACTATTGTTACTATTCAGTCAGGTCCACCTCTTGGTGATCCCATTTGGGTTTTCTTTTCTTGGCAAAGATACTGATATGATTTGCCATTTCCTTCTCCAATTCATTTTACAGATGAGAAAATTGAAGCAAACAGGCTTAAGTGACTTGCCCAGGGTCACACAGCTAATAAGTGTCTGAGGCCAGATTTGAACTCAGGAAGATGCAGTCTTCCTGACTTCAAGTCCAGCACTCTATTCACTGCACCACCTAAGTACCCAATGTAATACTGCAGTTTAGTAATGTTTGCAAGCACATGCTTCCTCCCCCAAATTACTTTGTCTTATCTTGTACATACTTGTATGTATGTGTGGTATGTATGCAGGCCTCTATATGTGTATGTATATGCATGTGTATACATACATACGTAGACATGTTGTTTTCTTCTATCAAATACATTTTCCTTGAGGACAGGAATCTTTTTATTTTAGCCTTTGTATTCCCAGCACCTAACCATGTGTCTGGTAAATACATAGCTTTACCAGCGGCTTAGAAATTGTACCAATGTCCTCTTCACCAAGTAAATCCGTTCCATATATTGCTGCAGTTGAGAATAATAATAGTAATTTTGTATATTATATATTATACAAATACATAATATATTTTACATATTGTACAAGGTATAATATATCATGATTTATATATTATAATGTATACTGTATTGTAGTTTATACATTATAAATTTTATATATTATAACTTATAATTTTAGAGTTTGCTAAGTGTGCCTCGTATTTAGCAGGCACTAAGACATGGACTGATTGAACATTTGTTTATTTCTGCTGACCTAAGTTATACTGGTCTTATAGGTCAGAACATTTCACCTCCTCTCTGGCTAGTTTTTCATATGAGTGTCATAAATGTTTCAGGATTTTATCTGATAGTTTGGTCCTGACAATGTCCTAAGCTTTTTCATTCTTCTCTCATTAATTAATCAAGGGCAGCAAGATTCTGTTTGACCTATCTCTTCTATGGAGGTCTATTTCTTCAGTGGGCATGGGGGGCAGGGTACAACAGCCCCTCGAATGACACTGATGAGCTTCTCAGTGACAAGGGATTGGGGGTGGGGAGGACGGATGGCGGTGGTTGGATGATGACACAATGCTCTCATTAATAATACTTGTGGTCATTGGTGCTTTAAAAAAAAATCAATGTGCACCAACCAAGTGATATAGTCATGAAGATTATTTCAAGGGTGTTGTTTAAAACAAGCAGTATTTTACGTGCTTCCTCTCTGGGTTTGTGATAAGAAGTATGCAGGGAAAAAAAAAGAATTTCTTGGATGCACAAAATAGAGACTAGAGACTAGAGAAGGTGGCTGAATTTCAGAGGTGTGAATTTTCCTGTTCATTTTCCTTCCTTGGTGAGGTATTTCTTAAGGATCTCCTTTTACTTCTAAATAGATGTTTGTGCTCCTAAAAATCTATCAGCTTTTCTTTCAAAAATGAACAAAATCTTACCACTTCATGAATTTTTATACCTGGCTGTGGGGATAAGAGGGAGAGTTTACCCAGCATTATTAACAGGCCTAGAGGAAGGTTCCACGTCTGGGGAAGGGAGAGAGAAGGTGTGGTTATTATTATGAGAAATGCGTGGAGATGAGGGAGAGGATGTGTCAAGACCACAAGTTCCCTGCAGTGAGCAATTCCAAACGGCTAGGCAGGAATTGTGAGATGGAGGCCTAAACCAAGAGAAAGAGACTCCTTGTCTCACAAGCTTCTTTCAGACCACATCTGATCCAATTCAATCAAAAAGGTTTTATTAAGTGCCTACTATCTGCTGAGCTCTGGGGATACAAAGACAAATAGAACAGTCCAGCCATGAAAGACTCAGGAAGACCTGAGTTCAAACCTCTCCTCAGATGCTTACTGTGTGACCCTGTGTAAGTCATTCAACTTCTCAGCCTCCAGTTCCTCTCTGTAAAACGATCCTGATAATAGCACCTACCTAACATCATTTTTAGGAGGTTCAAATGAGTTTATATATGTAAACCAGTCTGCAATACCTACAATGATATGTATGTTATTATTGTTATTTTATTTTGTTTTTGCTTTTTGGAGGGGGAAAGGCAGGGCTATTGGGGTTAAGTGACTTGTCCAAGGTTACATGGCTAGTAGTTGTTAAGTGTCTGAGATGGGATTTGAACTCAGGTCCTCCTGATTCCAGGGCTAGTGCTCTATTCACTGCACCACCTAGCCACCCCTATTATTGTTATTAGATGATGATAATGATAATGATGATGCAAACAAGGAGAGAGGGTAAGGGACAGCAAGGAAACCGGCAACTCTGGAAATATCATGATGAATTATTGGTTACATCACCAATTATGTAGTTCCACTAGGATTTTTGCATAGGTACCCTAAACTTGATGTGTCCCAAACCGAGCTCATTATTTGTTCCTTCCCAATTCCCTATTTCTGTTGAGGGCACATCTCATTCTTGCAGTTTTCCATGTTTGTAACCTTGGTATTATCCTCAGCTCTTTAGTCTCCTTAATCCCCATATTCAATGAGTTGCCAAGTCTGGTGGCTTTATCCTCCACAAAATTTCTTTCATATTCTCCCTTCTCTCCCAACACAGTCACTACTTCCCCTAGTTCAGTCCCTAATCAGCTATTGCTTGGTTGATTACAAAACCAATTTGGTGTCCATGACTCCAATATCTTCTCTCTCCAATCACCCGAAACGTCCTGGGCCATCACCAGTTATCTGGACTCTTATCTTTCCATTGGAAGTTTTCTGCAGGAGAGAGTGAGGCTGATGGCTTTTAAATGCAATATTTATAGTCACACTGTTTACATATTTGTACATGTGTATGTATGTCTATGCTCACACATACAAGATAATTCTGGGCCATTTTGACTTATTTTTTTTGTTTTTTTGCTTTTTTTTTTGGAGGGGGGAGGGCAGGGCAATTGGGGTTAAGTGACTTGCCCAAGTCATGGCTACTGTTAAGTGTCTGAGACTGGATTTGAATTCAGGTCCTCCTGACTCCAGGACCAGTGCTCTATTCACTAATCTTGACTTATCTTGCCACCAGCCTTCAATAACTCTGGAGGAGAGAGTAGACTGACAACTTTGCACAGCTCTGCCTCCCTTAAATCCAATACACGAATAAGTCAAGATATCATCCTGTGATGTCATTAGTCCTCTCTGAGAACAGAACGAACAGAATGAAGGCACAGCCACAACCACATCCCACACAACTGTCAAACTGATATTCTTACAACCCAAGATCCACCATGTCTCTCCCCTGCTCAAGAAGCTTCAGGGACTCCCTATTGCCTTTTGGATAGTATCAATATCTTTCTGTGTGGCATTTAAAGCCCTTCACAATCCAATTTCTAACTGATCTTTCTAGAAAAATTTCATTTATTCCCATTACACATTTTATAATCTGGCCAAATTGGACTACTTACTATTCCCTATACAGAGCACACTCCATCTTCTTTCTGTGCTTTTGCATGGACTGTCTGTCATCCCTGGAATGTTCTCCCTCCTCACCTCCACCTCTTAGAATGGTGGCTATCCTCAAATATCACCTTCTATAAAAGGCTTTTTCTGATGTTAATTGGTCAAATGTTAGTGCTCACCCTTTCTTAAATAACGTTCTATTTGTTGTTCATCCTTCTTTCTCAAAGAGGACCAATGACATCATGGAAGAGAATATCATGAGGAGATATCTTGACTCATTTGTGAATTGGATTTAAGTGAGGGAGAGCTGTGCAAAGTCATCAGCCTCAGACTCTCCTCCAGAGTCATCGAAGTCTAGTGATGAGATGGTCAAGATGGTCCAGGATTACTTTGTGTGTGTGAGCACACACACACACATACATATGTATGTATGTATGCAGTTGTAGCAGTAAGGCGATATTCACAGACTTGATGGTGACTATGAATATGCCATTATAGTTCTGAATCACAAAATATAACAGACTCTACTTCTAGAAGACGGAAGCAAAACATTTATTTGGACATGAGAAAGCCAAATCCCAACACCAGAAAAACCAAATACTATAACAACAAAGAAGTTAATACACCTTGTCACTATAGGAATCAACACCATCCCCAAACCTTTCCATAAACAAACACTCACAAACCTAGCTGTCTACTTGATTACATCCTCTCTCTCCCTCTGTTCTAACTTCTCTGACTCCTAGTTTCCTCTGGGCTTTGTTCCACCCTTCCTGCTCTACTTGTTCAGCAAGCTCTTCCCACCACAGACTCCATGTGATCACATTTGGTCTATTAAGGGGCAAAAAAAATCTTCAAATTCCCATTCCCATTACAACAGTGTGCATATATATTGCATATATGCATGCACACATTATCAATCTCTCTATCTGTATAATTTCCATTTTCTTTCCTGTGCTTCTGTTGTTTACCCCTAGATAGAAGAATGTAAGTTTGTTGCTAGGGAATCTTATCTTTGTTTTTGTCTCTTAGCACAGTGCCTGGTGCATAAGAACTATTTAATAAATACTTGTTGCATTGAACTGAATTTGTGAATGGCCCTTTCTCACAAAAATTCTTTCCCCTAAGACAGCATTATTTTGTGACCTACACTTCTGCCTTTCTCACCTGCATCACACTGGACCCAAATGACTTCTCCTTCTTGCTAAATTATACCTGGAATTCAACTGTGGTACTTTGTGTTGTCTAGAGAAAATCTCTACTCCCCAATTCCCTGCCTTTCTTTCCTACTTTCAAAAAAAATCATCAATGCCTTTCAAACAAAACAAATACTATTCATTTTTATATGCTTAAACCAAATCACAGAAAGGTAGGTGGTGCCATGGATAGAGTGCCAGACCTAGAGTCAGGAAGACTCATCTTTTTGAGTTCAAATCTGGCCTCAGACACTTACTAGCTATGTGACCTTGCGCAAGTCACTTAACTCTGCCTCAGTTTCCTCATCTGTAAAATAAGCTAGAGAAGAAAATAGCAAACCACTCTAGTATCTTTGCCAAAAAATCTCAAAAGAGGCCACAAAGAGTTGTTCATAATTGAAATGATTGACCACCAAAATAGTTAAATAGTTAGGGATTAAATCAGTAAAATCAAAGGATTTTAGTGCTAGAAAGGAATCCCGGAGGCTATCTATTTTTTTTTTAATAATCAGACGTTCATCAGTAAATGAAATTTTCAGTGAGGAAACTCTCCTTTCCAATGTAGACTGGCACCTGTTGTGCAACAAGCTTGAGAAAGTAGCCTAAAATGCTGACAGGTGAAGTGACTGCCACAAAACAAGTGGCACAAAGCAAGCACAGTCAGTTCTGCTGTAACCACATTTTGAAAACTCTTATTTGTTCCAATGTGATTGATTTATTAGGGAACAGTCTGAGCATAAGGAGAATGTTGAGTTTGCTTCTTTAAGATTTGAGGAATAAGAAGAATGAGGAAAAAAGGTACTACTTACAAGAACTCACAAGTTATAACCCTTGTGCTCACTTCCAGACAGGTTTTTGTTGAGGAAAATCACGTATTTATTGTATATCTTTTGGTGCAGTAGGAAGTGTGGATGGAGGAGGGCTGGTCTTTACCATATCATCCCTGCCTGCCCCTTCCCCCTTTAAACCTCTTTCCCTATGTCTCCTCTACCTTTTCCCACTAAACCCCTTCCCCTGTACCTTCTCCCTAAACCCTTAGCCCCATTTCACCTACCCACTCATTCTTCCATTAAAGCCCTTCCCCCATTTTACCCACAACCTTTCCCCCACAGTCCCCTTCTTCCATCCCTTCCCCCTAAAATCCAACCCTATCCCATTTTCTGCCCCCAGCCCTTTCCCTTAAACTTCTTCCTTCACTCAACCCCACCTTCCTCCCTCCTCCCCCACTTCTCTTCCTTCCCCCCTTTCTCAAAGGCCTCTAGACCCCACTTGATCCTGGGAGGGGGGTTGGAGAATGAGAGAAGGGAAAAAGGAGAGAAGGCTGAAGGCTGAGCAATAGCCTGACGCTGAGGACAGGGTCACCATTTATTGTACTATTTATGTTAAGCATTTAACGTCGGAAACATGTCAAACTACGTTACTATTTTTATTATGTCTTTATCTTTTAAAAAAAAACATGTCATTGATGAAGTTTTGGCTTGTGATGTCCCTAATCCCATTTCCCCCATAAGCCTTGTGATTCTTCTAGCTTGATTTTTGTATAAAACTATGCTTTTTAGAAACAAATATGCTGTTATTGCAAAATTGACTATGTGTCAAAGGAAGGATTTGAACCTGCGTTTTCTTGACTGAGCCATGGTTCCTCTAGTTTTTTTAGCAAATGTCTATTCAGTATGTACTTTGTGCCAGGCACTGTACTAAGAATTTTACAAGTATTGTCTCCTTGCAACAACCATGGGAAGTAGGTGCTATTATCATGCCCATTTTACAGATGACGAAAAAGTGGCAAACAGTTTAGGTGACTTGCCCTGGGTCACACAGCTAGTAAGTATCTGAGGCCAGATTTGAACCTCTGTTTTCCTGATTCAAGTTTAGAATTCTTGCCATTATGCCTCCTATCAATATGGAGGTTCAAAGAGATTTTCACGATCATCTAGTCTGACTCCTGCCTAAAGCACAAATAACATCCTCAGTTGTCTCCAAACCTTTAATTTACAGAAGCCTCGAGAGGATAAATGACTTGCCTACAGTCACAATAAAGGTGAATGGCAGAGCTATGCCTTTTTACTTCCAATCTAGTGTTTTCTTTACACTCTGTTGTCTCTACTTCATTGTAGGGCATATCAAAGCATATATCTAATGGAATAGCAAGAAGGATTTAAGTTCAATTATTAATATGTTTGTATCAAGACTTTCACAAAACTCATTTCCTTTCAGTGAAATACAGCCATTACTCCTCTTTTCCTAAGTGTTTAAACTCTTAGAGTTCAAGTATATACATACCATTTTTGTAGAACATACTTATACACTTGAAATTTCCTTTGATTTTGTTTTCTGCCCTTTCTTCCATACCCAATGAGCTTTTGCTCCTCTGATATAATACATTTAATTCAATTCAACTCAACAGACACTTATGAAGTACTTACTATGTGTAGAGTATTGTACTGGACATTGGATAAGCCCTGGTCCCTGCTGTGATAATGATAATAATAATAATAATTCACGTTTTTATAGTGCTTTTAGGTCTGGGGTTTATTAATTAATCCCTTTCCCCACAATACAATAACTGATTCATGTCTAGAATCTACCTCTTAGAATCCCTTGTTTCTTTCAAAGATTGGCTCAAGTATCACCTTCTATATGAATCCTTTCCTGATGGCTCCTCCCCCTAGATCCCCCTATCCATCCATTATACCTCCCCCATTAAATTGCTAATGCCTTTCTCTCAAAAAGATTTTGTATTTATTCATTCATTTCTATGGTTATACATTAATTGAGTTAGTATATACAGGCTTGTTCAAAAGTTTCAGTGTGGTTTTAAATTATTAAAGTTATTAAAAGATTATTTAAGTATATTAAAGTTATTATATTATACATTCTATATGGTATACACATGCTATCTCCCTTTTGGACTTTGCAGTTGCCCTATTTGTAGTATGTGTATACATATATACATATGCTCACATATACTACACAGCACACACATATATAATATATATGTATATATATATTATCCTTCTTGATAGAATATAAACTTCTTGAGGATAGGACTTCTTTCCTTCCTTCTTTCTCTTTCTTTTCTTCTCTTTTTCTTTCTTCCTTTCTCTGTCTTTCCTTTCCCTTTACTTCTTTTTTCTTTCCTTCCTTCTTTCCTTCCTTCCTTCCTTCCTTCCTTCCTTCCTTCCTTCCTTCCTCAGAGTCAAGCACAGTACATAGCATATAACATATCCAATAACTTATTTGTTGTTTAATTAATATGGATAATATAGGAATTATTATTCCCATTTTAATAATAATAATAACAATGGCTAGCATTTATATAGTGCTTTAAGGTTTGCAAAACACTTTGCGCATATATCATTCTACGATAAGAAAACTTAGGGTCAGAGAATTTAAGTGATCTGATCTATAAAATAAGAGAGTTGGACCCAGTGAGCGGCCTTTAAGGACCCTTCCAATTCTAAATCTCTGATCCTGTTATCCTATGCTTTAGCCACAGTCACAAACTTAGTTAAATAACAGAACCAAGATTCAAACCTCAACCTCATTGGAGCTTACAATCTTGGAGAGTTTACAAGACATACAGAGATAACCATAATCCAAAGAGTTATGTGTTAAATGCAAACAAATAGACGGGTTTCCCACCTCCCCTCTGGTGTAAACCACATCTTCTGAAAAATGGCCCTTTGCAGAAACAGAAAAATCCAAAAAGGTCTCTAATTGATTGCAGGCAGTTACTAAGAATGTAGCTTTGAGAGCCATCATTGAAGCAGGAATCAAAAACATCTGTGACCCAAGACAATATGTGACCAGCTTTTAGAACAGTTTCTGTTTCTATTTTGACACATGGCCTGGCTGGTTGGGAAAAGTGTATGTGTTTGGTAAACTTCTCTTATTAAAAAATTTAAAAGGGAGCTGCTTGTTAATGTCTTCAACATTAACTTAAGTTATGGTAGAGTCTGTGAAACAATTGCAGAGATGCTATTAAAATATATGAATAATAAAACACCTGCTCTAAGAAAATCTTTAAAAGAGCAGAGTGGCTTTGCGTGACTACCCCTTTGCCCTAATGGATCCTGCTGGGGAGTTGGTTGGTTGGATTCTGCTGGTATTGGAGATTCATGAAACAGGTGTTGTTTAGGGATTAAGGAGCTGTTTTCTTTCTCCACCCTCACCTCTTCATTATTTTATTGGCCATAGAGACACTGGGGGATTCCTCTTTATGTGGCAAATGGCAGCAGGCAGTTTTTGTGGTAGTAATTTTCCTTGGAAATCCCCAAGGTCTACTTTGATTATATGAAATGTTTAAGGCAGCCTCCAATTTCATAAGGTTGTATTGTTGGTAAATGTCAGAGGCTGGGAAAGCCCAGAGCACATAGGGTAAGAGATCCCTTTGTCATTCCAGTTCTCTCCCACAGAGCTCCATAGACCTATGCTGGGGTAACCAATGAGTTAAAGATGGAAAAGGATTGGGGGGGGAGAGGGAGGGAAGGGAGAGAGTGGGTGAGAAGATAGTTTCTAGACTACTGTACTTAGAAACAGGAAGTCCTGAGTTTGAATCCTTCCTTAGACATTTACCGTCTGTTGGACCATTTACCTCTGAGTCTTAGCTTCCTTATGTCTAAAAGGGGAATAACAATAATACCTCCTTTGCAAGATTGTGAGGATCAGATGAAGTAATTTACATAATGTGTTTTGCAAACCTCAATTTTTTTTTGTTTCTATATCTGTTTTTTTATCGACTCATCTTTTAAGATAATCATTATTATGTGTCCCTAAGAGGTTTTGTGAAGATTAGGAGGGCCTTGCCATCATCATCTTTATCATCATCAATCATGTTTATATAGTGCTTTACGGTTTGTATTATAAGGTATTTCCATAGCAAGTTTGTAAACTAGATATCAGCATAGTGTCGTCTCCATTTTGGAATCAATCAACCAAAGAAGTGCCCACTATATGTCTGTTTCTTTGAATATAAAGACAAAATAAAGCAAAACATCCTTATACACACAGAAAGGCATAAATAAAGCCCTGTATAGGGTGTCAAGTTCTGAAATAAATCAATCAAGA
Source organism: Pseudocheirus occidentalis (assembly GCA_028646575.1). Taxonomy (NCBI): domain Eukaryota; kingdom Metazoa; phylum Chordata; class Mammalia; order Diprotodontia; family Pseudocheiridae; genus Pseudocheirus; species Pseudocheirus occidentalis. The sequence goes on from CM053599.1 coordinate 123,657,830, forward strand.
GTTGATGAATAAAGTTTGAATTGAGATAAACAGGATAGCAAACCTGCTACTCTGGGGGATGTCCCATGAGTACAGAGCACAATGCGTTTCCCAACTCTAAGACCTGTGCAAAAGCTTCTTATACCTTTGGGAGGAGAGAGGGAGGAGGCAGTATGACATAGCAAGGCCTGGTAAGGAGACCCCAGTGGCCCTTGGCAATCTGGAAAGAGAAAACCACTTCATTCCAGCTGTTTTGTCTCTCACACTATGAATCCCAGTGGAAGGGGACAAGAACCTTAGAAGCTGAGATTTGGCTTTAGCTAAGTTCCTTCACAAGGGAAAATCTCTGGGAGGGGGGACTTAGGGTATGGTTCAACTCAACCTAAAAAAGGAATGTAAGGACATTACTGAAATTCTGACATTAGAACCATTTAAGTGGTGGTGAGTAACATTTAGTATGAACAATTTTCTGTCAAGGGCTATACAACACTCCACAAAAAAGCAGAAACATAAGGTAATATTGAAGAAGAAAAGACAAAGAAACTAAGATTAGGGGCAGCTAGGTGGTACAGTGAATAGGGCACTGGCCCTGGAGTCAGGAGGACCTGGGTTCAAATCCAGCCTCAGACACTTGACACATTTACTAGCCATGTGACCTTGGGCAAGTCACTTAACCCCAATTACCCTGCCTTCCCCCCTCCAAAAAGCAAAAAAAAAAAAAAAAAAAAAAAAAAAAAGAGAGAGCTAAAAGAAAAGAAAAGAAAAAGAAACTAAGACTGGAAGCTGTGATTTATGCTGGGTTTTTTTTTTTTTTTTTAGCTCCCAAGCTGGTTCCTGATTCAAAAACTCCTCTTTTTCAATACAAATGTTCTCCTGACAATATGGGATTATTGGTCATCTTGAATCTCTGAAAAATAAAAATTTCAGGTGACCCAAAAGACATTGGAGAGACCCATGAAGAAACAAGTAGGTTGCCACATAATTCTAATGATGACCCTTATGGAAGATGTGACTTAAGGGACATGAGGGAGGAAATATGTGATTGGGAAAGAGCGTGGATGGTTAGTGTATTGAGATTAAAGGATAGTGATGGACAACCCAAGTCCTGAATTTTGTATTATGAAATGTAAAAAGTCCAGGAGGAAGGTCTCCAGAACATTAGGTGTATTCTCTTTGATGGATCTGTGGGAGGCCATGGACAAAAATCATTGGACATGAAAAAGCATGTATGGGTTTTGAGCGACACTGATAAATGGAGTATCTAGAATATTAAAGACAACACAAAGCTCTTCATTTCAATTACTTCTCTGTTTTATATTTCGCAGTCATCATAACTTAGCCTCTCCCTATATTTCCAGTCTTGAAAAGGATTCTGGGAAGATGGATAGAGTAGATCAGAAAATTCTAAGCTCTCAAGATTCCCCCCCCCCCCCAAAAGAAATAAAATAGCACTTTAGGGAGAGCAAAGTGTGTGTAAAACTCCATATGAATAGGGACACAACAGGGGTCTTCCTGGAACAATTTGAGAATATCAGAAGAAAAATCCCAGGAAGAAGTTTGGTCCCTGTGAAGAATAAACACCCCTAGGTGAGGGTCTGCTTTAAGAACAAGTGGCAAACGCCAGGGTGAGTTGGTTTGAGAGGCTGCTTCAGCCCCAGCCACAGGAACTTTTACCCCCAGGATAGTGATGGGAGTTTGGCATCTGAATCTGGGAAGATCCAGGGAACCTTTGCTGACAAGGAACACCAGACCAGCTGTGCTGCAGAGTGGCAGAGGTGATAAAAAACCAGCACGCTCCCAGTGATTGCAGAAGCAGTGGGGCAGAAAGCCCTGGCTGTGGACACTTACAGGTTGGAGGTTTGGCTTTAGTTCTAGGCTAGAGGGAAGAACTGAAGATCTGGGCTAAGAGGCACTACCCCCATACCTTAGGGCTAAAGGTGATTACAAAAATTAAGCTATTGCTACAAAAAATGCACAGGCAAAGGAGGAAGAATCCAACCATAGAAAGCTATTATGAGAATATAGAGGAGACCAGGGTTCATCTTCAGAGGAGGATACTGAAGTAAAGAAAGCCCCCAAAGAGTAAGGTCAAATGGTCACCTGCTAGAAAAGAATTCATAGATCTTAAAAAAGACTTTAAAAATGAAATGACAGAGATGGAGGAAAAACTAAAGAAAAAAAAGGATAATCCAAGAAAAACAAGAAGATTATGAAAGGAAAGTCAACTAATTAAAAAAAGAAATCCAGAATCTTAAGGAAGAAAATGACACCTTGAAAATTAGAATGGGGCAAGGTGAAGCCAGTGAAATTATAAGAGATCAAGAAATAATTAAGCAAAATATGAATAGTGAAAAAAAATAGAAGAGAAAGTGAAACATCTTTTAAGAAAGCAACAGATTTGGAGATCAAGAAGAGAAAACATAAATATAATTGGACAAACTGAAAGTTATGATAAAAATAATCTTGATACAATAACACATGAAATAATTTAAAAAATTTCCCTGAAGCATTAGAACGAAGTGGGGGGGTGGGGGAGGAGAGGGGAGGAAAAATAGAAAAAAAATCCACCGCTCACCACTTAAAAGATATTCTATGATGAAAACTCATCAGAACATCATAGTCAAATTCTGAAACCCCTGAGCTTAAGGATAAAATATTAAAAGCAGTAAGAATAAAACAATTTAAATATGATGGTGCCACAATCACACAAGACCTAGCAGCAGAGACATTAAAGGACAACACTTTATATCAAAGAGCAAAGGAACCAGGGCTCCAACTTTAAATATCACACCCTTTGGACATTTGATTAACTCTTAGATTTTCAAGATTTTGTTAAAAAAAACCAAACAAATCAAATCTGAACTTAATAGAAGACGTGACATACAAGAGTCAAGAGAAATATAAGGTACATATCAAAGACTGATTATAAGGGATTCAATAAGGATAGACTGCTTACTTTTTATATATGTAAGATGTAAAACATCTGTCTAAGATTCTTATTAATAATTGGGTAACTCATAAGAAAAATTGGGGTAAACCTGAGTATGATATGAATTATAAAAGTAAAACCATTAGGAACAGCCAAAAAGAGTGATTATTTTACACAAATGAGGTTCAAGAAGAAGAATCAGTATGGAGGAATTAGATGGGGGAGGAGGGTTGGTACTTCTGATAACCTAGGGAGGGATCTTTAGAGGAGACAGTGAGAGAATAGTAAAAGGGGGTTACAGAAGGGTGTTTAGATTTATGGAAATGGGAGGATAGGGGAAGGATCCTTTGAGGGGGGGAGGCAAGTAATAGGAAGGCAAGGTAGTGGGTAGAAGTAAAGTAGAGGAGGCAGGAGGGATAGGAAACAAGAGTATGCACAAACATGAAAACAAAGATCAGGAATAGAATTTGTTTGGGAAAGTATATGTCTACATATGCATGCATATGTATATGTATATATCTATAGCTCTAGAGAAACATATCCAAACTTAATTGTAGCCTATGGGGGTGAGGGGAATGAGGAAAAAAAGGAACAACATAAAAAAAAATGTGCAGCAGAAAAAAAAGAAACTTACAAGGAAACAAAGAAAAGAGGAACAGTTCTCAACACATGTATTATTTATCATATAGGCTTTCTTGAAATGAAAATTTATTGTTAAATATTTTGAATCCTCTTGTGTTCTGCTATGCACATGACATGCTTTTTTTCTTTCTTACTTTGTATTTAAGTTCCAATATTTAAGTTTATGAAATATTTTTGTTTCTTTATTTGATATTTATATTCTGGCATTTGAGTCTAAAATAAAACAAAAAAAGAAGCGGAGACAATACTATTTTAAATCAGGATATATTTAGCTTAGTGGCTAAAAAAAATGGGGGGGGGCACAGAATGTTGTTATTTTCTTTTCAGCATATATCACATTGACCTGACTGACATCTTGGGTTATTTATCAAAATTTTTCTCTTTGGAAAAATATGTCCTCCCATTTCAGTTAATAGAACTTGAATATTTGTTTGTCTATTTTTATTTCTTTTCAATATAACAGTCAGCAAGAAATTCAATCTAATAGCCAACAGAGAAGCTTAAAATGACAACATTATTACTGAAAAAATTTTTTAGAAATAAACTTAATAATTAAATAATAATTTCCAGTCTCCCTCCATATACCCTAAGGATCAGCCTACCTGGTCTGTTTGTGATGCTTTCCACATGGGAGTCTATCTCATATATTTGTGCCTTTGCACTGACTGTTTCCCATTGCTCTAATGCTCTCCTTCCTCATCTCTGTCCTCTAGAATTCCTGCTAAGAAACTATGTTCTGTCTTTCCTGATTGCTCCAGTTCGTAGTGTTTTTCCCTGTAAGGTTATTTGGTGTCTAATTGATATCTCTTGTATCAAGAGATATTTATTTATATATTGTTTTCTTCATTAGAATGCAAACTCCTTGAGGTCATGGACTGATTTTGCTTTTTCTTTGTATTTCCTGTGGCTAGTGCAATTTCTGGCATAAATATATTCTTAATAAATGCTACTGATTTATTTTCTTAACTTAAAAATTTTTATTGATTTTGTTTTATGTCTTCATTTTTATATCTATGTATGTGTACACACACACACACACACAGACACAGACACACACACACACACCCTGTCTCTCCTCTCCCCAGAGAGTCATCCTTTGTAACAAAAAAGAAATAGAAGGAGAAAAATGCAGGTCAGAAAAATAACTATCATATTATCCCTAGCCTTCAACCTTGGCAAAAAAAAGTGGGGAGTTGTATTTTCTCATCTCTTCTTTAGAACAAGCTTGGTCATTATAATTACATGTTTAGTTTCTCTTTTTTATTTTTCTTCTTTCCATAACCAACCACAACCACGTTTTCATGTATATTGTTTTAATTATTGTTTATTGTTTCCTTCATTCTGCTTACTTTGCAATGCATCGGTTCATGTAGGTCTTCTCATAGTTCTCTGAATTCTTCACATTTATCAGTTCTTAACAGCATAGTAATATTTCATTCTATTTATGTACCCTAATTTCTTTAGCCATTTTAGTATTGATAGGTATCTATTCCCTCCACATCCCAGTTCTTTGCTATTACAAAAAATACTGCTGTAAATATTTTAGAATACATGGAAGATAACATCTTCCATGTATCCTAATGTTAAATTAAAGAACTTTGGTGGTAAACATTTTATGAAAAGGTAAAAATTTCCTAGACTAGAGTTGTGATGGATAAAACAGTATACTAGTAATCAGGAAGACCTGATATCAGATCCTGTCTTAGATACTTGTTAGCTGGGTATTTTTGGGAAAATAATTTAATTCCTCAGCTTCAGGTTCCCTATTTGTAGAATGGGGATAATAACTTCTACCTTATAGGGATATTATGAGGATTAATTGAAATAATATATACAAAGTGCTTTATAAACTCGATGACATCATCATCATCATCATCACTTAACTTCAGTCCCCCTTAGTTTCCTTATCTGGAAAATGGAAATAATAATAAGACCTACCTCACAAGTTTTTATGAGAATCAGATGAGATAGTATGTGGAAAGAACTTTGTAAATCTTAAAATGCTATATAAATACTATTATTCCTGTTAATATTTGTTATTATTGCAAAAACATTGATCATGTCTTCATTTCCTTTCTGAACAAAACATTGGAAGAAAGATTAGCTGGTATAATTCAGGTTGTTGCTACATTGGATCTGACTTCACCTTTATCATAACTTGCTGAATTGACATGAACTGAATTGTATTTCCATACAAATACACATTGTGTGGGTGTACTGAAGGGAAATACCTTTGAACACTGAAAGGATGACCTGAGGGAGAGAGCACTGTCTCTGGAATCAGAGGGTGTAGGATTAAGACTAAATACTTGTATGACATAGGGCAAGTCACTCACTTTTCCTAAGCTGGGGCTCTAGTTGAGGGAGGGAGGAATTGAAGATGGGCATTCAATTAATCAATACACAGTTATTAAGTACCTGCTATGTTCTAGGCACTGTTTTAAACACTAGAAACAGTGAAGAACTCAAGGAACCAGGGGAAGATAAGACCACTCGTCTCTTTCTTCCTCTTCCTTTAAGTCCTGGATATTACGCTGACATATAGGCCTCTGCTCTCTCTTCCTCTACTTCCCTCTCTTCTCTCTCTTCCCATTAAGCCAGTATGTCCATACATGATTGAGGGAACACATTTGGAAGCTAAGTGAATTCAAGAGCATAGTCGTGAGCAATTTCCACCCACATTTTTTCTTAATTATGCCCTGTAAGGCCAAGCGAAATAAATTCAATCCTCTTTCATGTGATGGCTCCTCAAAGAAAGTTTCATTCTCCTCTCCTCTCCTCTCCTCTCCTCTCCTCTCCTCTCCTCTCCTCTCCTCTCCTCTCCTCTCCTCTCCTCCTTTCAACTAATTTTCATTTGTCATGGTCTTCATTTGTCAGTGTCCTTCCTAAAATGTGATGTCCAGAATGAAACACTAGACATGGCTTGACCAGCAAAGGGTATGATGGTACTGTAATCTCTCTGGTTCTAAACCCCATGTCTCAGTGCAGCCTAAGGTGCCACAACCATTTTTTTTGTCAACCATATCACATTGTTGGCTCATATTGACCTTCCTTCCTTTGGGTTAAAGCAAATCCCTCTAGGAATTAAAAAAAAACAACCAAAAAACCAAAAACCTAACCAACTATAAAATTTCTATAAACTATAAAAAATGTCATATTTCCCCTCACACACCTATAGGGTAAATGTCTCTAAGAGAGACATAGTGTCATTGCAAACATGATATTTAACTGGTAGAGAAAATTTTTTTTTTATTTTAATTTATTTTCTTGGTTACATCATTCATTTCCACAAGGTTTTGAGTTACAAATTTTCTCCCCTTTTTGTCCCTACCCCCCAGCCCAGAACATTGATCACACTGTAAGACCCCTCCCACAATCTGTTCCCTTTTATGCCCTCCTCCAACACCTCTCTAGCTTTCTAGCAGGGTAGGGAGCTCCTCC
>CM053599.1:123665320-123691215 GCA_028646575.1 Pseudocheirus occidentalis
GATCCAGATCCAGGCAGCTCAACGCAAGAGCCCTTGGCCTCGATGGGTCGCGTCAGCCTCCCTGCTATCTGCAGGCGGAGGGCTCTGAAGCAGCCCAGTGGAGGCCGCCGTGGCTCTCAGCCGTTCGTGCTGCAACAGCCGCCTCCGGCTGCCTCCTTGCCCTGGGAGCAGTTTGGCCGGACCCGCTCTTCTCCTCCCCAGTTAGCAAAATCCACTGACCTTTCTCTTAGCCTTTTTTCCTTCTGGCCTGATAAATGTGGTAACTCTGCCTCCAGTGCAGCCGATCTGCTCTGCTATAGCCGAGGTTCCCCGCCCGATGCCCCAGGGTCTGAGCCAGCCGAGGTTTCTGCCAGGGTCGCAGACTGCTGCGAAGAGCCCAGCCTGCTGCGCTGCCTGTAGTGCTTTCTGTCTTGTGGAGAGTTTTGGAGCTTGAAAATCTGTTTAGCGTCCCATTTTCTGAGTTTTTTAGTGTGTTTGTGTGGGAGCTGTGGTGCTTTGCTGCTTCTATGCCGCCATCTTGGCTCCGCCCCCCTGGTAGAGAAAATTTAAGACAGCTCTTTGATCCAAATGGCGATAATTTTGTCATAATTACTGTTCATTTTAAGCATGAATAGTGTATTTGGAGGCATTCAAAACAATGCAGAGGACATTGTCACATACTGAATAGAATGTAAGGGGGAGTGGTGGTGATGGGAGTTCCCTAGTCATTTTGATGAGCTTCTAGGAAATGAGGTTTTATCTGGAATTTTTGAAAGCTCTCCATCTGGCATTTTTGAAACTCTATAGAGTGTGGACTAATCTATCATCTTCTCCAACAAGAGTCCATCCTCCCAAGAGTCCTAGCCACTTAAATCATCTTGGGAGTAGCCCTAGCCACTGAATGCCATCTTGCCTCAAGAGGCAACTCCAAACTATCTAATTGGTCAACCTTTTTCTCTTAGACTTAATCTGAAGTTGTCTTTATCCTCTTATTAAGGGGAGGTCAGCATCAAATTTCAAAACAAACACTTCTTTTATGGATGTGGATTTCTTTTAGAAGGTGTTAAGAATCTTTTATCACAAATAGAACTAGTCATGGCCTGAAGAAGAGAACATACTATTTTCCTCATTGTGGAATAATATTTTGGCTCATTTTGGCTCTCCTCAAGAGATCTGTAATATAAACTCAAAAAAACCTGATCCAATCTTGACTTTTAAAGGGAGAAGGGAGCATGATACATAGAGAGGTAGAAGTAACATCCTAGGAAATCTATGTCAATGGTAACTCTAAATGACCTCAGGAAAAAAAAGGATATTTGATCTCTGTAGAATTTTCCTAAGCATTTTTACAGCTGTAAAATTGAAATCCCAGTCTTAACTAAGTAGAAACTGCCCAAGAACTCTTAAACAAAGGAATGTAAATAATGACAGTAACCTCTTAAAATTAAACAATAGTGCACCACTAAAATATCAGACTACAAAGCACTGGATCTAATGCTCAATTTGTATGGATCTTTTACAATTACAATTCAGGTGAAATTAGACACTAGAAACATGCCAAGATGTGATGTTCCCTTCTCTTAGTGAAAGAAACAAGAAAGCAACAACCACTAAACAGGTTTTTTTTTGCTTAATCAAAGAGTGAGGTTCTGGGAAGCTTTTTTCTGTGGGGGAAAAAATTCCAATACTACTAAAAGATGAAAACTTCAGGTGTTTTAGGGGGAACATTGATTTGAATATGTGTGTGCATATATGTATTTTGGGGGAAGGCAATCAGCATTAATCCTAAGTATAGTTCAAGAATTTTGTTTGGGAGAACTAATTGTTTGGGGGAAATGCTCCAATGTAGTTTTTTCTATTAAATTCATTTGAATTGAAGAGAGTAGGGTTTTGTGGGCTGGTGGAAAGACCATGAAATCTAGAAGGAAAAGGCCTGGTTTCTGTTGAAGAATAATCTCAGAACTTTGCATTGGTCTGCTGTTGCCAAGGCATTATTATAATTATGGCACGAGGGGAGAACCAGACTAGGGATGTACAAGAAGATGTCACAAGGAAGTTGTACAAACAAGAAGAGGCTGGTTGACCTATTTATAGTCTTATCCCTGAGAGGATAAGACAAAGGATAAATTGGGAGTGGTACAAAGTTGAAGTACAAATGGGGAAGGAGGGTATTACATTTGGGAGTAGAAAATGCAAGCTTAGGAGACTGAGGAAGGAATGGTCTACAGGATACAGTGGTTAAGTTGTGATTGAACTTATTCTAGACTTAGACTTATTCTAGAAATTAAGTCTGGTGAGATGAGCTTAAGCCTTCCATTGTCCTGATTAGGAGCAATAGTCTTTCCCATGGGAACACATTTCCTCTTAGTTTTGTCATACTAGCCTACCCACAGGCCTTTGAAATATTTAGTCTATTCACAAGCCTGTGTCCTTTAGAAGTACAACAAAAACAAGGCAGGCCTGGGATCTTCATTTCAGTTTGAATCTTGACTCTGCTACTGTTTGACCTAGGATAAGTCAGTCCCTAGGCCTCAGTTTGGATTAGATGATCTCTGAGGTTCTTTACTGCTCTGAATCTTCTCTATGATTAATACTATGACTTTCTATGCTAAAAGTCCATGTACACTAGGCTTATTTGAAGCTATATTTTACCAACTTACAGCAACTGCTTCTTACGGAGAAATTTACTACTTACTGAGAAATATCTTTAAAAATTCTGAACTTAAACAACAAATAAAATGAACTTTTCCACATTATTAGAGAACAGAAAAAGAGGATTATACAGGACACTTCAGTTACCTATTATATACAGCTTGCTTTTCTAGTTTATCTGTTATGTTCAGCTTGCATGTAAATATATGATAAATTCAACATGTAATTTTTAATGCTAGTCTATAATTCTTTTTGTTGTTGTTGTTCAGTTGTCTCACCACAACCCCATTTGGGGTTTTCTTGGCAGAGATACTAGAGTGGTTTACCATTTACTTTTCCAACTCATTTGCCAGATGAGGAAACTGAGGCAAAAATGGTCAAGTGACTTGCCCAGAGTCACATAACTAGTAAATGTCTGAGGCCAGATTTGAACTCAGGAAGATAAGTCTTCCTGATTCCAGGCCTGGCACTCTATCCACTAAACTATCTAGCTTCTTACCTTCCTTCTGTTTTCTTCCATGTATCAAAACTAAATCAAACCATTTTCTCCTCCTTCCCTTCCTCCCTCCCTTCCTTCCTCCCTCCCTTCCTTCTGCCCTTCCTTCCTCCCTCCCTTCCTTCCTTCCTTCCTTCCTTCCTTCCTTCCTTCCTTCCTTCCTTCCTTCCTTCCTTCCTTCCTTCCTTCCTTCCTTCCTTCCTTCCTTCCTTCCTTCCTCCCTCCCTCCCTCCCTTCCTCCTTCCTTCCCTCCCTCCCTACCTCCCTCCATTCCTTCCTTCCTTCCTTCCTTCCTTTCTTCCTTCCTTCCTTCCTTCCTCCCTCCCTCCCTCCCTTCCTCCCTCCTTTCCTCCCTCTCTCCTTCCCTCCTTTCCTCTTTCCCTCCCATGGATGAGAAATATGGGGTGGAGGAAATCCTTTCCCTACCAGGTGTCAGGGTAAGAGTGCTAGAATTGGAGTGAGAGGGCATAGGTTCAGATTCTACCTTTGCCAGTTATATTCCATATAACCACTGGCAAATCACTTTACCGCAGTTGGTCTCAGTTGAAAATAAGGTGATATGACCAGATGGTCTCCAAGGTCCCTTTTGTTTGCTGTTCAGAGACGTAACTAGAGCAGAATGATTTTGGCTTTGCTCCAGGATGCTGTGATTTTCAGGGCACAGAAGTATAACACATGCACTTCAACATTGTAAAAACTGCTATAATAACTGATTCTCACTCCTGTCCAACTGGGTTGTCTTAATTACTTGTGTTATTTATACATTGTGATTTTTTTTAAAAATGAGACAATGCCACAGCTGGGTATAGAAGTGGAACAGATTCCTACCATTACTGAACTAATCACTGTAAAGAATCTGCTAAGCCATCTATGCCATTTAGTTGTTGAAAAAGGAAACAGCTATAGAAACTTGCTGCGTGTCTCAGGGCATCCCTTAACCTTTCTTTGCCTCGATTTTCTCATCTCTACAATGGGAATAATAATAGTGCCTTTCTGACAAGATTGTTTTGAGGGTCAAATTACATAATGCAAAAGGTGTTTTGCAAAACCTAGAGGTGCTAATCTATAGGGGCTTCCAAAACACCTTAAACTTTGAAAGCTTAAAACTAATGATCTAAGTGAAATAGTTGAATATTTATCAAAATATCAATTGCCCAGATTAACAGAAGAGTAAATAGATTACATATAGAGTAGCACCATCTTAGAAAAAAAAAAACTGAACAAGACCTCAATGAACTCCCTAAGAAAAAATCCCTAGGACCAAATGGATTCACTGGTCAGTTCCACCAAATATTTAAAGAACAATTAATTCCAATACCATATAAACTATTTGGAAAAATATGCAAAGGAGTGCTACCAAATTTCTTTTGTGAAAAGAAATTTGACCCTGTTTCCTCAGTTTCCTCATCTGTAAAATGAGCTGGAGAAGAAAATGGCAAACCACTCTAGTATCTCTGCCAAGAAAACCCCAAATGAGAGTCTAGCAATTGAAACAACTGTACAACCATAACAGAAAATGACAATTCTGCCCAAATTAATTTACTTCTTCAGTGCCATACCAATCAAACTACCAAAAATTATTTTATAGAACTAGGAAAAATAAGAACAAAATTCCTCCAGTAAAACAAAAGGTCAAGAATATGAAGGGGATAAATGGAAAAATCGTGAAGGAAAGTGGCCTGAGCAGTATCAGATCTCAAGCTATATTACAAACTAGTAACCATGAAAACAATCTGATACTGGCTAAGAAATGGAATGGTGAATAGTTTAGGTACATAACACACTGTAGTATGTGACAATAGTAATCTAGTGTTTGATAAACCCAAAGATCCAAGCTTTTTAGACAAAAACTCACTTTTTTCTTTTTCTTTTTTGGAGGGGGGGAAGGCGGGGCAATTGGGGTTGCGATTTGCCCAAGGTCACACGGCTAGTTTTTTGTGTTAAGTGTCTGAGGTCCGATTTGAACTCAGGTCCTCCTGACTCCAGGGCTGGTGCTCTGTTCACTGTGCCACCTAGCTGCCCCTAAAACTCACTATTTAACAAAAATTACTGGGGAAACTGGCAAGTAATTTAGTAGGAACTAGGTAAAGACCAAGATCTCATACTGTATAGGAAGATAAGGTCAAAATAGGTATACGATTTAGACTAAGGTGATAGCATAAGCAAATCAGGGGAGCCTTAAAGATTTTACCTGTCAGATCTATGGAGAAGGGAAGAATTTATGACAAAACAAGGAATAGAGAGGATCACAGGAAGTAAAATGGATAATTTTGATTACATGAAATTAAAAAGGGCTTATACAAACAAAACCAATGCACCAAGAGTAGAAGAAAAGCAGGAAACTGGGAAAAAATTTACAGCAATTTTGTCTGATAAAGGCCTCATTTCTCAAATATATAGAGAACTGAGTCAAATTTACGAAAATACAAGTCATTCTCCAATTGATGATCAAAGGATACGAACAGGCATTTTTCAGGAGAAATTAAAGCTATCTATTGCTACATTAAAAATACTCTAACTCACTATTAATTAAAAAAATACAAATTAAAATAACTGAGTTACCACCTCATACATATCAGATTGATTAATATAATAGAAAAAGGAAAATGACAAATGTTGGAGGGGATGTGGAAAAATTGGGATACTAGTGGACTGTTGGTAGAGTTATGAAATGATTCAACTATTCTAAAGGACAATTTGGAATTATGCCCAAAGTGCTATAAAACTGTGCATATCCTTTGATGCAGGAATACTACTACTAGGGCTGTAACACAAAGAGATCAAAGAAAAGGAAAAGGACCTATTTGTACAGAAATATTTATAGTAGCTCTTTTTGTGGTGGCAAACAATCAGAAATTTAGGTGGCAAAAACATGGAAATCTGGGGGATGACCTTCAATTGGGGAATGGATGAACAAATTCTGGAATATGATAATAATGGAATACTATTGGGCTATAAGAAATGATGAGCTGGATGCTTTCAGAAAAACCTGGGAAGACATATATGAACTGATGATGTAAAGTAAAGTGAGCAGAACCACGCAACCATTGTACACAGTAACAGCAATATTGTATGATGATCAACTTTGAATGACTTAACTATATAATGATTCAAGACAATTTTGAAAGACAATTTATGATGAAAAAATTACTACCTACCTCCAGAAACTAGAACTAGAACTAATGGAGTCTGAATGCAGGTTGAAGAATATTTTTTTCACTTTATTTTTGTTGTTTTTTTAAAAAGATGATTAATATGGAAACATTTTTCATGATTTCACATGTATAATTGGTATCAAATTTCTTGCCTTCTCAATGGGTGTGGGAAGAGTGGTAGAATTCAAAACTCAAAATAACAAAAAAGATAAAAATAAATAAATAAGAAATTAAAGTATAAAATAAGATAGAAAACACCAATCTGTCTCAAGGAGCTTTAGCCTAGAGGAATGATAAGGCAAATACATAAATAATGAGAAAAGATTATATTAGGAATAAATAATAAGAGAAGTAAACAATGAGAAATGAAAGATACAGCAAGGCACAAATAGCCTTTAAGATTGAGAGGGGCAGCTAGGTGGTGCAGTAAATAGAGCACTGGACCTGGAGTCAGGAGGATCTGAGTTCAAATATGACCTCAGACACTTAACACTTACTAGCCATGTGACCTTGGGCAAGTCACTTAACCCCAATTGCACTGCCTTTTCCTCTCCAAATGCACACACACACACACACACACACACACACACACACACACACACACACAAGGTTGTGAACTATTCCATGGAAGAGGACACACTGAATTAAGACGTTGGAGGAATAGGCAGATTTCAACTGGCAGAGATAAGAAGGCCAAGGCAGTCCTATGGAAAGGACTTTGAAGATGAAAGGAGATAAGGAGCAGACTGGACAGGACCAAAGAAGACTAGTAGTCATATGGGTCAACTGGAATGTAGAGAATGTGATGGAAATTGACAATGAAAAAAGACTGTGAAGAAGGACTGGTTGTGGAGGGTCATTAATGCCAAAGCAAGGGATTTAGATTTTATCTTATGGGTATTTTGGGGCTATTTAGCATATCCTTTTTTTTTTTGTAAGAGAGTGATATGATTCAATTTTTGGATTAAGAGGAATTCAATAAAAGTCTTTTAAATACCTCCACCCCTCAATCTCCAAAGAAACAAATAAATGAGCAAACAAACAAACAAAAACCAACCCAGCTTAAAATTTCACTGACTTGAAATACCCTTCACAAATGCTATATTCTTCTTCTTCTTACAGCCAAATTAACAAATATTGAGGACTAAGTTTCTGTATTTCCTAATCCATTACTAAAGATGAGACTCTCTCTTTCCATATTACTTATCTGTCCTTTATACTCAAGCATTTGGAAGATTGTGTGTGTGTGTGTGTGTGTGTGTGTGTGTGTGTGTGTGTGTATTCTGACAGTTTTCTGTGTGGGATGTGGTGAACAGCTTGCTACATGCTTATACAGGCATTCTTCAATTTATGATTATATTGTCTAAAAGTTCATTTCTAAGTTAGTTATTTCAGAGCCAGAATTCACTTTCCAATGGAAATGGTATCGCACAGGTCCTTGGTCCAGTTTACAAAAACCAATTGAACCATAGATGTACTAGATCCAATCTGTGTGACTTTTGGCCTCTCTGGGTCTCATTTTTCTCATATGTAAAATGGAGCTGGATTAGATGGTACCCAAGGTTTCTTCCATATTTAAATCTTTGTTGTTGTTCAATCATTTCAGTTATGTCTGACTCTTTATGACACCATTTTGGATTTTTCTGGCAGATATTGGTGTGGTTTGCCATTTCCTTCTTAACTAATTTTATAGAATGAAACTGTAGGCTTTAAAGAAACTGAAGCAAACAGGGTTAAGTGACTTGGCCAGGGTCACACAGCCAGCAAGTGTCTGAGGCCAAAGCTGAACTTAAGTAAATGAATTTTCCTAACTTCAGCCTTGGCACTCTATCCTCTGTGCCACTTAGGTGGTCTAAATCTGTGCTCTTATAAAGCTACCGTGTACGTGAGGCGTAATAATACTGTTCTGATAGAAACTGTAGACCCTAAATTCCATGGGTAACAGTGGGATGATGTGGTGCAAGGTTTGACAAAGTAGGGGAGGGTCCAATGTGGCAGGTGTCTATTTTGTATAGTCAAGCAGTTAATGAACTAAGAATGGTTTTATACATTTTAAAAACAGAATGAAACTTTATTTGAAAATGTTAAAAAAAAGAAACCAAAGCAAAATATTCTTAGCTTAAGACCATAAAGAAGAAAGAAGCAGACTCTAGTTTGCTAACCCTGATGTAGTAGAATGAGAGAAAGATTGAATTTGGAGTAAGAAGATGGATTTCTAGTCCTTTTCTGTCATTTGATTGCTGGTGACCTTGGGCAAAACATTTCCCCTCTACAGACATCTATTTCCTCATCTGTAAATTGAGAAGATGGGACTAGAATTCCTTGGGCTAAAGTCCCTTCCAACACTATAGTGATTCTGTAGTCTGTTTTTTTTTGGTAAAAATCCATTTTAGGGATCCAATGTGGGATTCTAGGCACATAGCCTCTTCCCCATCACTCATTTCCATCCCCTGCTTTTTCCAAAAGCAAAACTTTCTCCAGAAGTAAAGTAGGAGAAGGGAGTCCTCCAGCTCAGGAAACTGGTGACAGTCAGTGATCACAGCCTGGGTCTGGGGCTTTAGCAGGCACTAGAAAATATGTCAGCACAGTCCCAGTTGGCAGGTGGTTGACTCCACTTGGAAGGCTGCATTTTATCCAAAGAGGTCAATACCAGGGTTTGTAGCAATAGTAGGAAGGTTTATGACAAGCGCTTATCACTCCTTCCCCTTTCCTCTTGTCACCACCAATCCTCTGGCTGAGAAGGCTGACCCTGGGACAAGGTGAGAAACAGGATTGCAGCAGCATCGTGGAATAAAGGGGAGAACCTGTCTTAATTCAATTTAGGGACAATTTATTGAATCCCTGGTATGTGTGAATCACTAGGGCTAATGCCTGTGATTTCACTGATATGGGGAATTAATTATCAGGTGAGGAAAATCTCTCCATTAATGCACTTCAGCTTCAATTTCCAGTTTCGTGCAGTTGTTCCAGCCACTGAGAGAATAAGTGATTCTTGCTGTTCAATGGGACCAAACATGGATATTTCAGAGGTAGACCTTGAACCTAGTTCTTTCTGTTTTGAGGGTGACTCTCTAGCCAGTACTACACACTCTCTCTCTGGATAATAAAGATACAAATATAAAAATGAGACATTTTCTTCTGTTAGGGAAGGGCCTGACTTTAGATGGTCCTCTGGTAGTCAGACTTTTGTTGTTCTTTAATTATTTTTGAGTTTTGTCTGACTCTTCATGACCCCATTTGGGGTTTTCTTGGCAAACTAGTTCCTTTTGTAGTTCATTTTACAGGTGAGAGAACAGAGGCAAAGAGAGTTAAGTGGCTTGTCCAGGGTTACACAGTTACTAAGTATCTGAAGCTGGATTTGAACTCAGAAAGATGAGTCCCTTTGTCAGGGTGATGAGGGGACAGGACCACTATATGATGAGTGTTTACATATGACATTCGGGTCTTGGTTAGCAGTAACTCTCTCCTCTGCTGCTGCCGCCACCCAGATAGAGAGGCTAGATGAGGGGATCATCTGGTACTAGCCCTGATTTTCTGCACTGTAAGGTTGGCTGTGGCAAAGAATTGGTCTCTCTGGTCTTGTATTTAGATCCTTCCATGCTGAATGTTTCCCAGACCAATGAGTGACTCACAATCAAGATTCCTTGAGAAAACACATAGTTTTGTAGGGCAAAATATTAAGACGCTTTCAATATATTATGCCAAATTTGTCCTCACACCCATAGAGTTATTGAATATGTTTTAATCCCTGCCCCCTATGGGAATGAAAATGATTTTAAAATTAAAATAAAGCCTGGCTTTCATACTTTTCAGGGTGAGATAATGTTATTTTCTCATTAAGGAAACTGACACAAAGCAGCACATGCTAGTTGGGGAAAAAGAGGGAAGGAATAAGTGCTTCTATTTAAGTCAGCTGTTTGGAACTTTGGATATTTTCATTAAGGGAACAATTGGCTAAACAATCAGTTTGGGTGGGAATAAGCTGAGCCTCTTTGGAGAATCTTGAGAATGCTGAATTGGAACTTGACATTTTCCAACTAGGAGATACTGTGTTGTTTTATGACAGTAAAGAGAAATTGGGGATTTCAAGGTAGTTCCAGAGAAGTGTATGCACAGTCCAGAATGTACTAGTAGAGGTATAATCATAGTCAATAAATTGCTGAACTTGGCATTGGGAAGACCTGAATTTGAACCTGGGCTCTGACGCTAACTGTGAGTCTGACAAGTCATTTAGTATCTATTAACCTCAATCTCATAATCTGTAAAATGGGGATAAGACTAGACTATAGACTATAAGACTATAGGCTATAAGACCCTGCCTTAAGTTTGTTGGGATGTTTATATGAGACAGTATGTAAAGCACTTTGCCTACTTAAAAGTGCTATGTAAAAATCAATTCTTTTTTTTTTTTTGAGGGTGGAAGGCAGGGCAATTGGGGTTAAGTGACTTGTCCAAGACCACGCACTAGTCAGGTGTCTGAGGCCAGATTTGAACTCAGGTCTCCTGACTTCAGGGCCAGTGCTCTATTCACTGGACCACCTAGCTGCCCCAAACAACAGTTCTTAATATCATTACTAGCCTTGACCCTATATGTCATTTGACACCGGAGGAAATAAACAACAATCAGCAACAATGCCTGGCATTGTGTTAGGTGTCATGGATAAAAATACAGAGAAGCAAACAATCCTCATTCTCAAGGAACAGAGAGGATAAGCACATACACATACATATGCAGAATAAGTGAGAGGAGGAGAATAAATACAAGTGAAATAGTAGGTTCTTAAACACAAGAAAGGGCATAAGAAGTGGGGGAGGAATCAGGAAAAGTTTGGCGTAGAAGATGCTATTTGAGTTGCAGCTTGAAGAGAGAGACACATTCTATAAAGCAGAAGAGGAGACGTGAGGGACAGCCCATTCAAGGGCAAAGAAACAGGAGATGGAAAAATGGACTTGGCCTATTTTTTTTTAAAACAACAATAAGAACAACTATGGCTTGATCTCAAACATTTAATCTATGTTTCTCAGAAGAGTGAATTCCTTTTCCTAGAAACTCTGAGTAAAAGAACTTTTATTAAAAACAAACAGCATCATGGTACTCAGGAGAAAAGGTCATCAGCCTCTTCTGATGACAATTGACAAGCACAAGTTGACACTATTGATATTTCATGACTGAAAGCCTTGGATGCTCAAAAGAACAAACAAATATGGTGTGCCTCAGACTGGCAGTGATGGGCGCTTTGGCATTCTAACTTGAGTCTGGGAAGCATAGGAATTATTGTCCTACCACTGCAGAAGACCAGGAACAATCATCTCCTTTTCCCCCCAGTAAGATATATTTAAGCCTGACTTATCAATATGTGAAAAATTATATATACCATTACACTCAAGGATATTGGGTTGGTGTTGGCTAAGACTCAAACTGGTGTCTTTGAGCTTCAAAGTCAGCATTGTCCTACTGACTGCCAAGCAGGGGGTAGCCACCAAGTTAATCAGGAAATACTATGTAGGGATAGGTTTATGGGTAGACAAAATGAGTGGTTGCCTTCATTACATGATTCAAAGGGACATATTTTATAAAACTATTAAGTGCTTAATTTGTGTACAGCACTGTGTTAAGTGTTAGAAATACAAACAGAAAAGCTCATCTCTGTTCTCAAGGAGCTCAGCTTCTAATGGGGGTGACAACACATGTAAAAGATTTTAGCTGTAAGTCAGACGGAAAGGTCCCATTTTCTTTAGGGTATAACAACAAAGCAGATGATAATGTTTTTTATTTAGTGTCATTTCCATTGGTAAAATCATCGTTGTTGGTGAAAACTTTATTTTCTTGGTTTTCAGTACTTTCAGAATCAGTTTCTAGGCAGTTACAGGAAGGATAATTCATCTAAGCCATTATTCCCCATTAACAACTTTTTGTTGTTATTGGGTCATTTCAGTCGTGTCTGACACTTCAGGGCCACTTTTTAGGATTTTCTTGGCAAAGATACTGAAGTAGTTTGCCTTTTCCTTCTCCATCTCCTTTTACAGATGAGGAAACTGATGCAAACAGGGTTAAGTGACTTGGCCAGGGTCACATAGCTAGTTAGTGTCTGAGATTGGATTTAAACTCATGAAGATGAGTCTTCCTGATTCCAGGCCCAGTGCTCAATCCACTGTGCCATCTAGATGCTATTAACAATTTAGTAGGAATTAATATAAAGAATTAGTCAGACCAAGACCCTAAAGACTGTGGGATACAAAGATGTTTTGAAGGGGTAGGCAGTGATGGAGGAAGGTCAGGAAAGGTTTGGATCATAGGGCAAGGATGGGCGATGGCAGTGTTACTTTAGGGCAGTGGTTCTCAACCTTCCTAATGCCAAGACCCTTTAATACTCATATGTGGGCATATCTGCATGTCGGCGGACCTGCCTGGAGAAGGATAGAGGAGCAGTGTCTCGGTTCCTAAGACCATCGGAAATATGTGTTTTCCAATGGTCTTAGGCAACCCCTGTGAAGTTCAACCCCCAAAGGGGTTGTGACCCACAGGTTGAGAACTGCTGCTTTAGGGGGTCTTAAACAATTAGTGACTATTATGAGGATCATAGCAAGGGCCAATCTGACTCCTCTGTTTTTTTCCTCTGGTCTTGGTTTTTTGGGCAGGACTGATCCAAGGTGCAGGGTGGAGCAGTGTTGACAATTTGATAAATGGAACATGCATTTATGAAGTCCCTACTACGTGTAAAAACTACCATGCTAGACTGGAAGAGATAAATAAGACTGAGTTCTTAGTAGAGGAGACGAGACATGGACCCAAATCACTAAAATTCAAGTCAAATATTGTAAGAATATTACTGACCGAGAAACTAAGTGCTAAATGAGGTCCAAGGAAGGAAAGAGAATTTTTAACTGGGAACATCAAGGTGGAGGTGACATTTGAGTCGAATTTTAAAGTGCAGCATAGGCAGATTTGAAGAAGAGAGTGAGAGTGGAGAGGACATTCCTTGCACAGGGAGCAGCATCAACAAAGGCACAGAGGGAGGAAGACTTAGTAAGTGTTCATGAAACAGCAAGTGGACTAGTTTGGCTGGAGAAAAGGATATTTGAAAGTGAGGACTAGGAAATAAAGTTGCAGAAGTAGGTTAGAACCAGAGGAGAGAGATGGACTTGAATATCAGACTGAGCACTTTGGCCTTTCTTTAGGAGCCAGTTTGTAGCCATTGAAGGGTTTTAAATAGTGGCGTAAAATGACCTGATCTGTCAAGAAGGAAGATTATATGGGAACAACAAAGCATTCTGATGCCTTGTTTATGGCCAGAGCCAATCCCCAGGTATCACAGAGCCCAGGGAACACTAATCACAATGTGTATTACCCATCTCCTGATCTGAAGTGTTTTGAAGTGACCATCAAAAGCAGCCTTGATCAAGGGAATAGAGAGTAAAAATATTAAGAACAATTGCATGTACAATTGTTGTAGGGGAAAGCAATTTAAGGGGTGTGTGGAAGAGGGGAAGTGGGCATGGTTGCCAGGCAGCCGGCCCCAATCTTGCATCTGTTGCCTTGGGGACTCTTGAAAAAAACAAACAAATAAGTTCAATTTTTATTATGAACTTTGATGTAGCAACAACAACAATGATGAAAACCAACATGAGCCAGTCATAAATATTTACAATGAAATATTCTTTAATAAACTAATAACAAGTTATCTACTTTATCTCTTTTGGCCTTTTCCATTAACATATGTTTTATACAAAGTTTATTTTTTTTAACATAGAATACTATACAGTAGACCAACATAATATAGTATACATGTATATATAGTATATACTATACTATGCAAAACATAAATACTATAGCATGTATACTATTGTAGTTGTAATGTTGGGAGGACGGAAGGATTTTAACTGCTGATGATATGTAAACACTTCAAATTCTTTCCCTTAGTGATGCTCTGAGTTGTTTCTACACAATGCCAGCCTCCTGATTTCCATTACTGGCTCCCTTCATTCTCCAAAGACAAAATTAAATTTTGGATCTCTCTAGAGCCTACCACAGGGTTCTTCACAAAGTAGGTACTTCATAAATGTGGATTTGTATTGCATTGTATTTTGTTGTGTTGTCTTATGTTGTACTGCATTGAACCATCAATCAATGATTTTACAAGCACCTACTATATTCCAGGCACTGTACTAGACACTGGGAGTGCAAAGGAAAAAAAATGCAATTATTCCTGCCCTCACAGAGCTTACATTCTATTGGGAGAACCATCATGATTACAGAGAATTATGTATAAAATCTAAGCAAGTTTCTTTTTTTATTTTGAGGGAGGAGGCAGGCACTAGAATTTGGGGAGATCATGAAAGTGTGTAGGCATTAGCATTTGCATTGGAGACTGAAGAGAACTACAGATCCTAAGTGGCAGAGGTGAGGATGTAGTGTGTTCCAGGCTTGCAGGTCATCAGGGCAAAGATACAGATGATAGAGATTCTGGTCATGGGAAACAGCAAAAAGGCCAGTCGGACTAGACCATAGAGTACATGAAAGGAATTAATGTGAAATAAGGTTGAAAAGGTTGATTACAGTCAGGTTGTGAAGGACTTTAAAACTTTTGTATTCCTAATTTCTGCCCTTATATCTATGATACAAATGACCCTGGTCCTGGGGGGTATGGAATCCATAAATTCTTTTGTGGGGGGGGGAACCATATCTTTCACAAGGCTTTCAGGGTAGAAAATTGCTCTCCTTACAGTCCTGAATAACACACTCCAGGGGGCTGTGTATGGGATATACAGTATAAGGATGTCTCTTGGATAAAGACTATTAGAAAAAAATAATGATGATGGCCAACATAACAGCGCTTTAAAGTTTGCAAACAATTTTACATATATTATCTCATCAGATCCTGACAAAAGTCTTGGGAAGGAAGTGCTATTATTATTCCCATTTTAGAGATGAGGAAACAGAGACTGAAAGAATTTAAGTGGCTTACCCAGGGTTACAGAACTAGTAAGTGTTTGAGGTCAAATTTGAGCTCATCTTCCTGACTTTAGGTCCAGCATTCTACCTACTGTACCACCTTGTCAACTCCAAAAAAAAGCCAGAGGAAGAAGATGGGGAAGATTATGGACATTTTGGGAAGACTACGGGTGGCAGAGGTGGAAGTGGTGTTGGAGGGGCAAGACATAGGATCAAGGCCTATAGCCAGGAGGCTTTCTCTTCAGATGCATTGATTTTTAAAAATTCTGAAGTTATTGCCACTCCCCACCCCATTGGAGTATTTATATATACATAACAGAACACAAAGAGAAATCTTCTTTATGAAGATACGAAATTGTGAATCTCATGCTTCCTGATTTTTTAAAAAAGCATATAATAAATTTTATATATTACTTTAAAAATTGTCATTTTTGTTTGTGCTTCCTTCTGAATGTTCAATTCTCTGTACATTTTAAAGGTTTTATAATGGCTTTCTTTTTTTTTGACATTACTATTGCTTTACCCCCTCCCATTAAAACTGAAAGAATTAAAAAAAATCCCTTGTATGAAATAAACGTAGTTGAGCAAAATGAATCCATAGAGTTGTCAAGTTAAAAAATGTAGGTCTCTTTTTTGAACCTTAGGTCCATCATCTTTTTGTCAGGAGGTAGATAACATGCATAAGTTCTCTTGAGGTGGAGTTGGTCATCCTGTCTTGCTCTTATCTTGATCGATCGGGATTCTTAAGTCTTTCAAATATGTTTTCTTTCTAATGTCTCCTAGCTTGTATATATTGTTTTCCTGGCTTTGCTCATTTTACTCTGTATTCTCTTTTGTCATTTCTTATGGCACAATAATACTCCATTACATTTATATTCCACGATTTGTTTGGCCATTTCAACATAATTGTTTAAGAAGCAATCTAAGGCACTGCATTAGAGCATAGCTCCTTTCTTTCCCTGCAACACCCCTCCCTTCCCCTTTTAATATCCTTTTCAGAATTAGAAAGTTTGTTTTGTAATTATTTTCTCCTCCAGTATTAATCGTCCTCTTAACTGTGCCCCAATCCTGCTTATTTCTCTGTTGAGTATGATGTATTTCTCCACCAAACTTCGGACAGGCATGTTCTATCCTCCATCATTTGCAGATAAGTGAGAGGTTCATTTTGATGCTTTCTCCTTCCACCCCTTCCTCCATTTTTGTACCCTTTTCTTCTCCCTTATCCCAATTATAAGAAATAGTTCCATTCTTCTTCCTTTCTACAATAGCATATCCCTCCTTTTACCCTTCCTTCTCTTTCCTTTAAATGCTGAAAATAATACCAGTTCACTCTAAGGATTTCTGCTTTTCTTAATTAACCCCCTCAATCTTGAAAATATTAAGGTTCTCAAGGGACTATTTTTTTCTCTTTTCCATTAGAATGTGAGTACTGTATCATCATTCAGCTCAAACTGATCAAATAAATTTACCTTTTTAGGTTTCTCTGGACTCTTATGTTTGTATTTCAAAGGTCCTACTCAGCTCTGGTCTTTATTTTTTTTTGGAGGGGGGAAGGCAGGGCAATTGGGGTTAAGTGACTTGCTCAAGCTAATAAGTGTGTCAAGTATCTGAGGCCAGATTTGTACTGAGGTCCTCCTGACTCCCGGGCCTGTGCTCCATTCACTGCACCACCTAGCTACCCCACTTTTTTAAAAATCAGAAATCATTAGAAGTCCTCTGTTCCATTAAAGGTCTATCCCCCTTCTCCCCATAGGATTATATTCAGTTTTGCAAGGTAAATTGTTCTTGGTTATAAGCCCACCTCTTCTACCTTTTGTAATATTCTATTTCCTGAGTGAAACAGTGGATAGAGTGCCAGCTCTGGAATCAGGAAGATTCATCTTCTTCAGCTCAAATCCAGCTTCAGACACTTACTAGTTATGTGACGCTGGGCAAGTCACTTACCCCTGCTTGCCTCAGTTTCCTCATCTGTAAAATAAGCTGGAGAAGGAAATGGCAAACCACTCCAGTATCTTTGCTATGAAAACCTTCAATGGGGTCATGAGGAGTCAGACATGGCTGAAATGACTGAACAACAACGCTAGTAATGACAATGACAAATAGTATATTTCAGGTTCTCCTGTTTATAATAGGGGCTTCCTGGTCTAGTGTAATAGACTTTAGTTCCTTGATTCTTGAATTGCTTATTTATGGATATTTGTGTATTTTTTTCTTTCATGTGGGATCTTTGGTTTTTGACTGTGACATTCCTGGAACTTTTCTTTTTTGGGTTCTTTTCAGGAGACAATTTGTGGATTCTCATTTTCTTTACTTTGAACTTTAATTCTAAGAGATCTGGGCAGTTTTCACTTGTAATTAAAACTACATCAGGTTTTTATTGTTTAATCATGATTTTCAGGTATTCCAATGTTCATCAAATTCTTTCTGCTTTACCTTTATTCCGGGTCAGTTGGTTTGGATATCAGATATCTTATATTTTCTTCTATTTTTAATTTTTTAAAACTTATTCTTGTATGCCTTACTGCCTCATGGAGTTGTTGATTTCTGTTTGGTCTATTTTAGTTTTCATAGCTCTCATTTTTAGGGTACAGTTTCTCTTCCAGACTCCTTATTCTCCTTCCAGAAGAGCTTTTCTCCAGAATATTTAATTTTTTATCTCTTGCTTCATTTTTCTACATATTCATGCAGTTCTTGTTAGAAGTATATTTTTTCTTTTGAGTCTCTGCCTGCATTTGATATGGAATTCTCTCTATTTTTCTGGGATCTGTAGATTTATAACAAATTTCAGAGCTGGTTAATATTTTCTTTGATTTACTGAATTCATGCTTTGTAACAGGTTCAGGCTCCACCCCTGCTGCATTGATGAATGTCTTGTTTAGTCTTACCCTGGGTTTCTCGGGTTCTAAAGCTGACCTCCACCTTCCAGGTTAGGCCCTCCTGCATCTTTGGGATTCAGAATGAGTGCTGCATTTCCATGGCCCTTGCTCTATCTAAGTTCAGAACGTTAGGGACTTCAGATCCCCTGGACCAGGACTGTCCTAGTCTGAGTACTGTCTGCATTGCCATATCAGTTCTTCATCCCTTCCAGCATTTTCCACTCCTGGGGCTTTTGGGCCATGCCCTGCTGCTGTATCTATAGTATACTCCTGCTCAAATATCAGCAGAGGTTTTCCCTTTTAGGAGGCTTTCTACCTTGGCTGTGGCTTCTATCCAGACAAGCTCAACTTGTCGGTTACAAGGTTTTACAGATTGATGATGGTCAAGCAATCAGTCAATCAATAAACATTTATTGAGAACCTCCAATATAATAGGCCCTGCATAAAGTGCATATTATAAACCTTCAAAAAATAAAGCAATCTCTTGTCTCAAAGGGCTCCCATTCCAGTGGCAGAGGTGACAACGACACATACATACATGCATATACACTCAATATACATATATTATTATATGTAATATGCGCAATTTATAAATATATATTTAATATTTAACATATAACTATCTTTATTGTGTACACATATAACAAAGAAAATAAATATGGAAGGGAAGAGATACAAGGGAATATTTAGATGATGTAGAAATAGAAGATACCAACAAACTTTAAAAAAAGAGAAAATTAATGAATTATAACAACAACAACAAAGAATAAAGACAAATAAATAGAATGTTGTTATTGGAGTACTAGCATTTGGAAGAATCAGGAAAATCATGCCTTTCTTGGTTGGAGGGCATGTGTTTTGGTGGACCAGTCTTGACTTATAAAGAACTTGTAAAGAATAGAAACCACTTAAATTTGCTTGTCTTTCAAAATCTCTCCTAAACTTTGGGAAAGGACAAGCCTGTTGGGTAGCACTGGAAGCTGTTGTACACAGGTTACTTTCTGATGGGCTAAGCAATCTTCCCTTATCAGACCTGGAATAGAAAAAGAATTATTTCCCCCTTCTTTAAATTATTTCCTATTGTTGTCTCCTAGTACCAGAGTGCCGCTCAATGACCTCCAATCACTAGCTCTCCTAGGGAGTTGCCTTCATTTTCACCTGAGTTGAGCTGAACTACTGACTTCTTCTGCAGTTTCGGTCAGGCAAGCGTGACTCTACCTTGCTGAATCTGCAGACTTTAGGGTTTATGGTGAATTAATGAAAGCTGAAAGGGCTTCCCGGAGGTACATCCAAACCTAATGTACCCTGGTCCAAGTGAGACGTAATCACAAATTGCATGTATCTGTTAATTGGTTAAACCCACCTCTGCAAGGTAATAGAACTTTATTTGCTGTTTTTATGTGCACTCTAGGAAGCCAAATCACCACAGGTATGGGTTGTAAAATTCACCATTGCAAGGACCATTGGATTTTTCAGAGACTCAGGTGATTTGCAGCAGAATCTAGGACCTTTCAATCGCTTGGGCAGCTTACTTTAGCCTCTGTTTAAAACTATTGCCAAGGGGTATTTATTTGTTGGCCAGGGTGAAATGAATGAACACTCTCAAACCATTTAGAAGAAATGGTCATCACCAAGGGCATCTATTCTGTAATTGTTATTCCATGGAGAAAATACTCCTGTTGAACATTGTTCATCTCATATGAGATGTACTACACATGCAGGATTGTACTACAATCATCTAATTACAAAAGCACCACCCTAGTACAAGCCTTCTGCTAGGTGGTGCAATGGATACAGGGCTTGGAGTCAGAAAGGCCTGAGTTCAAATCCAGTCTCAGGTACTTACTGACTGTATGATTCTGGGCAAGTCACTTAACCTTTGTCTACTTCAGTTTCCTCAACTATAACATGGAGATGATAAAAGCCCCTCCCTGCCAGGGCTACTATAAGGATCAAATATAATAACATTGTAAAACTCTTAGCCACAGTACTTGGAACTTGTAGGCAGTGTTGCCTTAACATAACAAATACTTGTTCCTCTGCTTTCTTCCTTCCTTCCTTCCTTCCTTCCTTCCTTCCTTCCTTCCTTCCTTCCTTCCTTCCTTCCTTCCTTCCTTCCTTCCTTCCTTCTTTCCTTCTTTCCTTCCTTCCCTCCCTCCTTCCTTCCCCTTTCCTTTGGACTATTGCAATGGCCTTTTAATTATAAAATACTGCAAGTCTCTTTCTACTTCAATCCATCTTCCATACAGCTGCCAAAGTGACTTAAGGTTAGCCATGTCACTACCCTGCTCGATAAGTACCAGTGACTTTCTATTACCTCCAGGAACAAATATAACCTCCTCTCATTGGTATTTTCTTTTTACAACTTGGCCCCTTTCTACCTTTTCAGAATTCTCACACTTTAGTCTCCTCTACATATTCTATGGTCCAGTGATACTGATCTATCTACTATTCCTTGTACACATATCCCATCTTTATGTCTCCATGACTTCACACTGGCTGTTTCTCACACCTGGAATGCTCTCCTTCCTCAACCTGCCTTTTGATATCCTTGACTTCTTTCAAGATCCTCTAAAAAGACATCTTATATAGGGGGCCTTCCTGGTCTCCCCATCCACTTGGGCTTCTCCCTCTAAGGTGACTTTCCATCTACTCTGTATGTATCTTAAAGGTTATGTTCAGTTATTTCAGTTGTATCTGACTCTTCATGACCACATGTGGGGGTTTCTTGGCAAAGATACTGGAGTTGCTTGCCATACTAGCTTATATTACAGATGAGGAAACTGAGGCAAACACAGTTAAGAGACTTGCCCAGAGTCAGAAAAGCTATGGCAAATATGGACAACATACTAAAAAGCAGAGACATCACCTTGCTAACAAAGGTCCATATGGTCAAAGCAATGGTTTTTTCAGTAGTAACGTATGATTGTGAGAGTTGGCCTTTGAGGAAAGCTGAGAGTTATGGAATTGATGTTTTTAAATTGTGGTGCTGGAGAAGACTTTTGAGAATCCCCCAGACAACAAAGAGATCAAATGAGTCAGTTCTTGAATTAATTCATGCTACTCATTGGAAGCTGAATACTGAAGCTGAAGTTTAAACACTTTGGCCACATAATGAGAAGACAAGACTCATTGGAAAAGACCCTGATGTTGGGAAAGATTGAAGGCAAAAGGAAAAGGGGATGACAGAGGATGAGATAGATAGTATCATGGAAGCAACAAACATAAACATGGACAGACTTTGGGTGATAGTGGAGGACAGAAGGTCCTGGAGTGCTATGGTTCATGGGGTCACAAAGAGTCAGACATGACTGAATGACTCAACAACAGCAAGAATTGTGCACGTGCCCATTTCTTTAGATATTACCTCCCTGTTAGTATTTAAGGTCTATCAGGACAAGGATTAATTTTTTGTGCGTGTTTTTGTCTTTCTTTAGATCTACTACACTTAAAACAGTCTTTAGCATGTGGTAAGCACTTACAAAAGGTTTATGGGTTGATTGATCACCAGGTACTGTTCTTAGCCACAGGGAGATAAATATAAAGACAGCAAAAAAGTCCTCTGTCCTCAAAGAGTCTACATTCTACTATTTGTACAGAGACATTTTCCTGTGAGGGGCTCCACATACTTTAAGAACATCAGTTCAGTCATATCCTCTTTCTTTTATTTCAAAAATTGCATTTTTTTCCTCCTAGGGAATGTATAAAGGAAGGAGGAATATATACCTATTCCTTTTTTACTTCCTAGGTGTTTGTGGAAATAGAGATAGAACAGAAGTCTCCTAAATTACAGATAACTCTCACTTTATTAATCCTCTGCAAAACTGATAGTTCCACAGGCAGCTTCAATGAATGGGTTCAAAGTTCTCAAATTTGAACATTGAAGGATTCCTGGAAGCTGAACATCTAGTATGTGTACAGAGCAATAGTTGGGAATTTTGGTGCCTGGAGCAAATGCCTCAAACAATGCTTGGGGGAAGGGGCATGAAGCCTGTCCTCATTTGAGAGGAGACAGCTATAGGGCACCAGTCAGCAGGAGGGAGATAAAGACATGGGAAGTGGAAGGTACTCATTCCCGACTTCCATTTAATAACATTCTATTTTGAATTCTTGCTGTATAGGTGCTAAATTTTCTTACTAGGGAAGGATATCAAGTGCTATGTAAATTCAATGTCCTCTAAATCTGAGGCATCAAGAGGGATAGCTCTGATTGCCTAGTTATGGCTCATACAAGAGTGTTATTCACTGACTGCAGAGAAGGCAGCATGCCTTAAGTAAGGAGAAAAGTTTCATTTCCAATGTTGTCAGTACATTCTTTTTCATGAGGCTTAAGCCCTCTTAAAATGACGTTTCACAATGGAAACAAACTAGCTTTTGCCAAATCTACACTTGTAATGATGCTTACCAGTGTATGTTTAGTTTATTTTTAAACAAGCTCAGAATGATGATTGGTTATGGAAAAATACATTACATTAGCTGAGCCACTAGGGACTCTATCGAGAATGTTTTAATAATGGCCTCTTGAAATATCCCAGGGACTCTTTTTTTGAGAAGATAAAATCTCAAGGACTTGCCTTTCTGTTTTCTCAAACTATCTTTTTATTGATTTTTTAATGAGGATCAAAATATGCATAAACAATGGATCCCTTTATATATGAGTGCTAATGCAATTGCCAGGAAGCATATGGTGAGGGGGGAGGGGGCATTATCACTAGAGCATAGATTCAACAGGCGTTTATTTTCTGTAACAAATGAAGGAGTATGTTTAGGACTGGCGAAAGTGCTGATCAGTGCATTAATGTTGACTGTACCATTTGACCCAACTCCGAAGAGGAAATGGACAGTCTTCCCTAATGGAGGCATTGCCTTTTTCCTTTTTGGTCCATATAATTTATATGGTCTCTTAATATACAGTATCTAGGAGATAAAGTGAAATGTAAAACCTTCCACCAACTGTGTAATGAGGCCACTTGTGTACTTTCTGCAGTTTCCAGGCCATAGGTCAGGTTCTCATCATTTTGTACCCCATTCCATCCCCACCATGGAAAGATTTTAAGTCACTTAACTTGAGCAAATTGATCTATGTAATAGAGGAATCTCACATGTGATAGTTGGCATATATGGCCCTATTACATACTTGAAAAAAAGTATAATTGCGGCCTTTCCCTGAATGCTCCTGGGTATTTCTAAAAAAAACAACAACAGTTAAATGGAGTGAAACCCAATGTTTGAAAACTTAAGTTTCCAATCCAAAGGAAAGACAATATTGAAAGATGCCTGAGTGGAAAATGCCAAGCAAAAAGATGTTTTTCTGAAGTTAAGAAACTTGGGCTCAATCAGAGAGAGTGGAATTAATCCCCAGGACAATATCTAGAATAAAAGTGTTTGTCTTCAGGCTTCCCAAATTCTTGCCTGGGTCCTGGGAGAAGAAAAGCACCTGATTTTCACATTTATTTGAAATCATGAATGCCAAGAAGGAACTTGGATCCAGGAATCACTTCACAGCTTTGAAGAGACTAAATGGAGATCCATTTGTGTGTGTGTGTGTGTGTGTGTGTATGCGCTCGCGCATTCATGTGTATGTACTAGGTGGGGGAAGTAGGTTCAGTGTTGCTTTGGTTTGCCATGAAATTTCTTAGAGTTGCTATTTCTTTAATTCTCTGACCCTTTTCAGTCTTTCTCTCTCTTTTGGAGAATTCATCTGTTCTTATGGTTTCAGTTAATGCCCTTGTGCTGATGATGACCAGTTCTACAGCTCTAATCTCATTGTCTCATCTAAGAAAGGAAGGAAACAAGTATTTATTGAGTGCCTGAGATGTACTGGGCACTGTGCTAAGTGCTTTACCAATATTATCTCATTTGACCCTCACAACAACTTGTGGAAATAGCTATTATTATTATTATTATTCCCATTTTCTAGGTGAGAAAACTAAGGTGTACAGAAGTTAAAGTGACTTATCCAGAGTCACACAATTAAAGTGATTGAGGCCAGATTTGACCTCAGGTCATTCTGGTTCCAGGCTCAGCATTCTATACATCACATCTAGTTGCTTTTCAACCTGTGTTCTAGTTATCTCTCTCTAATGGACCCTGGGCATTATGAATTGAAGATTAGCTGACCATAGGGGAACAGATGAGTAGACCAAGGGCTACACAGGTGTCCATGGGATAGTAAAAGGCTAAGAAAGGCTTCTAGAGTACTATGTTGATTGTGGAGAATTTGTAGAAGGAGATGGACAAGAACAGGACAGGATGAGAAAGGTTAGATGGGCTGTGACCGATATGGATAGATGGAATACTCAAATTGATAAGATCCATGATTCTTTTAACTATTGTAGTATTGATGTATCCTGTTCTTACTTCATTCGCTATAACAAGAAATACATCCATCTTCTTCCCTCTCAAACCAGTTTCCCTTTTGAACTGTCCCATCTTTGTCATTGGCACTGTTATCTTATTTACCTTTGCTCAACATTTTGTCACTTTTGTTGGCTCATTTGTTTTCTTCATTTCATCCTGTCCCAAATTCTCTCAATTATGATTTTATTTTTTCCTGTTCTCCTTGTTGCTTCTTTCTTTAGACTAAAAAACTTTGAATAACAAGTATTTTTAAAAACAATTATTTATGTTTATTTTTAGTTTACAGCTTCATTTGTACAAGGTTTTGAGTTACAAATTTTCTCCCTCTCTTTCCCCAACCCTCCCCCGGTCCCCAAACAACAGTCTCACTGAATACCGCCTCGCCCAATCTGCTCTCTCCTATATCCTCCCTTATCCCCCCTCCAACTTTCTAGTAGGGCAAGATGGATCTCCATACTCCAGTGCTTGTATATCTTATTTCCCAGTTGCATTTAAATAATAATAACAACAACAACAACAATAATAATAATTAAAAAAACCATTTTCTTTAAAAATTTGAATTCCAGATTCTTTCCCTTCTTCCCTCATCATCTATCCTTACTGGGAAGATAAGCAATTCAATATAGGTTGTACATGTGCAGTTATGCAAAACATTTCCATAGATGATATATTGTGAAAGACTATATTTCCCTCCATCCTATCCCACCCCCCACTTGTTCTATTTTCTACTTTGACCCTGTCCCTTTTCAAAAGTGTGTGCTTCTAACTATTCCCACTCCCCCCATGTCCCTCCCTTCTATTCCCTCTCTTGTCCACTTCCCCCCTACTTTCCTGTAGGTAAGATAACCAGTTTAGTGTGTATGTTATTCCTTCCTTAAGCCAAATTTGATGAGAGAAAATGATAGTAAAGTTGTAACAGTTATCCCTTGCTTCTTCTATATGGGATGATTAACCCCATTTTTGTGTCTTCCTGTCTCCTCTCATTCTAGTCCTCTCCCAGCTCAGAATTTCACCTTTTAAAGTATCATCCCTTTGTATTCAATTGATCCTATACCCTCTATGTACACACATGCTATATACACACATGCTCAGATATGTATTCATACACATATATAGCCTCCTACATAGACATATGTTTAAGTATACATACATACATACATACATATATATATACACACACACACACACACACATATATATATATATATATACACACATTTGTATTCCCTTCCCCTATCCTCATACTAAGAAAAAATTCATAAGTTACTATTATCGTTTTTCCATATTGGCATGTAAATAGTTCAACTTTGATAAGTTCCTTATGATTTCTCTCCCATGTTTATCTTCTCGTGCTTCTTGTGTTCAATTTTCAAATTTTCTGTTCAGTTCTGGTTTTTTCAGCAAGAATGCTTGAAAGTCCTCCA
>CM053599.1:123691715-123713006 GCA_028646575.1 Pseudocheirus occidentalis
ATCTATCTATCTATAATCTATCTATCTATTTATCTATCGATCTATCTATAATCTATCTATATATAATCTATGTATCTATCTATCTATAATCTCTCTATCTCTCTATCTGTCTGTCTGTCTGTCTATCTAGCTATCTATAATCTCTCTCTCTCTCTCTCTCTCTCTCTCTCTATCTACCTACCTACCTACCTACCTATCTATCTATGTATCTATACACATACGATAAATTTGGGGGTAGTTTTAGAGGGAAGGCACTGAAATTACATATTTGTGTTGAATGGTAGCCATGGGGGGAGGGGGAGAAGGGACGGAGGGAAGGAAAAAGAGGAAGAAAGTTACATGATAACTTTAATATATATATATTTAAAAGGAATAGTAAGTTGTACATAACATAGTCTTATATGCAATCATTTTTTTCCTATTCTATTATGTTATGGAAATGTTTGCTTTATCCCTTGAGTTCAGAATAAAATAAATAAATAAAACAAAACCCCAAACAAACCAAAACAAAAAAACCCACAAAGGATGGGAAAGGCTTTTTGCAGAAGGTGGAGACTTTAGCTGAAATCTGAAGGGAGCCAGGGAAGCCCGGAGGCAGGGATAAAGAGCAAGAGCAGGCCAGGTATGGGGGACAACCAGTGAAGGTGCCCAGATTTGGGAGATGGAATTCTTATGCAAGGAACGGCAAGGAGACCAGAGCAACTGCAGCATGAGAGTATGTGGAAGAGGGTGGTGACATGGAGAGTGGCCAGTAAATGGCAGGGTTTGATCTCAGATCTTTCTGATTTTTAAGTCAATTTTCTATTCATTACACCATACTTTGAGGAAAGAAAGGAAGTAGCAATGAGGAAAGACAGAGTCCAGGAAAGAGAGGGTGGAAGAGGTAGATATAGGCTTCCTTCAAGAAACAACATCTTAGTAGTGCTGTCTAAAAGCAAAAAGGGCCATTTCTGGAAATAGGGAATTCCCCTTCATAAGCAAAGGCTAGATAACTAGTTTCCCAATGACTTAATAAACAGTGGTGTCAATCTCAAATAGAAATCAATTCCTGCTGGCCACATATAGACTCAGAAAACCACAGATTACCATTGTTTGTGTTATATTGTATTTTACTCATTTTGTTAAACATTTCCCAATTGTATTGGGAGTTTTGCTGTCTGTTCCTCAATTCTGACATCTGTTATAGAGGTCATTCATGTTCATTGGACTGAATGAATGGTTTCTAAGGTCCTCTCCAATTTTGAGATACGCTGAATTTAAATGGAGCATTGTGACGGGTGATAGAAAAGTAGAGTAGGAGGAGTCCGAAATGACCTGGGGTTGAATTTTCCCTCTTATACATTTTTCAGTTGTTTTTCAGTCATGTCTGACTCTGTGATCCCATTTGGGGTTTTCTTGGCAAAGATATGGAATGGTTTGCCATTTCCTTTTCCAGTTCATTTTACAGATAAGGAACTGAGGCCAACAGTTGTCAAGTGACTTGCCCAGGGTCACACAGCTAGTAAGTGTCTGAGGCCATATGAGTCTGTCTGATTCCAAGCCCAGTGCTCCATCCACAGCACCACCTAACTGCTCAATGGGAAAGTTATTTAACCTTCCTGACCCTCAGAGACTTCATCTGTAAAATGGGGACCATAACGCATTTTCCCTTTTCTCACAGGATCGTCATGTGACTCCACTGAGCTCCTGTGTGTGTGTTCCTGTATATGTACTAAAGCACTTGGAAAACCTTTAGAAGTGTCTATGAATATCAATTGTTATGCTTTTGTAGGAATTCACGTCAATAGTAGAGCCTACCTTTTTTTAGCATTGGCAGTTGGATTTAGTTGGTGACGATGACAGTTCAGAGGCTCTCAAGTCGTTGTGATAAGCTGAGGAAGAGGCCCCAAGCTCTTTCATTTAGCCTTAACCCAAACCATTGCTCTCAAATTTCGAAGGAGGAAAAAAAATCAAGTCTAAAGTATAGACCTACGCTAGGCCTTACTGTTCCTTCTCTTCCTTTGCTGTCCACCTTTAGGGTATTTCTGAAGACAGTCACAGAAAAAGCTAGGTATCTGAGGCTTACATCACCATGGCTTTGGTCAAGAAGAAAGCTGGCATTCAAAACTCATAAAGTATCTGTAGATTTTTGTTACCCAGTTTATTGGTCTCACTTATTGTTATTGCTAATTAGAAATTGCCTGAAATGCAGTACAATTGGATGTTGCATGAGAGTGAAGAATGTCTTTTCATGTCTCTGCATTAGAATAAACAGTATATATACTGGAGCTGTTCAAAAAGTGTTGGCTGGTTGTAGGAGTGCAAGAAGGAGTACATATGGTGGAATTCATTGTTTGAGGGTATTATTCCTTTTTATTTCTCAAAACTGTTCCTGGATATGATTTCTTCAATAGTGCCCATTACCCTCCTCTAATCTTCTAAAGGGGGTGGTATTTCTAGTGGGGAATCTAAAGGACTATGAGGTTTGAGTCTCCTCCAGGTCTGTTGACGCAAAAGGAAAATGGTTATTGAAGAAAAGTTATTGAATACAAGGAGATTTTGGCTGTAAGACAGGAAGAAACCTCAGTTCGTGACACATACTCTTTTTCTTTTATTTATTATAGACTTAATCACCATCAACAAAACAACCATTCAAATACACAATTTAAAAAGAGATTGTACTTGAAAGCTTAAACTTCAATTATTTACAGTTTGCTTTTTGAAATGTGTATATTAACTTTAATAAGGGTCACAAAATCAGCCTGTTTTCATTTATTTGCCATGCTGTATTTTTCTTGTTTTTTTGTTACTATTATTATTATTTATATAATTGCAAGAGGTCTGTAGCCATTAAGAAGAGTTTGGTTTGATCATCCAGACCAGAAAGACAAAGAAGACAAAGAATGTTTATTTCCTAGATGTAGATAGTAGGATGGGTAACCTATAGAGATTATCTGATGGTGTATATTTGGGATAGAGAGTGCAAGTGGAAAAAAAGAATTTGTTCTGGAATTGAACAGGCAGAGGAGAGAAGGTTAGATTGCCTTCAGGAAATTCCAAAGCTTGTTTAATGGCCCCAAACTTCTCCTGGAAACAAAAGCCTGTCTTTTTAATACTCATGTCCTTCTGGCATTGCTTTATGGTTGTGAGAAATGAAAATAACTGTCTCCAAAGAATTGAAAATGAAGATCCCACAGAAGGCAAGAGAGGGACGCATGGTGGGGATGAAAAGGCTGAACTACATCAACAATGGGGAAGTTTAAAAAAGAGTGAGAGTAAAAGAAAGCAGGGAAATGAATGATAGGAATTAAAGATGAGCTGGTCACATGTTGGAGGTGAGGGGAAACGGATGGAGAGCCTTAGTGATCTCTAGAGATTATGAATTTATTTTTCTTTGCATTCTCATTGAATGTTTCTTATATTCATAGCTATAGCTAGCAGGGATATAGTGCTTTACAAATCTAATCCTCACAACAGCCCTGGGAGGTAGTGCTATCATCACCACCCATTTTACAGATGAGGAAATTGAGGAAAACAGAAGGTAAGTAACTTGCCCAGGGCCACACAGCTGTTAAGTATTGGAGACTGGAATGAAACTCATGTCTTTCTGACTCCAAGCCCAGTGCTCTATCTACCATGTTGCCTAGCTATTATATTAAATAGCATATTTCCTTGAGCCTTTTTCCACTGGATGCATGGGTTTTTAGTGTTTTGCTATTCAGAACAATTTGAATGCCAAACATACATTTGCCTAAAAGACTATTTTATAGAGAATTCACACAAGGCAAGTGCTCACACAGAGGTCAGAAGAAGTGATACATGGACACTTTCAAGGTCTCTCCTAACTTTGGAATCAATCTGTGTCATGGGAGACACTGGCACAGGACTTCTAAGCATGGTGTGCCCACATCAGAGAAGGTGCTATGTTCTAGGAGTGAAGCAGAATTGTAGTAGCTCAAAAGAAACCAGAGATGTGCCAATTTAGAGACATCTCCACTCCAAATGTTCATGTGGACTATTTGTGCCTGACCCATGGAAGAGCCTTCCAAGATCATATTGGTATGATCAGCCACAGCTGGACATTATACCTTGACTCCAACTTAGTTATGTATTTTGGTCCTCTGAAAACCAAGGACAACAACCAATCAGAACAATGTTGATACTAATATTTTTGTACGGATAGTCCTTTTGTTCCTGTCCTTCAATGTCTTTAGAAGTAGAATCATTGTATCCCAAAGGTATAAGTAGTCTTGTAGAAATCATTGTAGAATTTTGTTGTTGTTATTCAGTTGATTAGTCCTATCTAATTCTTTGTGACCTCATTTAGGGTTTTCTTGGCAAAGATACTAGAGTGGTTTGCCATTTCATCTTCCAGCTTATTTTACAGATGAGGAAATGGAGGCAAACAGGGGTAAGTGACTTGCCCAGGGTCACACAACTAGTAGGTGTGAATCTGGATTTGAATTCATGTCCTTCTGACTCCAGGGCCAAGGCTCTATCCACCATGCCACCTACCTGCCCCATTGTGGAAAGTAGAAAGAATGTACCAATTTACAACTCTACCAATATCATAATAGCTTGGCACATCTTCTAGCCTAAAAAAATTTTCTACTGGATTTAGGTTAAAAATTTAGAGATGGGAGAAACATAAGCAGTTAGGTACAGATGAAGAAAAGTAGGTTCAGAGAGATTGTCACTTAAGTAATGTTCTATAGGAAGGAAAGCTAGGATTTGAACCCAGGGCCTTTGACACTCCCAGTGTCTCCCTTTGACTCCAACTATCGTGTTGCTTCTCATTAAATTAAATTACATTTAATTTCATGACAGGCTTCTTTTCCAGTCTTGTACCATGGTGTTTTTGTGTTTCTTTAATTATTGAAAACCATCATTACATAGCCAGGTCTCTATGTTCCCTTTCATTCTCCAAAAGTAATTGCTAGCTATTCATTACTTCTTGGATAATTTCCATTTAGTCTGTATTCCTCATTCATCTTCTACTTCAGGCGCTTGTCTTTTTTACCATGTAGATTTTACATCTTATAGTCCTAAAAATCAGAAAATATCAGAGTTGGAAGGGGCCTTACAGTTGTGCTCATCCAGTAACATCATTTAACAAAGGAGGAAACAGGCTAAAGAGTATTTCCAGAGTGAAATGACGTCTCAGAGTGGCAGGCCAAAGACATCCTTAAGGGCAGCTAGATGGTGCAATGAATAGAGCACTGGCCTTAGAGTCAGGAGGACCTGAGTTCAAATCTAACCTTGGACACTTATTAGCTGTATGACCCTCTGGGCAAGTCTCTTAACCCCAGTTGCCTTCAAAAATAAAAAGAATGTATGCTCCAGGACTTTAGATCCTAGATTTGGAGTTGGAAGGAAGATTAGAATCCATTTTGTACCCCCCTCTCATTTTCCAAATGAGGACATTAAGACCTGGAGTGGTTACATGACTTACCCAGGGTCACATAGGCAATAAATGGACAAGTTGGGATTTGAACTCAGGCCCTTTGACACCAGATCCAGAGCTACATTCTTCTGGGTCACACTGCGTCCTTAGGTGTTCAGGAAGCATAGTACAATAAAATGAGCATTGCGTCATGGTCCTGGAATCTGAGGACTGACTTTGCTACTTGTTACTTGTGTGACCTAGATCAAATCACTTAACTTTTCTGGGCCTTGGTTTCTTCTAACATAAAATTCAGAGGTTGTACTATACAGCCTCTGCCTCCTACCTGGAGGCCGCTAGACAACACATCAGATAGAGAGAGCCCTGGGCTTAGAGTCAGGAAAACCTGGGCTAAAAACAGGTCCTGTGGCCCTGTGTCCTCCTTTGTTAAATGATGTTACTGGAGCAGCACATCTCTGAGGTGCCGTCCAGCTCTGAGATTTCCTGATTTTTGTGACATACTAGCTGTTCGACCCTTGGGCAAGTTACTTAACCACTGACTGACTCAGTTTCTTCAGCTGGAAAATGAGGGTAGCAAACACTTACCTCCCAGGATTACTGTGAAGATGAAATGAGATGGTATTTGTGAAGTGTTAGCTCAGTGCCTGGCACAGAGTGGAGAATCACTAAATGCTGTTGCCTTCCTTCTGACAGAAGCTTCGAGTTTTTTGGATTCACTTTGGTATAACCCAGCACAATTTCAGACATATCCATTGCCTCATAAAGGCAGCAGAAAATAAGTCACTTTTCTCCTGAACAGCTGGGTCATTTGAAACTGCTTTTATTCTTTCTTGAACTATAACCCTCCCTTGGGTAAGGTACAGAGTCAGTTAATGGATGATTTTACCTTTTGTTTTTTCATAAGAGCAAAACTTTAGCATTTTGAATATGGCATCCCTTTTCTTATGATTTCAGGGCCGAGTTTCTTTAGAGCCATCTTCCCTGTGTGGGTACAAAGGTGAGAAGAGGCTCCTGGAGTCCAAATTGGGCTATATCACAGATCTAAAGTAATGAGTCAGGCACTGGGGGAAATGATAAAGTAGGCAATATTACTCTTTATCAGTCTTTCTTGCCTCCACAGGGCTCCCTTCCTCCTCTACCTTCTCTCTGCCCTTCTTCTCAATGGCTCCCAGGACTCTGTTTCTTCTCCAACACTCAAAATCAAAACCTTCTTTCAGATGCTTCATTGACATTAAGGTATAAATAACTGAGAAGTCACATCACCATTTCCTCAATGCCATGGTCCTCTTCAAAAATGAAGGACGAACACAACCTGAATAGACAGACCTGCCTGAATGAGGACCCAGCTAGTTGGGTAAATCACTCATCCTCTCCCTCTCACTCTCCCTCTCCCTCTCCCTCTCCTTTTTCTCTCCAAAGGAAGGTAAAATTTGATGACCAGAAGCTGCCTACTTAACTTGGGGTTTACTGGCTAGATTCCTTCCTTTCTTCCTTCCTTCCTTCCTTCCTTCCTTCCTTCCTTCCTTCCTTCCTTCCTTCCTTCCTTCCTTCCTCACTCCCTTCCCTCATAGTTAGGACCACAATAGGTCTCTGCCCAAGCTTCACGTAACAGCTGTATTTTGGACCCTCCAAGCTTAGAAGTCAATGTCAATGGTAACTGTTTCTCTTTGGAACAGCAACCCTAAGGGTCTTTGCCTCACAGCTTGATTTTTTTTCTTTTTTTTTCTATTTAAAGGAGCCATCCCTTCACTCACTTCTTATCTGTTCACTGAATGGGCATCACCTCACTCTAAGTGAGTACCTGAAAAGGCCTTCGCCTCAAAGGACCAGGGTCTCCCTTTGCATCCTGGGTCATCTCCAGTCAACCTGATGAAGATCTGGTCACTGGACCCAGATGGCTCTGGAGGAGAAGGTGAGGCTGATGACCTTGCACAGCTCTCCCTCACTCAAATCAAAGTCAGCTGTGAATCACGTCATCATCTCCCTAATGCCATGGTCCTCTGAAAACCAAGGACAAACAAACAAAACAACCTGTGAGACAAAAAGGTTAAATCTCCCTGTAGTTTAGAAAGGAGGTCATGTCAATTAAA
This sequence comes from Pseudocheirus occidentalis, assembly GCA_028646575.1. NCBI lineage: Eukaryota > Metazoa > Chordata > Mammalia > Diprotodontia > Pseudocheiridae > Pseudocheirus > Pseudocheirus occidentalis. The sequence continues at coordinate 123,699,189 of CM053599.1, forward strand.
CAAGCATTTCATAAACTCTTTCCAGAGGCAACTAGGTGAGCATTGGACCTAGAGTAAATAAGACATGGATTCCAAGCTGGCCTTAGACCCTTACTAGCTGTGTGATCCCAAGCAAATCATTTAACTTCTGTCTGCATCAGTTTCCTCAACTGTAAAATGGGGATAATAGTAGGACCTCCCAGGGTTGTTAAAAGATCAACTGAAATAATACTTGTAAAGTATTTACCATAGTTGGTGCTTAATAAATTCAATTCAATAAACATTTATTAAGTACCTACTATGTAGACTACTATGTTAGTACTCTGTACTATCTCTGGGTGATAGAAATAAAAAAAAAAAGAAAGGTAACTCCTGCCCTCAAGGAGCTTACAATCTAATGGGAGAAGACAACACACAAAAGGAAGCTGGAAAGGTGAGGGGTTCCTGGTGCAAGGAAGGGCATTGTGTTGAAACTAGGCAGAACTGTAGATGGGAAATGGAAAGAGCTGGACGCCCAATTTCTGCCCCCTATAAAAGAAAGCTTTGGGAGAAGTTTAGTGGGGGGTCCTCTAGCCCTCTAATTCAAAGGGAGAGGAGGCTGAGGGAGGTGGTCTCCAAGGCAGTGATCAGCTTATCCTGGGAGGAGCTTCTTGTTCTTTGTAGATAAAACTGGGCAGAGAAGTAGATGGGAAATGGAGCTGGTCCCTCTTCTTTGCCACAGGGCAGGCACTGTGCTAAGCACCAACTACACAAACAGTAAAAGACAGTCCCTGCTCTCAAGGAACTCATGGCCTAATATAAAGGACTATGTACAAATGATGCATGCAGGACAAATTGAAAATAATCTTAGAGGAAACATTCTAAGATTAAGGAGGACTGGGGAAAGCTTCTGGCAGAAGGTTGGACTTTAAATGAGACTTGAAGGAAGCCAGGGAAGCTGGAAGGTGGAGATGAGGAGGGAGAGCATCCCAGGCCTGGGGGAGAGCCAGAAAAAATTCTCGGAGCTGGGAGATGGGGTGGCTGGTGCCAGGAATGCTAAGGAGACCAGTATCATTGTAATGTAGATTATATGGAAAAGGAGTAAGTGTGAAAAACAACTAGAAAGATAGGATGGAGTCAGGCGATGAAAGATTTTAAAAGCCAAACAGATGATGTTATTCTGGAGGTAATAGGGTACCAATGGAATTTATGGTAAGGTGTGTGTGTGTGTGTGTGTGTGTAAGAGAGAAACAGAGAGACAGTGACAGAGACAGAGAGACAGAGACAGAGAGAGAGACACAGAAAGAGAGAAGAGAGATGACTATTTTAAAGGATAAATTGATAAATAATGGAAACATTTCATAATTAGCCAATGGAGAAGAGTTTTTTTTATAAAGGCTTTCCTGGAACTTTAAAATGTAATCAATCAAAAAACATTTATTAATTACTTACTATATACCAGACATTTCACAAGACATATACAGAAAAAGTGGATGCATACTCCACCCATGTGGAAGAGGGTACTAGAATGGAAAAAAGGGCCGAGTTTAAAGTTAGAATACCTGGGTTTTGGTCCCATCCCTGCTCACTACTAGCTGTGGCAAATTATTTTTACTGCCTCAGTTTCCTCACCTGTAAAATTGTCATAAAATCTATACTATCTACCTCATAAGGTCATTGTTAAGACTAAGTAAGATAAAATATTCAAAGCACTATATAAACATATATTTATATTCAAGGTCTTTTAGTTTTTGTTGTTCTTGTTTTTATTTTTTGATGGGGTGGCAGGCATGTGGAAGAGGGGTTAGTTTTGTTCTGTTTGGCTCCATGAGATAGACTGTGGAGAGATGGGCAAATTTGGGCTGAAAGTCAGGGAAAATTTCCCGATGATCATTGTGTCTGATGCTTTATAACCCCATTTGGGGTTTTCTCCGTAAAGATACTGGAGGTATTTTCCACTTCCTTCTCCAGCTCATTTTGCAGATGAAGAAACTGAGGCAGTAAACAGGGTTAAGTGACTTGCCCAGGGTCACACAGCTACTAAGTGTTTGAGGCTGGATTTAAACTCACAAAGGTGAGTTTTCCTGATGCTGGGCCCTGCACTCTATCCACTGGACCACCCAGCTGAATGATTAGAGTTGTTAAAAAGAGGAATGGATTGCTTTGATAAACCTTGGGTTTCCTCTTTTTGGAGGTCTTCAAGCAGAGGTTGGGATGACCATTTATCAGATATGTCACAGTGGGATTTCTTTTCATGTATTTCTTTTCCTGAGACCCTTTCTAACTTTCAAATTCTGAAAGAATTTGAATTAATACTAATACTAATACTAATAGATTAGTAGAAAGACCGGCCCTGATATCGTGTGTTCTGATGCATCCCTGATTTGGTCCCAAAGTTGATTACTAAGGTATGGAAGTACTAACAATTATAAATACTTCAGATGGCATACCTTTTTCTCTAAAGAAGATGTTCAATAGTTATGCAAAATTATGTAAAACAAGAGGAGACCTGATCTCCACTTTGGGGAATGTGGTTTCTGATTCACAAAATCGTTCTGTATTCGTTGAAATAACTAGTCCCAAGCTGTAGGCTATCCTGTTACACTAGATCCCAAATAGAATCCCTAGCTATTTGTTTATGAGCAACAGATATTGTTTATTCCAATTGTATTGTTTTTGGATTTTGGCATGTAGGAGATACTCAATAAATGTTATTTGGATAGAGTTGAAGAAACCAGACTTCTTGGTTTAACTGTGGTAGCATGGGACTTGGGTGGCTTTCATATCTGTTCCAAAGCACAGTTGATGGTAATATGGAATTTGTGTTCAGGCCCACATATGTAACTCAGAATGTAACCAGAGATACTTTTCTGCTCCAGGCTATTATTGTCTTTCCAGTAAGCTTTGAGATAGTTGAGTTGGTTTTTTTTGGGGGGGGGGACAGAGAAGGGAAGGTTCTCCCCTTCCTGGGAACATCCCTCAACTAGCAAAGGTCTATACCTGCTCTGCAACCACTTCTAGTCTTGCAGAGTTCCCTGGGAAAACTAAAAGGGTAAGTGGCTTATTTTAGGTCAAAGAGGCAGGAAAGGAGAAGGGTGGGACTTCCTGATTCTAAGGTCAGTTTTCTATTTGCTACAACACGCTGCCTCTGTGACAGTGCCATTTTATAGTGCATTAGGGCCGGGCAAGGCTTTATTCCTATTTAGGAAGACTGAGCAATTAGCCTCCTGAGAATAGAATTACCTACTTGAATTCTTTGAAGTCTGGTATGGCTTTACCATAACTGCTCAGTGGAAATCAAGGTTTGAAAAACTATGTGGTCTAGAGAGAAAAAGCACGAACCTCAGCGTCAAAGGGCTGAAATTTGCTACTTCTGAGTGAAATACCTTTGGCCAGTCCCTTTATCTTCATGGGTCTTAGTTACCTAATTTCAAGAGGCACCTCGGTAGTAACATAATACACAGATACCTAAACCTGAAGTCAGAAATACTTGAGTTCAAATCTATTTCAGATACTTGCTTTGTGACTCAGGCAAGCTACTTAACCTCCATCTGACCATTTCAGCCACGTCCCACTCTTTGTGACCCCATTTGGTGTTTGATACTGTGGTTTGCCATTTTCTTCTCCATCTCATTTTACAGATGAGGAAACTAAGGTAAACAGGGTTAAGTAACTTGCCCAGTTAGTATGTGTCTAAGACTGGATTTGAACTCAGAAAGAGGAATCTTCCTGACTCCAGGACCCGTGATCTATCCACTACACCAGGTAGCTGCCTTAAACTGGGAACGCTAACAATAAATAAGTGAATATTTATAAAACTTCTTGCAAACTTTAAAGTACTTTATAAATGCTAGCTATTATTATGTATCTATATAATGAAGCAGTTGTCTTGGGTGGTCTCTAAGGTTCTTTCTTGATTTAAATCCTGTGATATACATGATCACACCAGACTTGACATCATCTGATATGTCTGGTGACTAACTCTTTGGCAAGAAAGAGTTAAGTTTAGCAGTATCAAAGTAAAAATAACCTATATTTAAATAGCACATTATGGTTTACTAAATTATTGATACCCATTATTTCATTTGAACTTCAAGCAACTGTGTGATGAAGGTAGTGCAACCATTATTATCCCCATTTCACAGATTAGAAAACTGAGGAGCAAGTGAAATGTTAAGTATACATAATTATGAAGCTAAATAAATAGCAAGGCCAAGACTTAAATCCAAGTTGTTGTTGGTTTTTAAACTATAAATCCACAATACAAGTACTATACTATCCTTTTAAAAATTATTTTTTCCATTTGCATGCAAAAATAATTTTTAACATTCCTTTTTTTAAAAAACAATTTTGAGTTCCAAATTCACTCTTTCCTTCCCTCCTTCTCTTCCCGCTAAGAGGACGAGCAATTTGATATAAGTTATATATGTGGCACTATGCTATCCATCTAATATGAAGATGTCACTAGTGACCAGAATGGATTTGATGGGAGTGATCTTTTTGGTCCTTTCTCCCTCACATATTCTGTGGCTCTATGACCTGCCATCAGGAGTGTATGCTTTGAGTTTTGTCTCTTAACTCTGTCCCTCTTGGGATGAATGGCAAGCACTTACAAGATCGACGCCTCCGTCTGTGGTCATGGGATAGAATAAAGTTAAGTGGTTACCATGGAAATTGAACTCATGACCTTTGTCTTATTAATATCTATCACTAACTGGTCAACCCACTCTAAATTAACCCATCATTTTGTTGTTTTTCAGTCATTTCAGTCTTGTCTGACTCCTTATGACCCCATTTGGGATTTTCTTGGCAAAGATACTGGAGTAGTTTGCCATTTCCTTCTCCAGCTCATTTGACAGATGAGGAACTGAGGCAAACAGGGTTACATGACTTGCCCAGGGTCACAGAGATATTAAGTGTCTGGGGTGAGATTTGAACTCAGAAAGATGAGTCTTCCTGATTCCAGGTCTGCCTCTCTATCTGTGCCACCTAACTGTTCTTAAGCTACCAAGATAGCCTCTAACCTCCATGTAAAAAGCAATTGAATCCCACTCATATATATATATATAATAGCTGTTTGCAACCTCTTAACTTCTCTGGTTATTTTCTATAGAATATCTCAGTGCATTGGCCTTGTAGAATTGTGGTTTCACATGGTAAGCCTGGTATCTGAATTGCTACTTTCTGGTGTCCCTAATTTCTGATTTCTGGTCACTGGTTTGGACTCTTTAATAATCATCTGGCTATACCCAGAGGATGATGGGAAGTCTAACACCACCTGCTGGTTTCCCTGAGTTTTCTGGTCTGTAACATGAGTCCCACTTCTTTTCTCTGTTCTCTGTGGTGGGGTTGAGGAAAATTGGGCTCGATGTTTTCCCTATCATGATGTACTCCCATTCCCAGATTGTCTCTCTTCCCTGCACTTGCATATAACTCTGGCCTTCATCTCTCATGTATTTAACACAAGGTTAGAATACAACAACAACAAAAACAGTAATAAGAACTCAATTTGCACAGTGCTTGAAAGTTTGCAAGGTGCTTTTCATGCAATATCTCATTTGACTTTGACAATTGCCTTGTGAAGTAGATGCTGTTATTAGCCCCATTTTATAGGTGAAAAAACCAAGACTCAGAGAGAGACACTTGCCCACACAGCTGGCAAGTATTGTAGGTAGGATTCAACCTAGGTATTCCCGACTACCCGTTCCAGCGCTCTGTCCATAATGCCAACCCACTTCTCAGATATTATTGCCAATAAAGTGTTAGCAGTTCACTTACATAATGATTTACAGCTTGCAAAGAGTTCTACACCATTATCTCATTTGACCCTCAAAACAACCTTGAAAGGTAGAGCTATTATGCCCATTTTACAGGTGAGAAAACCAAGACTCGGAGAAGGACTTGCCCAGGATCCCATTGCTGGTCACTTTCCTAGGTAGGATCCACCCAGGTATTCCTGACTACTACTGCTGCAGCACTCTCTCTATTATGCCAAACCACCTCACAGCTTTTAGTAACCATTAAAGTCTTAGGAATTGGTAAACATATTAGCATACCCTTTGTAGATGATTTGTCTTTCATGGCCCATTTGTCTTTAGGCAGATGAAGCTGCAAAACCGAGCCGAGGAGGACTTGTCTTTTGGACACAACTCATCATAAGTCAGCCAGTCTCATTCTCACCTAGACATGAAACCCTTGGTTTCTTTTGGACATACAGATGAGGTACTGATGAAAAGTACGTGCTGAGTGACCATCAGTGAACTAGTGAGATGGTAGAGAAAACATTAAACATAGATTTTTCTTTCTTTTTCTTTTTTGGAAGGCAATTGGGTTTTAGTGACTTGCTCAAAGTCACATGACTAGTAAATGTGTCAAATGTCTGAGGTCGGATTTGAACTCAGGTCCTCCTAACTCCAGGACCAGTGCTCTATTCACTGCGCCACCTAGCCACCCTGGTCACAGAATTTCTTAATTTCACTGCAGGAAGGGACCTAAATAAATAGAAGTTTATTTCAACTTAGATCTATATAGAAATATTCTCTACAACATGTCTAATATATGGTCATCCAATTGTACATGAAGGATGATAGGGAGGGGAACATAATGAGAGACATTTAAAAAATATTACCTTGAATAAATGGGCCTGTCTTAATGCCAGAAAATTCTGCTTTTCCTGGCACATACATATTTATGTTGAAATAAATCAAATCATGGAGCAGCTAGGTGGTGCAGTGAATAGAGCACTGGCCCTGGAGTCAGGAGGACCTGAGCTCAAATTTGGCCTCAGACACTTGACACACTAGCCATGTGACCTTGGGCAAGTCACTTAACCCCAATTGCCCTGCCTTCCCCCTTCCAAAAAGAAAAAAAAAGGAAAGACATAAAATCAAATCAGAGGGTCAATGTGACATAGTAGAAGGCCCACTAAGTTTGGACTCAGAGAACTTGGGTCCAAATTATGCCACTGACTTCCTGTCTGACCTTGGGCAGTTTAATTGCTCTCTTCGCTTAATTTCCTCATCTGAAAAAAGAGGGGATACTCTTTTACTCAAGGAGCCCCAAGGTCTCTTTTAGCTCCAAATCTATGGTCCTATGAAGTCATGTCTGTTATAGTAAAAGCTTTAAAACCTCTGCTGGACAATTAGACACAATGAGTATTCCAAACGTGGCAGCCCAATTTTAAAACCTTTTCTAGGACATATAAGTGCCTTATTGCCTGGTTCTCCTCTGAGCCTATGTTACATGGAAAATGACAAAAATAGAACTGTTCAATAAGTAATGTTATGGAGTCTATCATGGCATTCACTGCAAAGTTCTATATATTTTTAATGATGATGAAGACTGTTATGGCTAATTGCCTCCTTGTGATTATTTGGCCTAGGAGTGAAATGAAGGAAAACATGTTTCAGGGGGAAAAGCCAGGAAACAGGAAGTAGTTTGGTGCATTCCAGGGAGCTCCTCAAGGCAACCCTCAACAACACCAAGGAGATTATTGGTCCAGCATCTGTTTCTTCAAAGAAAGAAAACGATCATTATAGGGTAGGGTTAGTCAGGGGGAAAGAAGATTTCATAGAGATGGTGAGTCTTGAAGGAGTTGTAGAATTTGAATATTGGTAGAGAAGAGGGTGAATGGAAAACATAGGGTATAAATCATGCTTTATTTTTGTTGTTGATGTCATTGTGTTGTTTCTGTTGTATCTGACTCTTCCTGATTCCCATCTGGGGTTTTCTTGGCAAAGATACTGGAGTGGGTTGCCATTTCCTTCTCCAGCCCATTTTACAGGTCAGGAAACTGAAGCAAATAGGATTAAGTGACTTGCCCAGGGTTACACTGCTAGTAGGTGTCAGGCTGGATTTATACTCATGTCTTCCTGACTTCAGGCTTGGCACCTGACCTACTGAACCACTCAGCTGCCCAATGACCAAGGTTATTGTGTCAGAAATTTGTAAGGTATAGTGGAAAGAGCCTCATAGAGAAAGATCCAGGTTTGTGTTCTGGTCTTGCTACTTTTAGGATCATAGAATCATATAGCTAGAACTGGAAGGAACCTTCAGAATCATTTAATTTAACCCTTTTATGCCTCAAAGCAGGGAACTGAGGATCAGAGAAGCCCTTGCTTGAGGTGACTCAGGTAATAAACAGCACAGATGGTACCTAGCCCCAGACTCCAAAACCAAGACTTTTTACTGAACCACTTATTTTCTTTGTGACCCTGAGAAATCACTTTTCTTCTCTGACCCTCAATTTCTTCCTCTGAAGAATGAGATTAGATTAGAAAATCATCAGGTCTCTTTTAGTGCCAACATTCAGTGCTGGTGGGACTAAAAGGTGGAAAGACTTACGGGTGCTAAGGATTATGGTTTTGGTATGCTCTGAATAAGAGAGTAGATGAAAACTATATTTTGGAGAAAATTAGTGTGCTATTATTCTATAGGATGGATGGGAGCAGGAAAGAGCAGGTGGTAGGAAAAGTAGGTAGGAGACTTGAAAGCTGATGGAATTTGACTAGGTTGATAGATGTGGAAATAGAGTTTGGTTCTGAAAGACATCAGTGAGGAAGTGTGATGTATAAAAAGTTTGAGAGATGTAATTTCTGGGTTATTAATAATTTTATTAATTATGGCTAATGAATAATTAATAAAAAGATGGCCATTAGGCTATGTCTTGTAAACCAAAGACATCCCCTAGAAGCCTCTTGATGCTTATATACACTTGAAGTATGTTCCCAGTAGGTAGCAATGAACTCTGACTAGTTAACAATGAATGAGAGAATGAATATCATAAGTGAACTTACTCTAATGAGGGGTTGGGGGACTGGTTTTGGTCACTTAGTTTTGAACAAAGAAAATTATCTCTGCATAGTCAACCACCCCGTGGGGTCCACCTCCATTCAGAATCGTCTGACTAGAACACTGGGCTGGAATTCATTCACCTAGACTAGAATTTCTTTACCTTTTGATCAGGTCTAGGTTTTCCCAGTTGAGTGAGTCTGACCCCAAACTTCATCTCATCGTCAGTCCTGCCCTTCAGATAACTAAGCTTTGACTTAATCTCTGAAGAAGGAACTAAAAAGGGAAAGAATCCTGGATCTCCCTAGTGTTAATAATTGGTTATTTAAAAAGCATTTCTCCCAGGAGTAATTAGTAGTACAGCAGCATTATGACTTATGTGAGAAAGTCTCAAATCAGAGCACAGGGAGAAAATTATGCTTGAAAATCCATTCAACCACTCACAGAGTGGTCTCTTTAAAAGAAGACTGTCTGTAGCAGAGAGTTGATGGAGCTGAGATCGTTGCTGTGGAAACAATTGAATGCCAATTTTACTTTTTCATTCCACCCAGGTAAAGTAGGGGTCAGTCAATCTCTGGGACACTGGATTTCTACTCAAGTAGAAGGAAACAAACCTAAGTAAAGACTTAACTGGTAGCAAAACTGGTGATTAGGGGAAAATATTCCTGAAAGGACTTCATTCATAAGTGTGATTTTATTAGACATTATACATACCATTTAGTCAATCAATCAATAAACATTTATTAAGCACCTACTATGCGCTAGGTCCTGTGTTAAGCACTGGGGATACAAAAAGAGACAAAAGACAGCCCCTACCCTCAAGAAGCTTACAATCCAATGGAGGAGACAACATACAAACAGAATATATAAACTATATAAAATATATAATCAATAAAGATCAATAAGAAGTAGTTAACAGGGAAGGTGCTAGAATTAATAGGTGTTGAGGAAGGCTTCCAGTAAAAGAAGAGATTTAAATTGGGATTTAAAGGAAATGTTTCTTCTTCCTGTTGCACCAGGAAGTCAAAGAAAATTCAAGCAAGTCAAAGGGAACACCACCATATGGTCTGTCTATGTGATTATTAATGCAAGGATAGTCAACTAAGTCTGTCTCTCTTATTAGATAGACCAGTCTTAGTAGAAGGAAGAGATTGTGGGAAAGGTAAAGAGGAGGTAATAAAGCTGAATGTCCACACTATGAGAGGTTGGGGAAATGGACTGGAGTAACAGCAGATTAATGTCTTCCATCTCGGACTCGGTTTGGCTCATTCCAAAGCACATGGTCGTTGAGTGGAATGACATTACCCATGTGATTTAAATTGTTATTTCTCTCCCTGCTTTTTGCCATGTGTTTATAGTTGAGTACGTCTATAGCTGAATTTATCTAAATTAAATTCGTGGATGATCTGACCTTATTGCTCTTGGTGATTGATTACATTAGTGTTTGGGGGGAGGACTGTGGGCAAATGAGAAGCAGGTTGACTCCTAGATTTAAATAACAATGATCTTTGTCAGTCAGTTTTCAGCTACTTAAAAAAAAATATACTGGCTCACCTCCTGAAATGTGAATTTCTTTTTGAATCGGGACTTAAAGAATCTGTCTTGTAAACATATGACTCATAATATTATGGAAAAATAAGTACAGAATTCAAAGCCAACTACATTGATTTTATGCAAGGAAAAAATATTTTCTAGTGGAAATTTTAGCTCCATATTTCAAATGGGAATAAATCCTGCCTTGAAATTTAGCATTTTTTCTTTGATCATTATTACAAATGATTTTTCGATATTTTATTAAATTTTTATAGAGGCATAAAAGTATTACGTCTATCCACATTAAGACTGACTCAGTCTATCAGCTTGATATGTCACTGACCTAAGCTCTGTATTTCTCCTTGGTAATGTAGGCTCATTAGCTATCCAGTGGCTACTGCAAGGATAATTGTTTTTAATTATAGTTTCATAATTTAACCAATCTGAGGTTATCTGAATATGGCATCTGAAGCTATTATGTTGCTAATGGTATAGGCATTTACATAGCTCTGTCTTCAAGTGATAAATCTTTAATGTCCTTAACTCTTTCACTAACGTTAACTTCTAACATTTAAAATGTTGGATTAAACAATTAAATGTTCTTGACAGTGTCATAGATTTTATTTAATAGGCAGTGTCTAAATCTGGACCCAATTCCTCTTATTTTAGTTAATGTAATATTTCCCACAAGGAGTGTTAAATGTAAATCTGTCAGACATTTGTGGATCTATGTGACCACATAACAGCCCCTTTGGAGGCTGACTTAGAATCATTCCTATACCTATTATCATCCAGATGGTTAGGCTAAGATGAATAGACACAAATTGAAGCCAATTTATAGTTGATAGGAGCATAGATCTAAAGTGGAAAGGGACTTCAGTGAACATCTGGTCCAGCCCTCTCATTTTACAGACAAGGAAGCTGAGGTTAAGTGACTTGCCCAAGGTCACACAAGTAACATAAGAAGTAGAATTTGAACCTAGGGTCTCTGACTCTAGAGATATTACTCATTTCACAGCAACCACATTTCCATCCTAGACTTCTACTTCAGGTAATATAGTACTCCTTTTTTAGATGTGATTATAGACCATGAGAGGGTCTCTACTCTGGTCATTTTTACCTCCCAACCAGAAAGTGGTAGAGTTGAAATCCCCACAGAGCATACCTACTGGAACTTTCTCCTCTAGTCTATCCTAGCTTACCTCTCTCCTGCTAAAAGGTGTAGAATTTAAGCTCTAAAACCTAGGTACATACCTTTGGTGGTCTCAGGGTTTCCACTGGCTCACTCTTCCGGGGGAAATCTAAGTGAGCCCTAAGATCAAGCTTTGAAGTTTTGCTTTGGAGAGATATAAGGCCATTCATAAAACTAAGTTGTGATTTAGTAGCCCTCAGGGAAGTCTTTTAACCTCCCATGGCAAAACGAAAGGGTCTTAGTAGGACCATTCCCTATGCATGCTCTGACCTCCAATCATGACATAGCCTGCAGGGTGTTAGAACTAAGTCATTTATGAAAAGAGAATCAAGCTTATAACATACCATCAACAGTAGCAGATAGGAAAGTAGAATACAGCTAGAGATTTTCAGCTCTACCATAATAGGGAGAGGGACAAAAGGGAGGAGGAGAATGAAGACAGCTCTCAGCTGCTATGCTTTGAAGATGAGGAGGTGAGACTCCTTTAATGATCAGACCCGTCTTCCAAGTGTGTTAGTGCAGTCAGCCAACTGCACATAGTCAATGACACTGGCCACCCCGGAGGCAGCCAGGCTGATTTTGACCCTATTTAATATTCTTTGCCTTGCTTCCTAGTGTCCAAGGCTTTACTTCTTTTCTTATAGTACTCTCTCCTCCCAAATCCTGCCCAACCCCTCCCCACTCCCTCTCCCCACTCCCTTTGCTAGCCCCCTACAAACTTTCTAGAGGGGTTCTGTTCAAAAGGGCTTTTATTACACCTTTAAAATAGAGACAGTGTGGTATGGGATATAAATGGCTCATCTAGGAGTCTAAAAGACTTGGATTTAAGTCTAGTCTCTTATATGTGTTACTGTGTTATCTATCTGCATTGGTAGAGGGAGTTCTCATCTTGGGATCTCCCCATACAGATGAGATTGCAGGCATGGGTCAGAAAAATGAAATTGAACAATTGACCAAAGCTGTTGATATGTCTGTAATTTTTCATTATTATATGTTTGCAAATGCTTGCAATAATACTTCTTAATTCTCCCTCATACCACTAGAATCCTAGGATCATAGATTCATAGCTGGTGTGGTTCTCAGAGGTCATGTGATTTTACCCCTTGATGGTGTGTTCATGGAGCTCTAGCACCGCTGGTGTGAGGCTTTGCCAAACCATTTGCAGGGCTGCTCGTCCATGTTTGGAGTTCGTTGCCACTCTACTCTCACCTATGGCTCTGTAGCAGGCCTAGCAGCCACAGCTTGGTAAGACTGTCTTGGCAGACAGGCTAAACCAACAGGCCTCAGACCCATCAGTGAGTGAGGGGGATGTCTATCTCAAGCATGTGAAAACTTCTTTGGTAGAAAGAGTAGATGAGAACAGTTTGTTCAAATAGCCATGAAGGCAGCTAAAGCAAGCACTGTGGAGCACTTAGAGCTTGTCCAGACATCGAAGATGCCAAGTTCATTCACTTGAATGAACATCATGGGCTATCACCAGTCCTATTGAGTTTGTCCTGCTGCTGGACTGTGATGACTCTGGAAGAGAGAGGGAGACTGATGACTCTGCAGCTCAGTCTCACTTAGATCTGATTCATGCACAAGTCAAGACACTACCTCATGATGTCATTGGTCCTTTTAGAAAAGAAAGAATGCACAACAATAGATTAGGAAACTCAGGCCCAGAGTCCCAGACAAGTGAACTGATTTTTATTGAAATCAGTTGCATTGAAACAATTGGTCAATGAACATAGTGATCATACAGGTATGAAATATCAGTCAAATACAGTCCTTATTGTACTATTGAGATATGTCTTTGTCTTAAAAGTTAGGTCAGAATAGCAAGCTTTATATTATATCCACTACCACAGAAGACACATATAGAGGCAAAGGCAAACTCTAATTACCTTTGTAAGAAATAAAAATCAGGGAGTCTGCCCTTCATGAACCAAAGGTGAATTAATGGTGAGCCATGTGAGGCCGTTATTCTCTTTTGGGTAATCTCAGAGAGCAGGAAGGTATTGCATCTGCTCCTCCCCACCCCCACTGTGGGCTCACTTACACCAGTTAAGTTTTGGAGTTCCCTCAATCCCATTAATTTATCTCTTCTCCTGGCAATCTTTACCTCTCTTCAAGACATAACTCAGATGCCTCCATGAAACTTTCCTGATCTCTCCACTCTCCTACCTCTAAGCTGGTAAAGTTTACCCTTCCCTACTATCTGTGTATATGTTGAATTCTCCCTGCCCTCTCCTCTCCAGTATAAACTCTTAGGTGGCAGCATCTTCCTTCCTTCCTTCCTTCCTTCCTTCCTTCCTTCCTTCCTTCCTTCCTTCCTTCCTTCCTTCCTTCCTTCCTTCCTTCCT
>CM053599.1:123713506-123732493 GCA_028646575.1 Pseudocheirus occidentalis
TTCTTTCTTTCTTTCTTTCTTTCTTTCTTTCTTTCTTTCTTTCTTTCTTTCTTTCTTTCATCCTTCCTTCTTCTCCTTCTCCTCTTTCTTTTTCTTCTTCTCACCCAACACCTAGTAAGACATCTTAAGTAGAGAAGACATTCAAAATATTTTTTAAAATTTATTTATTTACTTTTTACATTCAGTTTTATAATCCCTTGAGTTTCAAGTTTTCCCCCCCTCCCTCTCCTCCCTTCCTTCCCCACTCCCCACCATAGCAGCATGCAATCAAATATAGGATCTACAAATACCTTCACATTAAACATTAGTCAGGTTGTAAAGAAGGTTTATAACAAGTGGAGTGAACAATGAGAAAGAGGAGATAAAACAAAAAAAGAGAGAGAGCAAGTAGTTTGTTTCAATCTTCATTTAAACTCTAGTTCTTTCTCTGAATATAGACGTCTCTTTCCATCATGAGTCTTTTGGAGTTGTCTTCTAACCTTACATTGCTGAGAGCAGCCCAGACTATCAAAGTTAGTCATCACACATATGTTGTGTCTGTACTTGTGTATGAATTTCTCCTGGTTTTGCTCTTCTCGCTCAGCATCAATTTATGTAAGTTTCTCCAGGTTATTATGAAGTGTGTCTGCTCCTCATTTGTTATAGCACAATAGTATTCCATTACAATCATATACCACAACTATCAACAAATATTTTTTACTTAAATTGAAACTAAGCTGGATTATATTTGGTAAACTGTACAATGCTTCAAGGGCTCCTATGCAGTGCCATCTTTTCTAACACATATATTTTCCTTGTAATGTTGTAAGGTTGCGAATCTTGGAAAACCATAATCATGAGAGAATCAAAGTTGAGAGTGACCCAAATGACACTGCAGTGATGTCTCCCTCTCCCTCTTCCTCTTCCTCTTCTTCCTCCCTCCCTCCTTCCCTCTCTCTCCCTGTGTGTGCGTATATATGTGTGTGTGTACACATATACATATATACATACACATGCATACAAAATATGTATGTATATATATACACACACACACACACACACACATATATAGGGGCTATATATAAGAAATACTTTAAGTGGTATAGAGAAAATATAGGATCAGAAAAGTACACAAGGTAGTCATGTAGCACTACTCAAATAGTTAAAATGTATAAAAAGACATAGAAAAAGACCTCCACAAATAGAGGATGATATGTTGCCTATATCCTCTGCTCAGGGTCATTGGGAGAATGTTTGCTATTCAGTTATTTTTTGGTTGTGTCTGACTCTTTGTGACCCCATTTGATTTTTTGGGGGGGTTGACAAAGATTTCCTGAGTTGAATGAGCTGGATTTCTTCAGCTCATTTTACAGATGAGGAAACTGAGACAAACAGGGTTAAGTGACTTGCCTGGAGTCACACAGCTTGTAAGCATCTGAGACCATTTTTGAACTCAAGAAGATAAGTCTTTTCAATGCCATGCTCAGCACTCTCGGCACTATGTCACTTAGCTACCCTGGAAGAGTATACATAAAAAGAATTACATAGGATGTGAAGACGGGGATAGTTTGTGATCTGTATGGATGGAAGGGATGCTTGGGTCAATAAGATCAGCATTCTATTGAAACAATCATCCCAGGAACATTTGTTTATAACTATGTCCCACAGACTTGACCACATATCTCTTCTAGCCCTAATTTTCTCAATCACAGTGGCAGCAGGATGTACCTACAGTGCTTTTATGGGGAAATGAGCATCTCCACTTGTAAGCCCACACCAATCAGTGCTAATTAGGGTAGGTTAGGCTTACAGACGAGATCAATTTTGACTTGGAGCTAGTTCAGGATGCTGCTTATCCACATGATAGATGAATTAGTTCCACTGGCAAGTGTTAACCACACTCTCATCTGGTTTAGTAACATGGTTCAAGAAGTACCCCCTGGAGCCGCTTAGTACATGAGCTTGCCAGCTGGACACACTGAACCTATTTAGACAGAATCAGTTGACTTAACCCATTTCTCAAGGGTTGTTTGAGAATAGAGGGTTAGCCCCTAGTGCAAAGATGAATGATTTGCAAAAACAAATCATTTTCATGGTTTACTTTTGCTGGAAAGCTTCATTGATTGAATTTTTGTCAATGAAATAATTTTTAAAAACAATAAGGGAGGATGATTTTAAATTAATTCTTTTTCAATTAGCAAAACTCCCTCTACACTCTCTACTATTGAAAAAGAAAGACAAAACCCCTGTAATAAATATGCATGGTCAACCAAAACAAATTACTTCATTGTCCATGTTAAAAAAAATTCTCATTCTGCACCTTGAATCTTTCACTTCTTTTTCAGGAGGTAGGTACCATGCTTCATGTATGGGGGTATTCAGGGAGGATTAGCACCTCTGGTGTGAGAGCTTGCAGAGCTCTTTTCAGGTCTCCTTATCCATCATTAATTTCCACTTGTCACTCAACTCTCACTAGTGACTCCAAGGAACTGTAGAAAGCCCAGTGGGTACACCCCAGTAAAACTATCTTGGCAGATAGGCTAAACCAGGTTGAGGGTAACCAACAGGCCTCAAACTCATCAGTGAAGTAGGAGAGTCTTTCCCAAACATGTAAAGACTTCTCCTAGTGGGACGGGTAGATGAGAATGATTTGTTCCAGTGGCCACGAAGGCAGCTGAAGTAGCTCTTGGTCAGACATCAAAGATGCCAAAGTCACCCATGGCATCATAGGCCATAGTCAGTCATCCCAACTTTTGTCTTGCTACTATACTTTGATGACTCTGAGAGAAAGAGTGAGGCTGACAACTTTATGCAACACTATTTCACTTAATTCCAATTTATGAGCAAGTCAAGACATCACCCCACAATGTCATGGGTCCTCTTCAAAAATGAAGGACAAATGACAAGAGCAACAACAGCAACAGCAAGCTTCATCGTGGTCTTCTGGAATTATGGTGGATTATTGCATTAATCAGAGTTTTTATGTTTCTCAAAGTTCTATATTTCTATAATGGTATTGTATAAATTTTAAAAAACTGCTTTCACTCTGAATTAACTCATAGAAGTCTTCCTAGGTTTCACTGAAGCTGTTTCTTTCATCATTTTTTATAACACAACAGGATTCTATTGCATTCATAAGCCACAATTTATTTGGTCATTCCCTGATTGGTGGACACTCCATTAGTTTCTAGTTCTTTACTCCTATGAAAAGAGCAGCTATAAGTATTTTTATACACATGGGTCC
The DNA here is from genome assembly GCA_028646575.1 of Pseudocheirus occidentalis. Taxonomy (NCBI): domain Eukaryota; kingdom Metazoa; phylum Chordata; class Mammalia; order Diprotodontia; family Pseudocheiridae; genus Pseudocheirus; species Pseudocheirus occidentalis. The sequence goes on from CM053599.1 coordinate 123,716,730, forward strand.
TTTTCTTCTTTTTTTTTTATCTCCTTGATATATACCTAGTAGTGGTATTGGAGGGTCAAAGGATATGCAAGATTTAGTAACTTTGGGGGCATAATTCTAAGTTGCTTTCCAGAATGATTGGGTTAAACCACAGTTCCACCAATAGTGCATTAATGTGCCTGTTTTTCCAGAGCCCCTCTAACATTTTTCATTTTACCACAATGCCTTTTCTAAAACTTTCACTCCTCAAACTTCCCATTCCTCCTTCATGCCCCCACCCTTTTAGTGGAGATCCTTGTCTCAGATTTCATGGGAAAAAATCACATTCACCAAGAACTGCTCTTTGTTCTCTCACATGCCTCATGTGCCTTTCACTATTATCTCCTCCTTTCTCCCTATAACATGAAGATATTGTCTTTTTTCTTGCCAAGGCAAACCCTTCCTCATGCACAAATAATACATCTCATTTCTTTCTATCTTCTCCAGGAGATTCCCTGCTTTATCTCTACTAATATGCTTATCTTAAGTCTCTCCATGTCTGCTGACTGCTTCTCTGCTGTCTACAAACATGCCAATGTCGCCCTCATCTTCATAAAAAAAATGGATTCCTCTATCCCTGCTAGCTGTCATTTTATATCTTTCCTTTCTTTCATGACTAAATTCCTTGAGAAGATTATCTACAATTAGTGCCTCCACTTCCCTTTCTTTTTCCTTAGCAATAACAACTGAAACGGCTCTTTCCAAAGTTACCAATGATTTCTTAATGTCCTTATCTAATGGTTTTTTCCATCAGTCCTCATTCTTATGGAATTCTCCACAGCCTTTGGCATTGTTGATCACCTTTCTTTTCTCAATATTTTCTTTGATCTAAGTTTTCAGGAAATGTTTCTCTTCTGACTCTCCTCCCACCTCTTCAACTGCTTCCTTCTCTGTCTTCTTTGCTGCATCTTTATCCAGGTCATGGCTTACTAACCATAGTGAGTCTTCCAAAGTTCTATCTTTGGCCTTCTTTTTTTTCTTCCTCTATAATATTTCACTTGATGATCAGATCAGCTCCTGTAGATTCAGTTATCATCTCTATATAGTTGATTTTCAGGTCTATTTGTCTAGCCCTAATCTTACTCTTGATCTTCAAACTCACATCTCCAACTGCCTTTTGGACATATTGAACCATTATGTAGATAGCTAAATTTCAAAGTGTCCAAAACTGAATTCATTATCTTCCCACCCCTCCCCTCAATAATCCCATCTTTCTAACTTTCCTGTTACTTTTCAGGGCACAATCATCTTCCAGTCATCCAGACTCCCAACGTAATTGTCACTCTTGACTCTTCACTCTTTCGCTCCCCATATCCAAATCAATTCCCAGGTCCTTTCATTTCTACCTTTGCAGCATTTCTTGAGTCTCTTCTGAGACATTACAATCACTGGTATAGACCCTCATCACCTCTTGCTGGGACTATTGCAATCTTGTGTTGGTTGGTCTCTGTGAATCAGTGCTTTCCCATTCCAATCCATCTTCTATTGATCTAAAAAGTTGATTTTTCTTTTTTTTTTTGGAGGGCAGTTGGGGCTAAGTGACTTGCCCAAGGTCACACGGCTAGTTTTTTTGGGTAGAGTGTCTGAGGCTGCATTTGAACTCAGGTCCTTCTGACTCCAAGGCCGGTGTTCTATTGACTGCGCCACCTAGCCACCCCAAAAAAGTTGATTTTTCTAAAGAGCAAATCTGACCATGTTATCTCTCTAATTAATAAACTCCAGTGGCTTCCCATTTCTTCTAGAATCAAATATAAAATCTTCTGTTTGACTTTTAAAGCCCTTTATAACCTGACCCCTCCTTATTTTTCTAGCTTTCTTGTACCCATTCCCCTCTATATACCTCACAATTCAATACTGACCTTCTTGCTATCTCTTGCACAATTCCATCTCCCGACTCGGTGCTTTTTCTCTGGCCATCCCCATGTCTAAAATGCTTCCCCTCTTTATCTCTACTTTTTGGTTTCTCTGGTTTCTGTCAACTCAGCCAAAAGCTCATCTTCTGCAAGAAACCTTTCCCAATCCTCTTGTATTTTAGTTTCTTTTCTTTTAAAAATATTTATTTTTGGTTTTCAACATTTCCTTCTATAAGTTTCAAATTTTCTCCTTCTCCTCCCTCCCCTAGACAGTAATGCAATCTGATATAGGTTCTGCATACTCATTCCTATTCAATGTATTTTCACATTAATCATGTTATATAGAAGAATTAGAATGAATGGGAGGAACCATGAGAAAGAAAAAAAAACCCAAAATGAACAAAAAAAGGAAAATAGTCTGCTTCGCTCTGCATTCAGACTCTCTGGTTTTTGTATGAGTCTTAGTTCCTTTTCTTTATTAATTATCTCCAATTTGTCCTGCATATAACTTGTATGTATAGAATTCTTTCCATGTTGTCTCCTCCATTAGACTGTGAACTCCTTGAGAGGAAGGATTTTTTTTAAACCTTTCTTTGTATCCCCAGTGCTAAGTATAGTGCCTGGCATAGCAGATGAGCTTAATAAATGCATATAGACTTGACTTTGTGGTCAATATTTATTAATCTAATAGGTGGAGGTGGAGCCTTAGAGTTGCTTAAATTTGCATTTCTCTCTTTATTAGTGATTGAAAGTATTCCCCCTCCCTCTCACATGCTCACTGATAGCTTGGTTTCTTCTTAGAAGATGAAATGTGTTCTTTAGAAAATAGCATTATTGGGGCAGCTAGGTAGTGTAGTAAATAGAATACTGGCCCTGGAATAAGAGGGACCTGAGTTCAAATACAGCCTCAGACACTTAAGACAAAAAACTAACCCTGTGACCTTGGGCAAGTCACTTAACCCCATTTGCCCTGCCCTCCCTGCTCCAAAAAGCAAAAAGCAAAACCAAAACCCCAAACCCTGCTTTATTAAAACTGTCTTATCAATTGGAGACTGATAAATCTCACTTTACTCTTATTCTGGTAAATTTAAATCACTGACTGATTCAATATATTGTGGAAAATATTATATTTGTGTACTCTGATATAAACAAATGAAAATACAGAATTCTAAAACTAGTCATTTGAGGTATTATATTATCTACCTACTCTACTAATTATTGATACTTAATCAGTATCAAATTGTTTTGTTGATTGTTGCTTTCTGGTACACAGTGTGAAATCTGCTATTGCTAGGTCCTTATAATTCTCCGCCCCTTTCCCTTGATATTTCCCTTGATATTCTTGAGTTTTTGTTTCTCCATATGAATTCTGTTATTATTTTTCTAGCTCTATAAAGTAATGCACTCATAATTTGACCAATATAATTCTAAATATTATCTTTATTATTATTATTATTATTATTATTATTATTATTATTATTATTATTATATTGGCTCAGACAGCAATGAACAGTCCCCCAATTACTTAAATGTCTTTATTTAAGTAAAGAGTATTTTGTCATTATAATCATATAGTTCCTGAATATAGCTTGATAAATAGAATCTAAAATATTTTATACATTTTATAGTTTTTTTAAATGAGAATTTCTATTTCTCTCTTCTTATCTGGTGTTGCTGGTAACGTACAGAAATATTGATGTTTTATGTTGATTGATTTTATATCCTGAAACTTTGCTAAATAACTAATTAACTAAATTAATTTTTAGTTGTTTCTCTAGGGTTACATAAATCATCAAATAATCTGCCAAATGGATAATTTTGTTTCTTCTTTGCTTACACTTGTTCTCTCAATGTCTTCTTATTGTCTTATTGGTATAGGTAGCAGTTCTAGCACTATATAAAATAGAAGTGGCAATAATAAACATTCTTGCTTAATCCTTTGTCATATGGGAAATCAAGGGATATTTCTAACTAAAGGTATCCTACAGTGAATCCTTCTGTAAAGCAAAATTTCATTTTGTAATGAATACTTACCTCAAATGATCAGTTTTAGAATTCGGTATTTTCACTTGTTTATATCAGAGTACACAAATATAACCACATTTTTAAAAAGTCATAATGTATTAGAATACGTATATTTTTCTTTCCCTTTCCAATTCCTTCCTATCCCTTCCTGCTCCTACAGATCACTTCTTTTACCTGCCCAACTTTTGATAGGTTTTATGAGAGCATTTTTGGAGACTATGAAAGGTATTGGGATGGAAAATATAATAAGGGGGAAAGTCTGTTTCAGGGGTAAAGAGAGGATGTTAAATTCATACTGGCACACTATGCTTTGGCTAAAAGGTAGATGAAGGAAAGATTCAAAGGTACTGGTCAAAATGATGTTTAGGAATTATTTGTGGGCTTCATTATATTTTCTCTGGCTCCAACAGGCTCATGGAATCCTAGAAATAAGGGAAATTTTTAGAAATTATTTAATTCAACCTTTTCGTTTAATGCATGAGGGAATTGAGGGAAACTTAGAAGCGTTAACACATTTTTCCAGAGTAACATAGGTTATTTGTCAATAACACAGTCAAGATTAGAAGACAGGTCTTTTGATTTGTAGTACCATATGCTACTCTCCAATCTAATGTCAATTGTAGAGTTGGGGAAAAAAAATCAGTGAAACAAAAAGCAATTTGTATTATTCAATGTCAATTTGAATATAATTAGCTCATTCAAATGAAGTAAGTGTCAGTAACAAAGCAGAATAAATATTTTCAGTTGTCATTGCTAAAAAGTCTAATTAGTAAGCTTATGCAATGGATGCCCAGTCTGTTCTTCTATTATTTTAAGCAAAGTGGCAATATGATTTTCATTGCAATTTTCCTAAGTCCATCAGTCTATGAAAATTATCTAGACAACGGGAAGACTGAATTAAAAGAAATCCCAACTCCTCATCTTGGTTATCTGTTTATAATGAAAGCTTTTATTGGTAATGTCAAATTAGCCAAAGGGTAAGAATCCCCCTAGAGTAATAGAAACGCTTGTATGTAGCATGCATGTATGTATGTATTTTTGGGTAAATCAGGGACTTTAAATCTTTTTTTGTGTAATAGGCCCCTTTGTTGATCTATGAATCCATTGGACCTCTTTTCAGAATAATCTTTTAAAATGCATAGAGTAAAATGCATTGGATTGCAAAGGAAACCAATTATATTGAAATAAAAAACATGAATTTTTCAGACCCCAGGTTAGATGAATGGAAAATTGGACTGAAATCTATAAAAGGAGAGATTTTTATTACCGCAATGACAATGTACAATTTATTCATTGTGTTTCCCTTCTTGATATTGTCTAATCTCTTAGATTTCATATGATATCAATTTAAAGAAAATATAATTATGTATATACTTAAGGAACCAAGAAAGCAAATGATTCCTATCTTTTACCATTAATGATCCTAATGGAATCTGGTAAATGGTATAGAAAATAATGATTGTATGCTACACTATTAACTTTTAACTAGACCTTGAAGACTGTATCATTGACTTCTTATTTCTATTTTTCCAGCTTGGCTGCTAAAATCTTTGGACATAAATCCTGAGATAAGGGCTGCTGGAGAGGAGCTATTCAAAGTAGCTCCCCAGAGATCGGTCCTATTCTGCAGTCTTTAAGTGTATCTTGACCTGGTTCCAGAATCCTGTGGGCTGAAAATACCACTGGGCAAGTCAGCAGTGAGACTATGCTTAGAGACAAGAGTACGGACCTCAACAGAGCTTAGTCAATATCACTGTTACATCCTTCCAAGGCTACTCCCTGACTTTTAGGTATAACTGCCATTTCCCAACTCTCATTAATTTCAAGGGTCTTAGTAGCTCAACTGGACCAGAATTTGTTGCAGAGAAACTTCAATAATGTACTTCTACCTGTCTGAGACTCTGGAGATAATTGAAAATATGATTCCATAAAAGGAACCCAAATGGCAAATTTATGACTGAAAGGCTAGCATGTGTTCTGTTACCAAGTTCCAGGAATTTTGAATTGAGCATCTCAGAGATGGGTTCTGTTCAGGCTTTGATTTGAATATGGATGGGCTTTCTGAGCTTACATAAGTTGAAATATCAAATTGTAATGAAGCATTTCAACATCGTAGACAGTTCACTTATATATTCTTTTCTATTTAACTGATGATAGTAGGGGAAAGAACATGGGTCTTCAAGTTCAAGTCCCAGGTGTGACACTTGTTGGCTATGTCACTTGGACCAGTTCACTTAACCTTTTAAAGTTCTATCTGGAAAAATGAATATAATACCAATTGCATCACTCATATCTCCTGGGGTTGTTGTTAGGAAAAGATGTTGTAAGCTACAAGTTACTATATGAATGTAAGCTATTCTTATTAATTCTAGAATTATGGGAAATGTTTAGCTTGGAGAAAAGAAACCTCGATTTGAAGGCCGAATATGTATGAGAGCGATTAGACTTGATTTGCTTGTCCCCAAAAGGAAAAACTAGAGCACTGTGTGAAAGATATAGAAAGGCCATTTCTGGATGAATATAAGGAAAAAGTTCTTAAGAATTGCAAATATTCAGAAGAATGGTCCACTATGGGAGACAATGGTTTCTTCTGCATTGGAGTACTTCAAGAAGAAACAGAGTATTCAGATGTGAGTAGAGCCAGATAGCATCTGTGGTACTTTCCAACTCTTTGATTCTATGATAATGTGTCAGCAAGAGTCTGCACATGATAAGGAAAAAACTTCTCAGTTCCAATATCACAACATAGGGAGAGCAATAGTTGAAAAAAAATAGAATCATAAGCTAGAAGAGACCTTAGTGATCAGCTATTTCAACCTCTTCATTTTTGTAGAATATGAAAATGAGATGCCCAAAGGTTAAAGTATTTGTCCAGGATCTTATAGCCACTTAATGATAGAGCTAGAATTAAAGAAAATAATTTAAAATCAAGCTTTTATGGAAATAAATCAAGAAGTGATACCATTTTCTCTTTAGGCATACATACTATTTGTTCACCAGTGACAACCTTTTAAATGCCACATCTTACTTTCCATTTTAGTCTTTGAGATTTAGTAAGCCTTCCAAATCTATTTATCTTTTCTTAACATACAAATTATCTCTTATAATTTACTTAGAAATGTTCTATTAATGTATGTGCCTCTGGAGCTTATAAATAGATGTCTGGAATACTCACAATCAAGTTGAAGAAACAGAACCACAAAAGCAAAAGTAAGGACCAATGCCTTGACCCTGGGAGGTATGATTCTTTAGAGTTCTATGTTACAGGAATACTGAACCTCAGCCTGAAAACTGAGCAGTAAATGGGTGGTATGAATGAAGGACTTTAATTATTCAGAAATCTACTTGATATTTCATTTTGCTAATATCAAAATTATCTGATAATTTCTTGCTGTATTTGCCGACAATTTCATCTCTTATAATTGAGAGGAATCTATAAGAAGAACAGATATCTTAGTCTAATTTTGACCAAAAAGGATGAAATAATTATTTAAAGTGAAAATGACTAGATTATCTTAGAGTTCATGAGTCAAAAAAGGAGGAGACCTGGGCATTTACCTTAAACTTTGGGACTGACAATTCAATAATCATGTATTAAGTACCAGCTATGTACGAGACACTTAGGCAGTGAAGATTCAAAGTTAAAAAAAGCAAGTCATAAGTTGACTGTTCCAAAAGTAGAAAGGGCTCAGAGGTCATCTGATTCAAGAAGAGATAGAATATTCAGGTGTGAGTTTGGCCAGATAGCATCTAAGGTCCTTTCCAACTCTTTGATTCTGTGATAATGTGTTAACAAGAGTCTACACATGAGGAAAGTAAGTTCCAAGAAGATTAAGTCACTTGGCCAAGGTCACAGAGGTGGTAATGGTCAATTGTGAACGGAAGTCCTCTGGCTCTACATAGAATGGTGGCAGTATTGGTTCTTTTATACCATGCTGCCTCTTACTAAATCTGAATATGATATCACTGCCAAAAACTCTAAAAGAAAATACAGTTCAGTAAGGGTATGGGTATTTACAAGTGAAAGTCTTATTAGAAAAAATATCCCAATAAAGAAGAAAGGGAGAAGACATCTGAAATAAATATGGCTACATTGGGAACACTCCAATTCAATTCAAACAGCTTTAAAAATGCATTTTAATGATGCCTTTTAAGCCATTTTTGTATATTTTCCCACTTCACCCCCTGTCCATCCCTGACAATAATGTCTCTTTTATAAATAAGAAAAACAGCAAGGGAGAACCAATAGAACAGAGTGACTATATTGGATAGTCTGCAATGTTTTATACTACTATGGAAAGGAGGGAAGTAGACTTGTTCATCTTTTCTCTGGGGCCATTAAAGTGATTCAGTGTTAAAGAAATAGCTATTAGGACAGTGTTGCAGAACCAAGAATTCACGGAGGAGAGTGAAATATAAGAAGACTAGAAAAGTAGGAAAGGGTCAGGTTGTGAAGAGTTTTAAATGCTAAACATAGGAGTTTATATTTTATCTTAGAGATTACAGAGCCAGTGGAATTAATTGAACAGGCTGGAGTAGGCAGGCTCTCAAGAAAAATTACTTGGACAGCTACAAGGTCGATGGATTGCAGTGAAGAGAGAGTTGAGGCAGGGAAATTAATTAGAAAGCTATTGAAATTGCTCAGGCAAAGGATGATAAAGGCATGAACTATGATGGTGGCTATGTGAGTGGAAAGAAGGAGCAGAATACAAGAGACCTGATAAAGGTAGAAATGATAAGATTTGGCAATGGATTAGATATGTGGGATGAGTGAGAATTAGGTCTCAAGGATGATCTCAAGATTATAAATCTGCATGACTGTGGGGGGTCAGTTATAGTTCTTTTAACAGTAAAGGGGAAATTTAGAAGAGGGGGTTGTTTATGGTGAGAGTTCTGTTTTGGGCATATTGAGTTTGAGACACTTATGGCATATCCATTTCAAGATGTCCAAAAGGCAACTGGTTATAGGAGACTGGATCTCAGGAGAATTGACTAATGCTGGATCTATAGACCAATTGTCTACCTAGTGATGATAATTTAACTCAGGGGAGCTTATGAGATTAACAAGTGAGAGAATGGTAGAGAGAGAAAAGAGAGGAGTGCCCAGAACAGTGTTGAGGGAGAGGGGTTAGTAGACTTAACTTGCATGAAGATCCAGCAAAGAAGACTCAGGAGGAGAGGTAAGAGAAAGAGGAGGAGAAGCAAGAGGGAGAAATGTCTTAAAAACCTAGAAAGGAGAGAACGTCTAGGAGGATAAAATGACAAAGTCAAGTGTTGCAGAGAGGTCAAAAGGATAAGGATTGAGAAAAGCCATAGATTTGATGATTAAGAGATTAGAGAGAACAGTTTCCACTTACTGAGTTCAGAAGCAAGGTGGCAGAAGGTTAAGAAGACAATAAAAGGAGAAGTAGAGACATTGAGTATAGAAGGCTTTCTCAAGTTAAGAATGGGAGACAGGATACAAGATAATTGCTAATGAGGATAGTCAGATCAAGAGAAAGTTTCTTCAGGTTAGGAAGACATTGGTGTGTTTATAAGTATCAGAGAAGGAGCCAGTGGACAGGGAGAAATGGAAGATTATTGGGGGGTGGTGTTAGATAGGAGACAATCTTCAGGAGAAGAAAGGGAGAGTTGGTATCAAAGATACCAGTAAAGGAGTTTGCTTTGTCAATGAGAAGGGCCATTTTTTATAAAAGAAAAAATGGAGGACATAATGATGTGATATGGAAAGGAAGGAACAAGAAGGGACTCTCATTAAATGTTCTGAATTTTTTCAGTGAAGTATGAAGCAAGGTCCTTAGCTGAGAGGGTGAGAGGGGGAAAGAGTATGGTTTTATGACTTTCTCTAGCTTCAATAAGCAGCATGTGACTTGGAATGAAGGAGGCCACTGGTGGGAATACAGCAGGGTTGAGATTTGGCAAGATTTAAGTGCTGATAGGGCAAGTGGGAAAGAGATTTGAGTATGGGGAGAGTATAGAATTGAACTAGTTCACTAAAGGATCAAAACAGGAAAGGGAGGAGAATGTAATCAGGGCAAGTTTGTTGGTCTAGGAAAGAAATGAGAAGTCACGAGGTAAAGAACTACATTGAGTCATAAAGCATAGAGAAGGATGGAAAGATAAAAGATAAAGGAATTTCAGAGTGGATAAGCATGAAAGTAGAATAATTAAAGGTGATAGAAAGAGTGAGGGAATGATCATCTCTGTGTGTAGTTGGGTTGGAGTTGGAGGAGTAAGTAGGTCATTGGAACTGAGTAAGCTGAGGAACTGGAAAGTTAAAGTATTTGAGGGAGCATCAATATGTATGTTAAGTATGAGGGCACGCACTAGGGTGGAGAGAGACAGACTATAAGGTAGGCACTAAAAGCAGTACCACTTAATTTCCATTTTGTTTACATCTCTCTCCAAAGGAGTATGTATTAAAATGTAAAGGGAAGAGCAAAACATGGTTAAGAGGGAATTGGAGCCCAAGAGAGGTAAGGAGGCAGTAAGACAGCATCCAACTGCTTTACAATTCAGTTGTCTAGTACCACTCTAATAATATCCCAGGGTGTATGGGGTGTTCAGAGAGGACTAGCACCTCTGGCACAAGGGCTTGCTGAGCCCTTTTCGGGGCTGCTCATTCACCTTTGGTGTCCACCTGGCATTTAACTCTCACTTGTGGTTCCAAGAAACTGTAGTATGTGCAGCATCCACACCCAGTAAAGCCATCTCAGCAGACAGGCTAAACCAGGTTGAGGGTAACCAATAGGCCTTAAACCCATGTTTGGGGAAGTATTTGCTATGAGCATGTGAAGACTTCCCCCAGTGGAATAGGTGTACGGGAACAATTTGTTCCAACAGCCATGAAGATAGCTGAAGCAGGCACTGTGGAGCACTTAGAGTTTGGGCAGACATTGAAGATGCCAAGGTCCACTGCATCCTGGACCACTGTCAGAAATCTTGACTTGTTATGCCACTAGATTTTGATGACTCTGGAAGGAGAGTGAGGCTAATGACTTTGTGTAATTCTGCCTCACTTAAATCCAATTCTGGAAGAGTCAAGACATCATACCTTTGAAATTATTGGTCCTCTTAGAAAAAACAAAGGACAAGCAACTATTACATCCCAAAGTCTTCAAAGGACTTGTGGTATGCTTTCATTGCGAGCAAAATTAAGTAAACGCAACCTATTGATGTTGTTGTTGTGGTGGTGATTAGATTAGTTCATAGATCTAGGTTACTAGGTCATGGGAATACTAAAGATATAATGTATCTTGATTTCAACAAAGCATTTGACAGTGTTTCACAACAATAGAAAATTATAGCCTTGATGAAAGTAACTTAGGTGGTGGTGTAGGTATTGAAAAACTATACCTAATCAATAAAAAACTGATCAATGGATGTGAACCTAAAACAAGGGCTTTTCTGTGTCATGGACCCCTCTTTTAATCTGGTGGAAGCCTATGGACTCCTTTTAAAAATAATATTTTTAAGTGTATAAAATAAAATACATAGAATTACAAAGGAAACCATTTATACTGAGAACATGTAACAGCAATATTATTTTGAGAATGACTTTAAGTGTTGACTACTTTTTGACTATTATAATTACCTAAATTAACTATAAAGGATATACGAAGAAAGATACTATCTACATTTGGAGAAGGGACTGATAAATAGAAGGATATATAGAATAATTTTACATTTATATGTATAAAAACACATACATACCTATTTGTATCTATTGGTAGCCATCTTAGGGGGAGTGAGAAAAAAGAAAATTACATGATAACTTTATTATATACTTAAAAGAAAAAGCAAGTTGTACATAATAGACTTACAGTTTTAGGTGAAATAATCTTTTTTATTATACCATGTTGTGGAATTGCTTATTTTATTCCATAAATTAAAATTAAAAAAATAAAATGATCAGAGTATCAGAAAAAGTATGTTTATGGACTCCCACTTTAAAAACTCCTGACCTAGAAGGAAGTCTCTGTCTTTTATTCTGAAGCACTTGGTATTTTTAATCAATTTCTGTCTGTTTATGATGATGTGGATAGCATAAAATCATAGTATTTAAAGTTGGAAAGGATCTTAGGGATGATCTAATCCAACTTCTTCATTTTCATAAGGAAATGGAAATCTTGAGAAGGCAAGTGATTTGAGCAATCTCATAGGGTTTATCACACAGGTGGAATTTGAATCCAGGACCTCTATTTAGAAATCCAGTAGTGTTTCTACCATATGTAGAAAACTAGTACTTTGTTGCTTGTTTCAGCTATTCGAGTGCCATTGAGCCTCGCCTTTGATTGTGAGGAATTTGTTGGAAACAGTGTATATTCCTGTGGTGCTTAATAGACCTAAAAGAGTTTGGAGAGCTTTCCTGCCCTTAACTGGCCTAATGTCATCACATGGAGCCCAGGGTGGGAGAAGCTTTCTGAAAACATGAAACAGGAAGGGCAGAACAGGAAGGAGCAGAGCAGATAAAAGCTCAAGCACAAGCTGGGATCAAGCAGAACTAAGAGGGAGAACGTTTGTGATGTTTGGTACTGTCTTTTCTGTTTGTGTTGATATTACTTCATCAGAATGAAGCATTCTGTTTTTTGAAAGAGGACCTTACCAGAAGGCTTGAAAGAAGATTTTACTGCTGATACAGAAGACTTGAAAGAGGACTTTACTGCTGATACAGAAACCTGGAAAGAGGACTTTACTGCTGTTTACAGAAGTCCTGGGACTTTACTGTTGATTTGTATTTGATTTCTCAGACATAAGCTTTGTCTGTTGGCTTTTGTTACTTTGTCAGACAGAAAGTGAATTGAGATGATAGTGCCAGCAAAGCGTGTAAATATTGTTGTAGCTCTGTTAAGCTTTGTCTTCCTATAAACAGAAACTTCGAAGTGCTTTGAGTGGAATAGTTTCCATGGGCTGAGATATAAAACCAGAGCAGAGAGCTGCCTGTGTGTGAATCCAGGCAAGAGCTGGGGGTATGGAAGTGGAGCCATGGGGTTTGGAAGTCAGCCTCGAGTTAAGATGAAAGAAGACTTGACTTGGGTACTCTATATTGATTGAGGAGATTGTGACCTACTGAATGATATGTTTTGTTTAAGACTATGTGGCCAGCTTAGTAATAAGTTTTTATTTTATATTGTTGGGAATGTTGTGCTTTAGTTTCTCGAATGTTTTGCTTTAGTTTATTGCTGAATAAATAGTTCACTGTACTATGCAATTAGATCCTTAAAGTTATTCACAGCAGCAGTCCTTAGGAGAGCTGCTCATGATTGGTTTTACAACGTACTGTTTTTTTTTAAAAATTCATTTGTTTATTTTCTTTTAGTTTACAAGATTCAGTTCTAAAGTTCCTTGAGTTTCAAGTTTCCTCCCCTCCCTCTACTCCCCCCTCCCCCCTGCCCAACCATGGCGGCATGCAGTCAAGTATAGAATCTGCAAATACTTTCACACTGGACATTAGTCTGGTTGTATAGAAGGTAAAACGTACTATTTGAAGGCCTAACAATGCCTGGCCTTTGTATAACCTGTCTCCCATATTTGTAATGCTCTCCCTCCTCATTCCCATCTCTTAGAACTCCCAGCTCCCTGTATACCTCTCTTTATACCTTAGGCAGCACCTCTTATGAGTCCTTTCCTCTTCCCCTAAGCTGATGGTGTGCTCTATGATTCTTGAAGTGAGAAATTTGGTAGTTGCTTTGCCTTTTCTTTCTATTTAATTTTCTGTGTACATGTATTCTTCAAGTGAAGCATAAACTCCTTAAGCTCAAAAAATTGTTTCAGTGTTATCTCTTTGTATCCCAAATGTTTAGTGCAGTATCTTACACTTGGTAAATGCTTTTTGAATTGAATTGAACATGAAAAAGACTTAGTAATTTTAGTTAAATTGATCAATAAACACTTGTTATGCACCTACTATGTGCCAGGCATTGTGCTAAGGGTTAGGGATGCAGAAAGAGTCAAAGACAGTCCCTCTAATTGACTACAAGGATCACAATGAATCAATGATACAAAAGGGCTTAAAAAAAAGATCTTGTCACTTTTATTGAGTCAGTTTCAAGGGAGGTAGTGGTCCTACTGTTCTTTGCTGTCATCAGATAATGTTTATAACAATGTGATTATATTCTGGGGGACTGTTGCAGGAGTGTGCTAGTAAATGTTTAATAACCGGTTCTATGAGAAAAAAGTATATATAATAAGCTTTTAAGCTTAATCTGCATTGCTAACACGTTCATTACTTTCTGAATTCTAAATAATCAAAACAATAAACAGATCCAGATTTGCTAATTACTGAGGTGTAAATGTTCATATTGAAAATTTATCAATCAGTTCTCTGAGTCCGAGTTGGCTCCAATGCACACACTCTAACATCTGTTGCTTATCCTTTATTTTTTGAAGAGGATTAATAACACCACTGGGCAATGTCTTGACTCATGTATGAACTGGATTTAAGTGAGGCAGAGCTGAACAAAGTTGTCAGCCTTGCTCCCTCTTCTAGAGTCGTCTAAGTCTAGTGGCAAGACAAAACTCAAGATGACTGGCAATGGCCTGAGATGTAGAGGATGACCTTGGCATCTTCAATGTCTGATCAAACTCTGAGCACTCCACAGAGATTGCTTCAACTACTGTCATGGCTGTTGGTACAAATTGTTCTCATCCTCCCATTTTTCCAGGCAAAGTCCTTACATGCTTGGAGTAGATACCAGTTACTCTTAACCTGGTTTAGCCCATCTACCAAGATGGTTTTGCCAATTGCACATGCTACAGCTTCTTGTAGCCACAGGTGAGAGTTGAGTGCTAAAAGGTGGATGAGAAAAGGGCTGAAAAGGGCTCAGCAAACCCTCACCCAAGAGGTTCTCCTTGAATACCCCATATGTCATGGATCCTATCAGCAAACTGGAGAAAATACAAGAGGATGGCAACCAGTAGGCAGTGGTTCTCAACCTTCCTAATGCCGGCACCCTTTAATATAGTTCCTCATGTTGTGGTGACCCGCCCCCCAATCATAAAATTATTTTCGTTGCTACTTCATAACTGTACTTTTGCTACTGTTATAAATTGTAATGTAAATATCCGATATATAGGATGTATTTAAATTGAACATAATCCACAGGTTGAGACCTGCTAGGGTGAAGAGTTTAAGAATTTATTATCTCTTATAAAGAATGACTAAAGACCCTGGGAATATTTGGTTTGAAGAAAAGAATATTTGATGGGTACAGGATAGCTGTCTTCAAATATATGATGGGTTATCATGTAAAATAAAGTTTAGACTTATTCTATACAGACCCAGATGGATCAATTATGATTAATGAGTAAAAATGACACACAGACAATTTTCAGTTTAATATAAAGTACTTCTTAACACTTGAAATTGTTTATGAACAGATTGGACTAGTACAATGGAAATAACATTGAATTTTGGAGTAAAAGGACATAGGTTTAAATCTTGGTTAATAATAATAATGATGATGATGAAAATAACTAGCATTTATAAAGCATTTTTAAGATTTTCAAGGTACATCGCACATATTAACTCATTTGATCCTCATAAAAACCCTGTGATCTAAATGCTGATGCTTTCTTTTATGATCTTAGGCAAGACACATTCCCTGAGCCTCAGTTTCTCATGAAATAAAATGGGGGAGTTGAACAAGATGACCTCTAGTGTCTTTATAGCTCCAAATGCTGAATTTTATCATCTTATGGGCCATCTCATAAAGTGGCAAGCAACCCGTCACTCAAATGTTCAAGTAGAACAGTTTGTTAATTTTTTTGCTTTAGTATAATATATAATACAGATTATATATGGTATATATTATGCATATAATATAAATACTCTAAGTATTCAGTATAATAATGATGATGATGATGATG
>CM053599.1:123732993-123751975 GCA_028646575.1 Pseudocheirus occidentalis
TGTGTGTGTGTGTGTGTGTGTGTGTATACATATGTATGGATATATTATATATACCCATACATACATTCATATATGTAGGTATACATACACAGATACTTGTATATCACATAACATGTATTTATCTTTAAATATAATTAATGTAAATTTCTGTCTTGTTTTGGTGGTAAAAAGAAATTTTAATTTAAAAAATTTTAGTGTTTATTAGATAATTTAATGAATATATTCTAGTTTTCCATAACATTAGTCGTCTACAGTAAGGAATCTAAGCTATTTTACCAGTATGACTAGGGAAACACTGGACTAGGGGGAAACAATGACAAGGACTATGTTTATATCTCTTCTAAGATTAAGTAATTATTTCCTTACAAGTGTTACCACTAACATTGATGAGAGAAAGCAGTATTCCATGATGCTTGCAATTATTAACTGATAAAATTTACCCTAATTAAAACATCCTTGAATAAGGTCTTTTTTAGTTTAATTGAAATTAGGACCCTTAGAGATAAACATTTTTTCCTGATGAATCTTGTCAAAAAAAAAAAACCCAGTACGTACAATAAACAGTATTTGAAAGCTAAGGAAATTGCATTAACTCCATACAAAGCAAATTTATTTTTTTTTAAATTTTTCTTTCTTTTCTCTCTCTTCCATCCTTTCCTTGATTGTGTTTTGTTAAAAACCTATGCAAACTACACCCATAGTTTTCTCTGAACTACTAGTTTAGTATTTGTTTAGTTATTTTTTTTATTCATGTCTGACTCTTTATGACCCTATCTGGGGTATTTGTGGCAAAGATACTGGAGTAGTTTGCCATTTCCTTCTCCAGCTCACTTTATGGATGAAGGAACTGAGGCTGACAGGGTTAAGGGACTTCCCCAGGGTCACACTGCTAGTAAGTGTCTGAGGCTGTATTTGAACTCAGGTCTTCCTGATTCCAGGCCTGGTACTCTATCCACCACCAGTTTAATAACCTTGTCAATAAATGAAATGGGTTAACAAGCACAATCTGTTCTTAATGAAGCTATTTTATTTTTTGTGTGTATGTGATCTCTGTCTCCATTTGTAGATATCATTATCTCATTAATATTACATTCTAGAATCTGGATAGAAAAGTATCACTGGATACATAACTTTTTTTTTAACACTTAACGTCTTTCCTTTCTCACTAGATCTCTCCCCTTCCTCCTTTTCTGTCAACTTTGAGAGTTTTACCACCAACCTCCTCATAGCACAAAGGATGGAGTTTTATTATTTGCAATTATTCTTTTCCTCATCATACAGATAGGGAATGTCAAGATCTTGCCATTTTCTCTTTTATGATATCATAGTCCCTTCTATTCAAAACTACCACTGACATTTGGCACTCTTCTCAATCCTTTCCAGTAGCACGATCAGATGATATTGCTTAAGTAATCTTTCTGTTACAGCAATGCTATATCACTTTCTCTCCCAAAGTCCACAGCTGTATTGCCTTCAGCAGAAGGAATGGGAGAAAGAGCATGGCTAGCATGCGGCTGTCATAAAATGAAGTGCCTCAGGCTGATTCCTCTCATGAAGCAAGCCACCAGAATTTGGTCTCCTCCTTTCATGTGGTTCCCCTGACCCCATTCTGTATGGAAATACCCCCCCTGCCTCTGCCACCCTTAACTTTGGAGCTGTCGTTCCAGAATACATGTTCCTGCCTACCCCAGTGGATCTAGTATCTAATAGATTTCTGGCTCGCCCACTCTCTCTGAAGGGCTCACCTGGTAACTGCATGCTAATCCCAACACACCTGGTTTCCTCCTCCCTACCCCACAGGGGTGTGTGAAGCACAATTCCCCTTCTTGGTTCTATTTTACTATGTAACCCTCAAATTTCCTATGCATTGATTTTTAAAGCGAGTGCCACTTTACACCAACATCATATTTTCTCTATCTCTGTCTCTCTGTCTCTGTCTCTATTTGTTTCTCTGTCTTTGCCTGTCTTGCTCTGTCTCTTCTGCCTCTCTCTCAATCTCTGTCTCTGTCTGTCTGTCTGTCTCTGTCTGTCTCTGTCTGTTTGTCTCTCTTTCTTTCTCTCTCTCTGTCTCTCTCTCTCTCTCTGTCTCTCTGTCTCTCTCTCTGTCTCTCTGTCTCTCTCTCTCTGTCTCTCTCTCTGTCTCTCTGTCTCTCTGTCTCTCTCTCTCTCTCTCTCTCTCTCTCTCTCTCTCTCTCTCTCTCTCTCTCTCTCTCTCTGTCTTCCGTGTACTTCATGAGATCAAAGAATCACAGAACATGGATAAGAAAGGAACCTCAGAGGCCATCTGGTACAATTCATACCTGAACAATGTCTGATCACTCTACAATAATCCCAACACAGATCACCCAATCTTCATTTGAAGACATCAAGAGAGGGACATCCCTCTATCACTCACAGCAGCAAGATCATTCTACTTTTTGGGGGGCAATTCTAATTGTCAGAAAGGTTTTCTCCCCTTCATACTGAGCCAAAAATCTGTCTCTGCAACTTCTGACCATCGCAGATTTTGCTTCCCGCAGTGAATCTAAAGAAATCTAATCTTACTTCCCATGTAACATCCTTTCAAATAATTGAAAATAGCTAGCTTACTTCTCTGCACCAAGCTAAATATATCCATGTGTTTTTTTTTTCATTCAATCCTTGCATGGCATGGCTTCTTGGTCACTTCTCTGGATTTTCTACAGCTAGGTGGTACAGTGGATAGAACACCAGACCTGGAGTCAGGAAGATGAGTTCAAATCCAGCCTCAGGTATTTACTAGCTGTGTGGCCCTGAGCAAGTCACTTAGCCCTGTTTGCCTCAGTTTCCTCATCTGTAAAATGAGCTGTAGAAGGAAGTGGTGAACCACCCCAGTATCTTTGTCAAGAAAACCCCAAATGGGGTCGTGGGGAGTCAGACACAACTGAAAACAACTTTACAACAACAAAGGCATTACCCTTCCCAGAATGTGGTACCTAAAGCTTACAGCACTATTCCAGATGTGTTCTAACAAGCCTAGAGCCTGCCATTTTCTCAGCACTATATACATTTCTTAATGTAGTCTAAGTCATGTTTACTAATATTGAACCTGTGGTCCAGTGAAGCCTCCAGATCATTTACCAATGAACCACTATTGTCTAGCGATGCCTCCACTGCCTTGCCCTTATGAACTGCATTTCTCAGGCCCAAGTGTAGAGCACTCTATTTATTTCTATTAAATTATACTGCATTCGATTTAGCCAACTGTTCTAGCCTGTCGAAATCTCTTTGGATGCAGACTGTCACTGAATGTGTTAGCTATGCCTTCCAGCTTTGTGTCATCCGAAAAAAAAAAAAACACCTTCATCCAAGTAGGCAGCTGGTGATGCAGATGAGAGAGCAGTGGGCCTGGAGACAGGAAGACCTGAGTTCAGATCCAGCCTCCGACACTTCTAGTTTTGTGACCCTTGGCAAGCCATATAACCTCTGTTTACCTCAGTTTCCTCAACTGTAAGATCAAGATAATAATAGAACCTACCTCACAGCATTGTTATGAGGTTCAAATGAGATATTTGTGAAAAGTGCTTAGTACAGTAAGTACCTGGGACAGGGTAGGCACTATGTGAATATGTATTCCCTCCATCCCGCTCCCAAATTATTCAATCATATAGACCTATATCTCTCCAGAAGAGATCTATATCTGAATTGACAATGACATTAAATACTACCTTTTGGGTCTGGCCATTCACACAATTCCAAATCAAGTTAAATAAAGTATTGTCTAACCCAGCATTACTTAAATTGTAGATCGCAAAAAAAAAATTTGACAACAGTAAAAGGTTTCTGAATATGCAATGACCAAAAATCAATCTAAAATCAAATGAATCTGAGGTGTTTCTGGAAGCACTTGCCTGTGTTGCATCAGACAACTTTACAGCAGCCTTGGTTCTGAAAACAAAGCTTGCACTGTGCATGCCCGCAAGCCACACAATGCCAATGAATGCTGCTGAAACAGGAAAAGGGGTCCTGAGTGGAAAAAAGTTTAAGAAGCCCTGGTCTAGTCTATATTTCCTCATCTTATCCTCAAGGACAGCTTGAAGTATTTTCTCAAATGCTTTGCTAAAATATTCCCAGCAATCTCTATTCATATGTCTGTACAGCATGAAATGATTCCTCTAGTACATAGATATCATTATTTCAAGTGTCTAGAATTCCAAAAAGGAAATATCCATCTTTCAGATTTCACATTAGCACCTTTTCAAAAGCCCTGTTATAAAAACACATCTCCTAGGCCTAAAGAAAAGGGCAAATGGAATAGGAAATGGGGGAAATAAGCCATAAGTCTTTGCTATCTAATTTTGCAAGGGACTTTTTTCCCCTTCATTGCCAGTACTTTATTTTTCTAGAGATCTTTATTTCTAAAAGCTATCTTGTTCCTTCTTCCATGAGTAAGGTCATTTATGAATAGTCTTATTTAAAAACAAACTGTCTTTGAAGGGGATGCTTCATTCATTCAACAGACAGCTGTTTTTCTATTGTGTCTGACCATTTGTGACCCCACTTGGGGTTTTCTTGACATAGATACTGGAGTGGTTTGGCATTTCCTTCTCCAGCTCATTTTACAGATGAGGAAACTAAGGCAAACAGGGTAAAGTGACTTGACCAGGGTCATACAGCAAGTAAGAGTCTGAGGCCAGATTTTGTCTCAGGAAGACTTATCTTCCTGATTCCAGGCCTGGTACCACCTAGCTGCCTTTAAGATAAAAACAAAAACAATCTCAGCCCTCAAATAGAGTTTAAAGTTTGCTGAAGAAGACAAGATGCAGTATATAGAAGTACACATAAGAATGTTGCTCAGTCGTTTCAGTCATATCTGTCTCTTTGTGATCCATTTGAAGTTTTATTGGCTAAGACACTAGAGTAATTTGTCATTTCCTTCTCCAGCTCATTTTACCCAGATGAGCAAACTGAAGCAAACAGGGTTAAGCAAAAGGGGAAGAGGACAAGCATTTATTAAGTGCCTGCTATGCATCAGGCACTGTGCTAAGGACTTTATACATTTAATTTAATTGACATTTTTCTTTTCCAGCTCATTTTACAGATGAGGAAACTGAGGCAAAGAGAATTAAGTGACTGGCCCAGGGTCACACAGTCAATACGTATCTGAGGTCAGATTTGAACTCAGGACCAACTCCAGACCCAGCACTCTATCCACTGTGCCCTTTAATCTTTACCACAATTCTGTGAAGCAGGTATTATTATTATCCTTAGTTTGCAGCTGAGGAAACTGTGGCAGATAGAAGTTAAGCAGCTTGCCCAAGGTCACTCAACTGGGAAGGGTCTGAGGCCACATTTGGACTCAGGTCTTCCTGACTCCAGGCCAAGCTCAAAGTCATGAATATAGTATGTTTGAGTATCTTGAGCAACTTTATAAAAATGGACATTTGAATCTGTCCTAAAAATACAAAATCTTCATCATTATTATATGGGGGAAAAAAGAAAGAAAATGCCTAACAATCAGTCCCATCTGCCATCCACTCTCGTGTTCCCATAAAAGTTGCTATGCTCCTCTAGAACTGTGCGGTGTTTTCTCAGGCAGTCTGCCACTCCCACACCTCACATGAGCTGCAGTATCAGCAGAATAACTGGGGAAACAATGAAGAGACTGTTAAGGGAACAGACTGCATGGGCCACATGCTGTCTGGTAAAAGAAAGAGAATGTACTCTTGTAGCTTGCTTCCTGGCCTACCCTCGAATCCTACACACATTACTCTGAGGGTCATGCCTGACTTATCCAGGCTAATGGAGAGAGATGTTCCAGCCTCTCCCAGCTGAAGAAGATGCACAGAGAAACCCTAAGCAAGAGCTGTAGTCAGGACACCTTAACCCTGTCTGCGTGTCTTGGAATGTCGCTGAAGCAAGACAAAGGAATGCAAATGGCTTAGAGCAAACCATCTGCCCTACTGGGGAAAAAATAACAATTCAAGGAGACTTTTAGTGACAATGGTATATCTCAGCCCTTTTGGCTCACTCCTCCAGCTTGCATGAGGTTCCCAAAGGGTAGCTGATAACATTTCTCAAGATTCTAGGGATCGGCAAGTCTGTGAGTAACCATTTCTATTATGGTCACTTATGAGCCCTCACCATTGTGCTCCCCGCAGTTTCCTCATCTGTAAAATGAGCTGGAAAAGAAAAATGGCAATTAAATTTATAAAGTGCTTAAAGGCACAGTGCCTGATACATAGTAGGCACTTAATAAATGTTTGTCCTCTTTCCCGCTTTGCATACTGAACTACTCCTTATCTTGGGTGAATCACTTGAAACCTCAGCTTCCTAATCTGTAAAATAGTCATAATAATTCTTTGTAAGGTAATTGTGAGGATCAAATGAAAATGTATTTATTAGCCAGCGGCTATTAATCTCAATTGGATATTAAGGTGGAGCCATAGTGCATAGACTGCTGGCCTAGAGTCAGGAAGACTCAACTTCCCGAGTTCACATCTGACCTCAGACGCTTACTAGTTGTGTGACCCTGGGCAAGTCACTTAACCCTGTTTGCCACAATTTCCTCATCTGTAAAACAAGCTGGAGAAGAAAATGCCAAACCACTCCAGTGTCAATGCCAAGAAAATCCCAAATGGGGTCACAAAGAGTCAAGTATGACTGAAAACAACTGAACAACAAAATGTTGGGACCTGCTTAATGTCCAGCACTAAGCATGATGGGAGATGTGAATAAGAAAAGTGACCAGGCCATGTGGGTAGTTCAGGGAAGAACCATGACTCCGTTTAATGATGATTTGAACAAGATTTTTAAAGATCCAAAGGGCAAAGTTTCAAGTATTCTCATCAATAGGCTCAGTTTTATCACATCCTGGGATATTATCATAGTTTTATCATTACAATGGTCTGCTACATCCTGCAAGGAAACTCAGATAAAATCAGGTTTCTGAATTCTAGGCACCAAAAGTCTGGAGAAGTTCAACAGGTCTTTGGGAAGTCAATTAACATTTTTAAAGGCATAAACAAAGAGCATGCAAATGAGAGCAGACCTCCAAACATCTAGGTTTTGTAAATCATTGCCTTGAATTCTGTTGTACCTTGGAACCAACACAGGATGGATAATCTAATAAAAGGCTTGTCTTTTTTAGGTATCTCAAGTTCTAGGGGCAAAAGTTTTGTTGGAGTCAGGATCTCAGACAAAAATCCTTTTAAGGGCACTCCTGAGGTTCTTTCAGGGGAGCCAGCCTTTGCAAGCCCCGTCACCTTGGGAGGAATTAGGATACATAATTAAGGTCTTTTATCTGAGTCCTGGATTGGGCCTATTTGGCTTGCCAAAACAAAAGGAACCTCAATTGTGTTTTAGAGAAGATATTTGCTCAGGTGATATAGTAAGAAAACATAGTGCAAACATATTTTCCCCCAAACCTGGACAGACTCTCCCACAAATATACAAGGCATTCTTATGGAGAGTGGGCAAAAAGTCAGAGTACAACAGCAGTGGGGCATGTATGCAAAGAACTGATGTGGCAAAGGGATACCTTGCAACTCCTGGCCCTGGAGCCCTGGAGTCCTTTCCTCCCTGCATGGAATTCCTGTGAAACTCTACTTAGATATAATTTTCTTCTATATGGATCATTCATCCAGGCTCCCAGAATCCGTCTCTTTCTGGAGTCTATAGCTTTCACTTCTCTCTAGATGAATCACATTCCCTGAAGTTAGAACCAGGAAGAGAATATCTGTGCATGCTCTGTATGAGCATCTTCCATCAAGACAGCAAATCTTAACTTAGTCTATGCCTTAATTAGATCAGTACAATAAATTCTCACATGTAGGTGCACTGGTGCCACATTTTTATCTTTTTGACACATTCTCATACCTGTGGCAATCACTATCCAAAGGGTCATATAACACATTTTCCATAACAATGAATCATTGACTATAGAATATAGAAATAATTCAGATCATACACAAAGTCTGATTTCCTATGGTTGACGCTGCTAGTTGGAAAGGTATTTCCAGAGCAACTTCCACTGTCAGTCCAGGACCATATTACTCTATCACTATTTGGCACAATATAGTAGAATGGTGGATAGAGAGCTAAAATTTGACTCAGAAAAACCTGGGGTCAAAAATCTATCTCTACCAGTCTGTGTGATCCTGAGTAATTTAAACTCATAGTACTCCTAGACAACTTTCTAAGGTTGCAAGTTGTATTGGTAGACGGAAGTTTCCTCACTAGGATTTCATTATGCTGACAAAAAAAAAAATTACTCATAGTACCAAGAAAGCCAGGAAACTGGACCAAAGAAATAGCTACACTCTTTTCTAATTCTTACCCTCAGTAGCAACTTCTTTGGACAGAGACAAGACTGTTTCTTTCCATTCTCATCTTCCATTTCCTTGATTCTCTGTGGAGCTGTTTTCTTTCTTCTTTTTGGGGAGGGTAGGAGGAGAGGCTGTAGATCTGTTGGCTTTATAGGGATTCATTGTGCTTACCTATATTTTCATTGTAACCACCTCCAGGACTTCTATCACAAACCAACCACTCTGGCTGCCTGATAGGTTTGTTATGTGAGGAGAAAGCTAGACAATAGATTATCTCGCATAAAATATTGAGAATCTCCAAAGACGTTATTTCAGGTCCAGCTTTGACCTGAACTTGCCCCCTCCTCCTGCCAACCCCAGGGTTATTGCATATATTTCCAAACCCAGGCTCCAATGTGAGCAAAAAAGGCATTGATAATTAAAACAAAGCCCACTTCATACTTCACGCAGTGACGTAATGTTATTGCCTTGTTATGGAGATATCACGACAAGCAGCAATGGCATATGAAATGAAGGTAAAATAAAAGATTAAATGAAAATACATGTTTGAGTCTGTTATTAGGAACAATAACATTCCCAGAAACGGGTCACCTGAGAGAACAATTGATTTGGCTGGGGATAATCAGGGCCTCTTAGGTGTGCCCCGAGAAGACTATCAGAACGTAATTTAAAATCTGAGAATTGCAATAAGAACATGGTTATTTAAAGTCATTGCCAAAGAAAAAGAAGCAAACACAAGCCAGACCTCAGAGGATATATTAAGAGATATGTCATATTACACTTGGGGTCAGAGGGAGGGGCAGAGTCTGCTCAGATGTGCTAAACCTAATTTCTACTTGCCTTTTGAAACGCTCTCTAGCAACATGAGGCTTTTGGTTACATTTATCCTACCATGAAGCACACAATAACAAATTCCTGAGATCAGCATCAATGGAAGGGGGACAGGGGAGGGAGAGGAGTGGGCAGGCAATCAGCGCTGGAGAACCAGGAATTGTCTCTTTCCATTTCAAACTCTGACTGAATAACTGTTTTTGATAAGTTGTTTTGTGATCTGATGCTTCTGGTTTTACCCTGCACATCTGGACTCTGATTTTATGTTTCTAGACACTTTGTAATGATGCTTAGTGATGATGCATGGGGCGATCATTTGTTTCATCCATTTGCAGAAGCAAAATTACAAGGAAGGCTTCTTGCCAACTCTCCGTCTGAGCCAAACCTGGAAACCCACAGTGAAATTCACACTTTTGCGAAGCAGCGTAGTTATTTGACGATTGGTCACCTTCAAGAAAAAGATGCAAGTATATTTTGAAGTGACGGTCAACGTAAAAGAAAAAAGGCAAGGATTTAAAAATGTTAAGTAAAAAAAAAATGTTAAGGTAGATGTTGATGCTACCTTTCTATTACCACAGCCACCACCACCATTACTACTGCTGCTGATATAATCGTAGTAAATAACATTTATAAAGCTCTTGAAGATTTCAAAGCACTTTACAAATATTCTCTCATTAGATCCTTATATCAGTGCAGGGAGGAAAGTACTATGATTATCTTCATACAGATAAGGAAACCAAGGCAGACAGCAGTTCATTTATTTGCCCAGACTTATTGAACTGATAAGTGTCTAAAGTTAGAGTTGAACAAAAGTCTTCCAAACTCCAGATTCCTTCACTCTATCCACCTACCAGCCATAATAAGAACAATAATGCTGAGCACAGTGGTCAGAATTTTTGTACTTCATGTCCCACCAATAATTTTTCTCTTCAAGAAGATATTTTGGCTTCTGGAAATGAATGTTGAAAACTAAAAATAAATAAATAAATTGGAGGTAGGGGAGAAGATATTTTTGGAAGTTTGGCTGAAAACAATGGGGAGCAAGGATAGGGATAGATAAGGGGACAGGTTGATAGCATTTATCTTGTGGTGTATATCATCTGGTACATGTACAAAGGCAAAGATTCATCCATCATGGATCATTTTGGCAGACAAAACAGGGGCTCATATGACTTGAGAGGCAGAAGGGATCTTGGGGTATGGACCAGAGAGGAGAGTGTAATTTTTAGAGTCAGAGAACCTGGGTCCTAGCACTTCCTACATGTGGATACAACTCTTTATCTCTCTTGACATCTGTTCCATTATCTGTAGAATACAGATTGGATGACCTCTATGGTTCCTTCCAATTCAAAATCCCAAGACTAGGACTATCTAATTCAACCATCTAATTAAAGAGAGATAGAGTTGGAGTCAGGATAGTTGTGTTCCAGTCCTGGTTCCAATAGCCCAACAAACATGAGTTATTACCATTAATGACTTGAGACCATATGGTGGAAAGGAAAAAAGGAAAATGATCAAATTGCTTATTGTCAACCACTTCATACCTCAATCACCTAAAATCTGTAAAATTGTAAAATCAGGATACTAAAATAGGTACTTGCTACTTCATAGGTTTCTAACAAAGAAAGTCTTTCATAAGCTTTAAAGTTCCATAAATGTGAGTTATTGTTGCTGTTAGAGATAAGGAAGCTGAAGTCCAAGGGGCATAAATGATCCATACAATGTGGCAAAGAAGAGGCTAGAGCCTAGCAGGTACTTCTGACTCTGACTACACAGTTCCACTTCATCCTATAGCCTCCCTTCATCTAAGGCAAAACCATGAAAAACAGAATTAAAGCTGACAAATGCTAGGGTCAAGACATCTGGGTTCATCTCTTGCCTTGGTTACTTGCTAGTTGTATAAAAAGAGACAAGTAACTTAACCTTTCATAGCCTCAGTCTCCTCATCTATAGAATGGGGATGATAATACAAGGTCCCAAAAATCTTGTAGGATCATTTTGATACAAGAGTTTTCTAAAGTACAAGACAAACATGAGTACTTATCATTATTGACTTGAGATCATATGGTAGAAAGGAACAAAGGCAAATGATTGAATCACTTAGGAGTTCACCCCCTCCAGATAAGGCCCATTACAAAAGGTTAACTTTTACTTACTCCATAAATAGGGTTTTCTAGTTTCATTCCCATTATGCAGTTATTTTCTCGTGAAAGAGAGGGTCACAGAATCATAGAATCATAAGGTCATTTAATACTGCACCATTTGGACCTTCCCAGATGCTAAGTAAAATGTCTGGTTTTTCACATGATTTTTTCCACCTTTCTTTTCTCCTGCTGCCTGACTACAACTCAATGACCTTCAAATGCAATATCTCCTGTCAGGGTTACTTTCATCTTTACCTGAGTGGAGCTGAATCAATGTTCTTGTCCAGCAATTCCAATTAAGCCAATCCAGACAACCTTGCTGAATCTGCAAGCCCTGGATTTATATTGAATTAATGAAAGCTGAAAGGGTTTCCCACATCGCCTCCATACTTAATGCATCCTTGTCAAAAGGAACCATAATTACACCATTAACATGTGCATAGCAGCTTGGTAAGGAAGGTGACGATGATGAATCTGTCACTGAGTTATAATAATGTCAATAAAAGTCATAGGTGACTATTGTAAAATAACTACTTTTAGATTACTTAATTCTACAGGGCCTGACTGGTTGAGGCGACCAATAAGGAGATATATTTTATAGCTCTAGTTCACCAGTTCAGACATACTTCTCAGTAGTGCCCCAGAGCCACGGTCTTTGAGGGATTAGCCTCTGTTCATCACAAAGAAGTCAGTTCTCTGTCCAATTGCTTATGGACAGATGGAAAACTCCACAAGATTCCACTCCTGTGGGTGATCTTTGCAGAGTCAAGAATATTCCCTTGACTATGTATTCCAGCAAAGAACAATAATGACTGATGAGTTGGAGTAAATGGGTACATCTGCATTTGTGTCAGATGTCTGGTAAAGGTTGTCATGGCAAACAGGACCACATCTTGCTATTTTTGAGCCAGGCCAGTAAAAAATTTAATTTGTGACACAGAAGGCATAGACAGAGAGAGGGCCATACGCCCACTGCTTTAAGACAGTTCTCCTTCTACTCATTGGGTTTGAAGGAGTCTTACAGACCCTCAAGAACAATAATTAGCTTATATTAGTGTTAGCCTTGCAGGTGGCTTAATCTGCATTTTGGTGTTGATGCAGAAGTTTATAATTATTAGCCAGAAATAGATCTGTCTATTTTATTAGTCTAGAAGCAAGAAGAGAAGGAGAAAGAGCTTAAGGGAATAAAGACAAAAGGAAAATGTGACTCCTTGCTTTAACTGGAATAGAGGTCAATCTCTAAGATGGAGTTATGCATGTCATAAAGGGAAAATAGAAGGTCCCTCTCTCTTTAGTTATCTAGATTTTTTTTTGAATCTGGAATTTCAAGCTGTGCACCAGGAGCAAATGGTTCAAAGCATACTTGGGGACAAGTAGCAAAAATTTTAAGTGTCATCATTGTCCTCTACAATTCAGCAATTCAGGGGCAAAGTCCTCATCATCGTCCCCTAAATACGGCTCTGAATCAATTGTAATATTGCTTCTAGACTACTGGATTTGGTTTAAAAAACCAGAACTTCAAGTCTGAAAACATAAGTGAATTTGAAAGTGTTATGGCACTATCAAAAGAATCCCTGAATTTATATTTCAATGATGGTGATGGTGATGACAACGCAGTCATCCTTGCCCCTTCATGGTTTCAATATATCATCAGTCAGCATAAGAAATTAAATGAGAATTCTAGAAGACTTTTGAGGAAACTGCAGGCATCATGTACAGGCCAGGAGATGACACAGAAAAAATTTAGAAGCTCAGAAATTCATAAAATACATGTATAGTATTATATAATATCAACATGTTTTATCTTTGGATACTATAATAACTCAGACTTCTTCTCTGGTACCAAGGGTGCGCCAAAAACTTTTATTGGATTTTCCCGATCCTGGAGGGCGCTGTGCCCCTAACTCAAGGGATGTGGAAGGTTTAACTGTAATAACAAATAGCTAGCGATTCTATAGCTCTTGAAAATGTGTATTTTACAAATATCATGCCGTCTTATCCTCACAACAACCCCTAAAGGTACATAGTATTATTATCTCCATTTTACAGATAGGAAAACTAAGATAGAGAGAGGTTAAGTTACTTGCCCAAGGTCTAAGGCTAGATTTTCACTCAGGCCTTCCTGACTTGAGATCCAGCACCAGTACTTGTACAACCTGACTGCCTCTAAATGACATTTCTCTGCAGACTTTACTTTCATTTGTGGCAAGATAGCATAAATGGAAAATTAAGTGTGGTTCTTTCTTGATCTGCTGACATATGAGCATTGACTGGCACTGACATTCATACATTTACTATTGCCCAAGGAAAACATAACTCCCTCAAGGTCAGAATTATTTCAATTTATCATTGTATTCCTAGTGCCTAGTATAATTCTTTGCACATAATTAATTGCTTCATTGATTAATGATTACTGGATTGAACTTGATAAAACATTACCTCTTAGATTATACATACCAGACCTTGAAAATTGTAGCAGAGATATTAACCATGTGGCCCCTTGAACCAGATTAAAGTATAATTAGAAAATATTTACCAAAATTAATAAAAATATAAAAAATATAGATATCACATTTTAAAACTAAGTCAACATGTGGTTCATGAGAATCCTTATATACAGATTAGTGGCCCTTATTTTTATTTGAGCTTGAAACCACTGATTTCAGAATGCTTAAAGAGTAAGAGAGATGAAGTGAACAGAACCATGAGACTGTTGCACACAGGAACAGCAACATTGTATGATGGTCAGCTGTGAATGACTTAACTATTCTCAACAATACAATGATCTAAGACAATTCCAAAGGACTCATGATGAAAAATGCTGTCCACCTCCAGGGAAATAACTCATGATGGGCTCTAAATACAGATGGAAGCAGACTATGGTTCACTTTATTTTTGTGGGGTTTTTTTTCTTTTGGTCTGTTCCTTCTTTCACATGACTATTATGGCAATATGTTTGACATGATTGCATATCTATATGCTGTATCAAATTCCTTACTGCCTTAGAGAGAGGAAAGGGGAGAGAGGGAGGGAGAAAATCTGAATCTGAACCAGATTAAAGTATAATTGGGAAATATTTGACAAAATAAATTAAAATGCAGTAAAATATAGATATCTGAATTTTTTAAAATGAATGTCAAAATTTGTCTTTACACATAGTTGGAAATATACTATTAAAAAAATAAAGAATAAGAGAGAAAAAGACATGGGTGACAATCCAAAGATATGCATCAAACCCAGGAAATTGTAGCTTCTGATTTTTTAAGCCTATCCCAGTGCTGTGATATTGTGTGTTTTTCTTTTCTTGTTTGTCTTAATGAAAATTTTGTAATTAAAATATTAACATTAGAGCCATAGGCAAAGCCTTTGCTGATATCACCACAGAAGTGGGTAATCTTAATATTACTTCTACAAGTTCGCTGCAGAGAGTCACAAAAAAAATCTCAGAACTGGAAGGACCCTTAGAGATTCTCTAGCCCAATTGTCATCTAAACAGAAATCTTACCCCTAGAATCCTTGACAACCTCCATCTCAAGCCGTCTAGAAAGGGGGGACCCCACTACCTCCCAAAGCAGCTCATTCTATTTTTTGGCATTGTTAGAAATGTTGTTTCTATATGTTGTGTATGATACATATATGTTCTCATGTGGTGTGTTTTATATGTTATAATTATTAGAAAGTGTTTCCTGGCATCAGTCTTAACTATATCTTTCTGAGCCTTTCACCTTTCTTTTGTAGTTCTATTCTCTGGGCCCCAGTGTCTAATTATCCCTCTCCCTTATGATAGCCCTTCAAATGCTTGAAACAACCAGTGTGCTCTCCTCCCATGTTAAAACTTAGAAGAATAAATAGAAATAAATAGAAAATTGGGTTATTACATTAGTATCCCTGAGAACCAAAGATTCTTAGCTATGAACCTATATGGAGAGCACCTGTTAATGACCAAACCGGTTGCTCTTGGAAAGATCTAATATTAATGAAAACATTCTGTTTAAGATTAAGATTAAATTGATGGTGACGTCAGTCAGTTTGGACTTCACTTGTAACATTTATATTGTTAGTCATTTTGTGCCTTTCACAAATGCCCTCAGAACTAATTTACTGACAAGAGGAGAGGAAAGTGTTGTTTTTTCCTATAACCACTCCCAGACATACCTTACCAGTCAAAGAAGGTCCTGTGGCAACTTGTTAGTCCACAGCAGGAGGTGTGGTTTATTTATTTTATTGTTTTTTTGGTGTTGGGGATGAGTGGAAAGCCCTTGGGGCCACCCCCACCTGGAGAATCCATGAATAGAGGACAGATAATTTGTCTATTCCAACATTTCTTCTCTTGGAATATTACCTCCTGCCACTGAGGACTTAGATCTTGGTCTTGGGTGGGTGGCAGGGAGACATGGGCTGGCAAGAAAGGTCAATGAAGGTATACTGACAGGCTGGAGCTAAGGATTGCCACAGCCTAAGGTTAGAAAGTGAAACAAGAAGAGAAAGGAATGACTGAGTCACAGCCTGGAAAGGACCTTACAGATCATCTAGTCCTAGGGTTATTAACCATGCTTTGTGTCCTTCCTTTGGCAGCCTACCAAAGCCTAGGGCAAATAGGTGGCACAGTGGACAGAACTCTGGATCTGGAATGAGGAAGGCATGAATACAAATTCAGTCTTGGACACCGACCAGCTGTGCGACTCAGTCTTGGACACCGACCAGCTGTGCGACTCTGGGCAAGACCCTTAATCTCCATCTGCCTCAGTTTCCTCAAATGTGAAATAGTACATAGCTTCCAGGTTGTTGTGAAGATCAAATGAAATACTATTTACAAGGCACTTTGTACAGTGCCTGGCCCACAGTAGGAGCTGAATAAATGCTTGTTTCCTTCCTTCCTAGGGATATCTTCTTAGAATGTTTCTAAATGCATAAAATAAAATATATAGTATCAGAAAGGAAATCAAATATGCCCAAATACAGTTGTCAAAAAAAAATTTTAAGTCCCTGACCCCAAACGAATCTCTAATCTTATTTTACACAGAGAGCCTTGCTGAAAATTACATAGTTAGTAAGTAGCAAGATTCCAAATAGAGCCTAAAACTCTGATGCTTAAGTTCCTTCCACTATAAGGTGCTACCAACCTTTATGGATTTTTTCCACCCCCACCACCTTGACCATCAGCAGCAGCAGAAGCAGTAGTCTGAAGGCCATCAGAGGATTGTCTCGTTTCTCCTATGTCCACCAATTCAGAGAGAAAATATGATAATAATGATTACAATAAAAAAATAGCAAAGTGCTTTACAATCATCCTTACAACATTCCTGGGGGGTAATTGCTCTTATTATTTCCATTTTACAGATAAGGAAATTGAGATAGGCAGAGGGTAAATGACTGTACCTATAATCACCCATTGATCAAGCATCTGAGGTCAGATATAAATTCCAGGTTGGGGGACAGTCTACAAGTAAATAATATCGCCAATCTGTGAATTCTCAAAGTATTTCCTTCTGCTTCTTCTTCCTATTGACTTTCTCTTGGGAATTTCATTATGCATTAGCCCTCTACCAGAGGGTGAAAAGGAGAAAAGAAGATGAAATTTAATACCATGATGCTTCTTGTTAGTGGCTCTACTAGATTGCTGAGAGAGAAAGTAAAAATTAAGACTAAAATTATTTGCTTTCATTATAAACTGATTTACCCATAATTACCCATCTGCCCTCACTTTTGTTTTCTCCCCATTGGTACACCATGAAGTAGAGAGCTGAATTAAATTTAGGAATTCATAATCCTTTCTAACAAGAGAATATATTCAGTGACACATAAGTGGCATTTTCTATCATATGTAAATATATATTCAGTCAAGAGAATGGCATTCTTTTCTCTCAAAAGATCAGAATAGAGCTTATGTCTAGAATATAAACATAGAAGAGTGTATGTTAATCAAAATTAATATAATTTATAAAATAAGGAGAAGAGGTAGCAATACATTTTGAGTATAACAAAAGGTGCTTTTTTAGCTTTGAAAGGGGGATGGGGAAAGAAGAAAGTTAAAGAAGGGAATGGACTATACACCAGATTGGAGGGGATGATAATAAAGTAGAATGGAGGGAAGACAGATTTATTTAACTCTTGTTTTGACTTTGTTTTTCTCACTATGTTTTTTCTTTTTTTAATCTTATTTAGTATTTCATTTTTCCCAATTACACATAAAAATAATTTTAACATTCTTCCTTTTCAAATTTTGAGCTCCAAATTCTCTTCCCCCACCCTCATTGAGAAGGTAAGCAATTTGACATAGGCTATAGTTGAGTCATGCCAAACATACTTCCATGCAAGTCATTCTGTGAAAGAAAACACAGACAAAAAAAGGAAAATAAAGAAAGTAAAGGAAAAGTATCTTTGATCTGCATTCAGGCTCTACCAGTTCTTTCCCTGGATATGGATCCCATGTTTCTGTAAAAGTTCTACAGAATTGTCTTGGATAATCATATTGCTGAGAATAGCTCATTTATTCATAGTAGATCATCATGTACTGTTGCTGTTACCCGGTTCTTCACATTTCACTTTGCATCAGATCATGTAAGTCTTCCTATGCTTTTTCTGAAAACATACTTCTCATCATTTCTTAAAGCACAATAGTATTCCATTACAATCCTATTCAACAACTTGTTCAGCCACTCACCAATTGATTCCCCTCAGTTTCCAAATCTTTGCCACCACTAAAAGAACTGCTACAAATATTTTTGTACATATAGATCTTTTTCCTTTTTGTTTTGTTAATCTCTTTGGAACACAGACCTAGTTCACATTATGATTTTCAAATGCTAAGTATAAGACAAACAGCTAGCAGCAAACTGGAACCAAACATAAGAAGGGATGATAGTAAGAGAGGATCTAGCAGCTTTCTATGAATTCATCTCACCAGGCTAGGATTTAATGGAAGCTGGATTTAAAGGCAGCTAGGTGGCAAACTGGATAGAGCACTAAGTTCTAGAGTCAGGAGGACCTGAGTTCAAATCCAGTTTAAGACACTTACTAGCTATGTGACCTTGGGCAAATAATTTAATCCTGTTTGATTCAGTTTCCTCATCTGTAAAATGAGCTGAAGAATGAAATGGCAAACCACTCCAGTTTCTTTGCCAAGAAAACCCCAGATGGGCTAATAGATAGTCACTCATGACTGAAATGACTAAATAACAATAGGAATTACTGAATTCTTATGAGTGATTCTTGAAGGATTATGGAGAACCGGAAAAGTGAAAATGTTAGATCAGTCTCCAAGACAGAGAAGAGGGTAGAATTCTTCAACTCTAGACTGGTTCACTTGACTTTTATTTTTGCCAAAATTTTCAAAGGTATTTTTAAAGAAATTGCTTGTGCACACCTAGAAAGGAAAGCACTGATAATTAAGTGTCAACATGTCTTCATTAAGAAAAAACATGAAATCCCAAACTAACGTCATTTCCTTTTAGACAAGGTTATTAGACCCACAGAATGGAGAAATGCTAAAATATGACAAAATCTCTCAAATTATCCTTATAGGTAAGATAGAGGAAAGTGAGTTATATGACAATAGTTAAGTGTATTTACACCTAGTTTAATGACTAGACCCAAAGAGTAATCCTTAATGAAGGGATATTGTCCTAGACAGAGGTGTGTAGGAGAGGGCCTAAGGGATCTGTCCAACAAAGGCTGGGTATCCAGTTAGGGGGGGGGGGTGTAATAGTAATCAGTTTATCA
>CM053599.1:123752475-123788136 GCA_028646575.1 Pseudocheirus occidentalis
GAGAGAGAGAGAGAGAGAGAGAGAGAGAGAGAGAGAGAGAGAGAGAGAGAGAGAGAGAGTTCCTCTCCCAGTATCTGGAAGCTGACTGAAACATGAACAGGATGGGACTTTGTTTGTTTGTGCCCTGGCTGATCCTTGAGTTCCAGGCAAGAGAAGTGGTGAAGGGTTTGAGGTGAGCTGAACCCTGTGAACTTCAGTGTGTGCCGAGGATTGCCCTGAGCACTGGACAAGGACCTGGGAGCTGTTTATCTCTGAGGACTGGACAAGAGCCTGGCAGCTGGCAGCTCCTGAATCCAGGTGATTGTTTGGCAGATTCAGGAGGGATCTGGGACCAGGGAAGAGAATCCAGGGAATCAGAGAGACCACCCAGAATCAAAATAAAGAAAAGGCCTCTCCTTGGACTAAACTGAGGTTTGTTGGAAATCAAGGGATAGAAAGTTTATGTGGTTTTCTAAGGATTGTATTGGAGACTAAAGTTAATGGTTGTCCCATGAGTGGAAGATCAGTATATTGTGAATTGTTGATTGAATCTTTAAGTGAGAAGGGTTTCCCCCTTAGGGAAACCAGGTGATTCTTCATTTGTTCCTTGTTCTAAATATTGTATATAATATTGAGAATATTATACCATGAATATTGTACTGAATCTTGATTTGTAATGGAATAAGCAGAGTGTTCACTACTACTGTGTAATCTGAATCTTAAAAGCTGTTCACAGTAGCATTCTTTTGGGAATCTACTGTTGCTTGGCTTTACAGGGGGACATTGTAGAAGAAGTCCTGCTCAAGTAATGCTCTATACATTCCTTTACATCTGTGTTTACAACTTGCAAATGTCTATTCAACAGTATCACAACATTTGAAAGTGGAAAAAGGCAAAATCTATTATTTGTTAATTTGTCAGACACTCCAACATTGAAATAATCAAATTAGTTTGACCATTTTTTGTTTAATTTGCTATTTTGCATGTGTATCTTGGGGGTGGACATTAATAATTCATCTAAGCTTTAACCTGCTTACTATAATTGGCTAAAAGAAGAAATTGGTTACTAGTTAAAGCAAGCCCACTAAGGCAATTCTTTGCAGAAGGAATGAATAGCTTTGTAAAGATTTTCTTGTACTTGAGATTGGTTTTTCTTGTCATCATGTTGATGGTCCCCCCAAAATACCATGGATATGAGTTCTGTTATCTGACCATCTCCATTCTTCATAAAATCTCAGTTTCATCACCTTCCCTCTAATTACAGAAAAAGAGGATCCCTACTCTTCACTAAGGTTGATCCCACTGTACAAGGGATCCCATTAGGCTTTATCTCTCCCAGGACCTTGCTCCAATAGTCCTCTCTCTCTCTCTCTCTCTCTCTCTCTCTCTCTCTCTCTCTCTCTCTCTCTCTCTCTCTCTCTCTTTCTCTCTCTCTCTCTTTCATGTTCTTTCTTTCTCACTCCTCAATCTTTTTCATCTTCTTACAAGTCTATGGGGAAAAGTTTTCTAGTTGAATAGACTAGATAAGAAAGACCTAAAAGTCATCGAGTCTATCTTTAAAATAATTTTAGGAACACAAACTCCTAGGGAAGGATTCCCCTATTCAATAAGAATAGCCAAGAAAACTGGAAAGCAGTTTGTCAGAAATTAGATCTTCACCAGCATCTTATACCATACACGTATAAATAAGCTCCAAATAAATGTCCTAAATATAACATAATAAATATAAAGTAAATATTTAAATTCCCATACCATTTGAAAATAAAGAAGAGAAGGGGGTGCTTTTTATACCTATTGCCCAAAGGACAATGGTTACCTAAACTAGGGAAAGAAGTGATCATAAAAGATAAAAGAGACAAAGAATAAGATTGAGTTTATTTTTTTACCACTTACTCTTAATTTCTTCATGGATATGTGTGCAAACATAGACATATATTGATTTCACTAGTAACAGAATCTAATAAACTATTTTCTGTAGGCAAGTGTCCATGCAATTGTCAAAGGGGAAATTTAGACTCATGCACTTATCTGTTCAGAAATCCTTTCCATTTGGGGCTGCTTGTCAGTTGAGAATTTTGTTTGTTATGGTGTTAGCTATCAGCAATTAGCAATGTTGTAAACACTAAAAAAAAAATCTGCGTATGTTATATAGTGATTCAGAGCTAGCTCAATAGCTGTAGTATAGATAATGCAGAAGGAAGGAGTTAGCATTTTAACAGAGAGCTACCACTTCCACAAGAACTAAAGATGCCCTCCTAGGATACCGGCTGGCATTTTAAAAAAAAAGCAGATCAAGAGATTACAGCTGACAAGATAACAAATGCTAGAACAAATTCTCCTCAAATTAATTAGTTCTTAAAAGCAAAAATTAGAGTCCCTCTTCAATGTTGATAGTGGGAACCAAATAAATGCACTAAGGAGCACCTGGACGAATTTTAAAATCAAAATAAAATACTATTAGAAATTCAAAACATTCAAAAAGACCAGTGAGTCAGGAGATATTTTTTTCAATGGAAGGGCAATTTGGTTTCTAAAATATTTAGAGTTAAATTCCTTTGTTCTGCTTAGCTATTCAAACTGAACTTAAGACTACAGCTCTTTTATTTCTGATTTATAACTTTAATATCCCATTTTTGGAGTATTAACCCATCTGCCCATAATTTGCCTGTTTTTAATGGGAGTCAAGGATAAAATCTCTTTTGTGTGTCCCAGTCATCATCTCATATACACCCCACAGCCCAGATGATGTGATGTCTTGTTCTTCTTTGTTCTCCATGGGATTTGGGGTCATGGAATGTTATGGTGGTATTTCAGAATGATATTTTTACTGCTTTAACTCTTTTTGCAAGACCATATTAGGACTATTCTTTGGGTGATAGGTTTCTGAATCCCACATTACTTTCTACTAAGTGTAAACTAATCTCTTCCTTAGTTTCGAGTCTGATATTCTACACATTTCTAAACGTGGTTATATTTACTGTCTGTGTAGCCAGCAACTTTATGTCAGCTCTTTTTTAAGCCCTTATATCCAATAAAACTTCAAATCCTGAATTTAGAGCAAATGCAAAATTTGACTTAATCAAATGACAAACATTTATTACATGCCTCGTAGATATAAAGCACTATGCTACAATATGAGGAAAATGCAAACATTAGATAAGACATGATCTCGGTCTTTAAGATCTTCACAAGCTAAGAGAGGGATAAGACTCCAACGTATGTGAAAGAGAAGTTAATTGGGCCATTCCTTGATCAATGCAATGATTTCCTCCAATCAGTTTGATGACATTACAAAGATCTTTGTCTGGAGGCATGAAAGGGGCATTACCCCCATCCCCATAGAGGTAGGCATGCACACCTAATGTCTTCTTCTCAGAAGTTATAGGGCATTCCTCAGATTGGTTGGATGATCGTTTATTTTGCTATGTTAGGGACTCCTTTTGCTTATTGATTAGACTTGATGACCACTTAGATCCCTTGGACTCTAACTTTGGTGCTTCTTTCCATGAGCTTAGCTGAACATTAGCAGTTCCAAGGTATTTTTGATATTTTTGTTCCATGAAATCCAGGGTGGCAATCTGTGTGTAGATTCTCTGTACTGAACAATATTGTCACTGGATATTTGGTTTACCTTCAATCTTGAAGGAAACAATTTCTAACACAAAGCATGCTGGGTCATTGCAACATAGACATAAAACTACCCTAAGGCTGTTGCCATGGAGACCTGTTAAAGATGGGGAAGGAAGGAGTCAGTAGGGTATTAAAGATAAAATTATGATAGTAAACAACATCCACCCATATGTTTGGTTGCTTGAATGAGGTGGAGGTGGGGGAGGGAGTAAGACAGGGGTGGGGAAAGGTTTAACAGTTCCAAAACACTTTCAGGTCAAAAGCAAAAGTATTATGGGGGGAAATATTGCCTTCCTGGTTCAGAACAGAATGGAGACTGGACAGTTACATTTCTTGAGTTCTTACTGGCAATATGGATCACAATTCACTGAACTCTGCATCCTCTGAACTATTAGCACTTGGTTAAGCGGTACAATGCATCATGAGGAGAGTTTATTTCACACCAAAGAAATATTCTGAAATTCTCACAATCAAAATGATACCAAAGGAGCAACATTTATGAGGCAGTGGTAGGCTTGGAGTTAAAAAGAAAATACACAATAATATCCTGGTTCATCTCGTTCCTACCTGTGTGGCCTTCAGCAAACCCCTGAACCACTCACCCTCAGTTTCCTCTTCTTAAAGAGGAGGGAATTGGGCCAGTTCTTCTCAAAGGCCCTTTCCATATCTAAATCTATGGGTTGTTTTGTTTTCCATCACAACTGCCACAAATACACTTGGCAACACCATAACTGCAGCTGTGAGATGAAAGCTGCTGCCTAAGATAAGGGATCATAGGATGAGAATAAGGCGTAGAATACAGAAAATGCAAAACCGGTTATCTTCATAGCATCCTCTAAAGGCAAATGCATACCAGGTGGAGAGGGAAAAAGTAACCAAACCCCAAATGAATGAGAGACAATGCACAATGGAAAGATAGATAACAGAAGTAAGGCCACAAAATCTCCAGAAAACCACACCTTATATAACTGGCTTTCTCTAGTTGGTAGTGAGATTCCCTGTGAAAAAGAAAAGGGAGCTCCATTTCAAAATAAGATTCCCAACAAGGGTACTGAGTACCTTGCACAGAGAGAATGCTCTGTGATAAGTTTCATGACCACATGATTCTAGTATCCTATATGACACTGCTCTTCTGCACTATTTCAAAGTAAAGCCTTAGCTTCCTCATCTGTACAATGAGGAGTTTGGAATAGATATCTAAGGTCCCACAGTGAAAAGAACACTGGCTCAGGAGTTAGAAACCTCAGTTACATTCCATCTGTGTAACCTTGGGCAATTCTTTCCAGGACTCAGTTTCCTGAATTATAAAATGGCTAGACTTGTTTGGACTGGATGTCCCCTGAGGGACCCTTCTAGATCTATCTTCCTAAATAACACAGGAGCCAGCTGTAATGCTACATATTTAATTAGGGCTAAATTCACTTTACCCTTAGACTAGCTCAAGCTTGAAATTGTATCTAACAGATAATGCTGAGGTATTGATTTCTTATTTTATGTAAGTCATACATATGTAAAATTCAAAAGGTTTCTTATGTCTCTTTTAATATTCCATAGTATTGGCTCTTAGAACTGTCATCCATTAAAATACTGGGATTACTCCAAGCTCATGGGATGACATGATGAAGGGATGAAAGTTGTTTGAAAACAACTCTGGGGGCAGGCAGGAGCATCTACTACCCAAGAACCACTTCTGAATGGCATAGTAAGTAGGGATCAATATAGACTATTCTGCAAACTGGATTTTGAAAAGGTTGGAATTAATGAACAATGTCATATTTTAAACATCTGTTTAAGAAAAAGAGCATTGTGTTTCCACTGACCTGCTTGTTTTGAAAGGGAAAAGAAGGATGGGGAAGAAACAAAAAAATATGGTCTTAATTGACCTTCTCTTGATGATTTTGGTATTTGGTTGAGTGTTTTAGAACCACTGTCTCCAAAAACAAAATATGAGAAAAAAGAAGAGAAGGCTAAAAGGAAATTAAACTGTCTTCTAGAATATGAGATTAAAGATATGTAGGACAGAGGCTGTCTACTTTCCAAGTGCAGGGAAAACAGAATAAAATGAAATGAACACAGGATATTTAGGCTTGGTATAAGATCTTCCTAACATTGAGAGTGGATACCACATCATGTTACTGGTGAAAGTTTCCAGAAATTCTACCTGAAATTTAAAAAGTCACTCACTGCACACTCAGTTAACTCTGCTCACGGCATCAGAAGTTACCCGTGTATGGGTGCAATACCACATCTGATGACAATTCCCACATCTGATTACATTGTGTCTCATTGCCCTAGAAGAAGTGTAGAAAGCCAAAATACTTGGGGGGGGGTGTCAATTCTTATGCTGATGTCTTGGAGAAGCAGTTTTGGCCTAGACAAATCTAGACGCTTTGAAGGTTGCTCTCTTTTGCATCCTCTTTGTTGTGCCTTTAAAAAGGCAAACTGACTTTCCAAAGATTTGTTGGCTTTCCCAAGACTTTTTGGTGCCTAGAATTAAAGAGCCTGATTTTATCTGAGCTACTTCCAGAATGTAACAGACTATTGCAATGATAAAACTATGATAATATCCCAGGATATGACAAACTAAGCTTATTGATGAGGATACTTAAAACTTTGTCTTTTGGATCTTTAAACATCTTGTTCAAATCATCATTAAATGGAGTTCATGGTTCTTCCTTGAACTACCCACATGGTCCGGTCATTTCTTATTCACATCTCTGATCATGCTTAGTGCTAGACACTGAGCAGCCCACAACAAAGAGGTTTTTCAGTGTTAGGTTCTATATGTAACACCAAATTAGATGATAATGATGTTGATGATGATGGTGGTGGTGGTGGTGGTGGTGGTGGTGGTGGTGGTGGTGATGACAGAAAGCATTTACATGATACTTTAAGGTATTTTCAAAAGAACTTTATATGTATCATAGAACATGTTGACCAGAGGATCATAGATTTAGAACTAGGGAAGAGATCTAGGGGACAATCTAGTCTAACTGGAGCACAGACACTTATTAGCTGTGTGATCCTGGGCAAATCACCTAACCCTCTTTGCCTCAATTTCTTCCTCCACAAAATGAGTTAGAGAAGGAAATGTCAAATCACTCCGGTATCTTTGCCAAAAAAACCTGAAATGGGGTCGTGGAGAGTTATAGTCACATACAGTTCAGTCACATGACTGAAATGACTTAAGAACAACAAAGATAGTCTATCCTCCTTATTTTATAGGTCATGAAGCTGAGGCCCAGAAATATTCAGAGACTCGTCAAAGCTTACTTGACAAGTAAATGGAAAAGCCAGAATTGGAATTTTGCTTCCAGATACAGCACTTGGTCTACCACACCACACCTTGATTCCTGTGGCATTCTGTAGAAATGTGCTCTACTCTCTTCCTATTTTCATTAATGATGAGAGGCATTTAGCTCAATAACATAGTGCTAACAAAACCAAGGTCATGAATTTCATTTTTGTATGTACCAAACAGAAAAAAAACATTCTATATCACACAAAATACATGCCAGGGTGATGACAAGCATTATAAGAGATGAGTGTGCTATCTCAATATAGTCCACTGCAGAAAAGCACACATCCTTCCAACATTATACATCAATGAACAATCATTTTTAAGTACCTACTATTGGCCAGGTACTATACCAAGTACTAGGGATAAAAAGTAAAGCAAGGGGGCATCTAGGTGGCACAGTGAATAGAGCACCGGCCCTGGAGTCAGGAAGACCTGAGTTCAAATCTGGCCTTAGACACCTAACACAAAAACTAGCCATGTGACCTTAAGCAAGTCATTTAACCTCAATTGCCCTCCAAACAGCAAAAAATAAAAATAAAAATAAAGCAAGACATGTGTCATCTCCTGGCTATCCCCTATACCTAGAATGTTCTCTCCACTCAGTTTCACTTTCTGGCTTCCTTGGTTTCCTTCAGCTATCAGCTAAAAACCTACTTTCTCTGAGTCATTTCCTGAGTTGTCTTAAGGCACTGGCCTTCCCCTGATATGTCTTCAGTTTTTCTCGTGTATATCTTATTTATACATAGTTCTTAACATGTTTTCTCTCCTCTCAGACAGTGAGGTCTTTGAAAGCAGGGACAGGCAAACTCATTAATTTTGAATCTTGGAGACTCCATCGAATCTTTCTGCATTCAACCATCTGAATAACTCTTTGCTTAGCTCCAGAGCTGAAAGCCACTCCTGGCTGATATGATGTGTGCTGGATGTACTGAGCTGAAGCTAGTTCATCTGATTTTGCCTTGCTTTGTGCTTGCCACAGTAGCCAGCCACACAGTAAGTGTTTAATCAATGCTTGGCGACTTGAGGAATTCCCAGACCTCAAGGAGTCCATCAAGGGAAATACTGTGTCCATATATAAGTATATTCAAAATATATACATTGTAATAAAACACAAGGTCAATAACATAATAGAAATTTACACTTCTTAAGCATGTCGTTATTATAATTTGTAATATAATGTGATATAATTTATAATTTTGTGTTTATAAAGCACGTTTTGGTTATAAAGCATTTTTACAACTTAACGCTGTCATTTCACTTGGTTCCTTAATCAGGTAAGGTGGATAGTACAAATCCTTACTATCCCCATTTTACACATGAGAAACCTTCACTAAACATTTGAAAACTAAGTGTGGTACATTTACTTTAGTAAAAAGAACACTGGACTTAGACTCAGGAGGACTGAATTTGCACCCTAGCCCTGCCTCTTATTAGCCCTTAGTCTTTGAATGGGCATTGTCTCCGACAAATGGAGATCTGAAAAAGACATTAATTTAAAAAGGCCAAAGTCACCCACTGCATCCCAGGCCATCACCAGTTGTTTTGACTTTCGTCTTGCCAGTGGACTTTAATGACTCCAGAGGAGAGAGTGAGGCTGATGACCTTGCTCAGCTCTGCCTCACTTAAACCCAATCCACTTACATGTCATCACCCACATGATGTCACTGGTCTTCTTCAAGAACAAAGAACAGACAACAGCATGGTGACCTTATGTAGTAAGTCTATGCTTCTCCTCCCTGAACCTTGATTTCTTCATCCATAGAGTGAAAGGGCAGTACTAGATACCTTCCAAAGTCCCTTTCAGTTTGGACATGCCATGATCTGCACATCATGGTTAGGAAGTGACCCTGCCTTAAGGATGTATCAATGGAACCAGAGTCAGAAGGGGCCAGGGGCAGGTACTGGAATCAGAGAATCATAGGATGTCAGAGCAGGAAGAGACCTTAGAAGCCATCTAGACCAATCTGAGCCTGAAAAAAAAGAATCCTCTTCAGCAGACCCTACAGTGGCTGACTGTAGACTGTTGGGGAAGCAGAGATTCCCATCCCAAGAAGGCTGCACACTAGGGAATGAATTTTTTTGAACGGAAAAACTCAAAACCACTGATACCTGAGCATGGTGGGATTGTGATCTGTATCAAAGATGTAGTAGCAGAAGGACTCATGCTGATAAAATCATCAGTCTTTTAAAGGACTGATACCAGAAGTACAGATAAGCATGCAGCAGGACTCAGTGGGAAGAGCATTGCACTGGAAGAACCCAGGACCTGAATCCTGGCCCTGCCACTTATTACCTATACCATCTTAGCCAAATCATTTCTCCTTTCTAGGCTCCCCACTTTCCTCATCTGTAAAATGAAAGAATTGGACCAGTGACCCCAGCACTAGCACACTGCCTAGAACACACAAAGAAGTGAATGGGTGCTTCTTGACTTGACTTGCCTTCACTCAAAGTCTCTTCCAGCTCTAAATCTATGCAGATAATAAATAACTTATAAAAATTTACTCATAGTTTAAGTAGCAGAGTCAGGACTCAAACTGAGTCTAACTCCAAAATGTTGCATTCTTTCTGCTATATAAATGTTTTTTTTAATTGAACCTTTACAAAACATGTGAAAGAGATGGCTTATAGAGATCAAAGCATTTATCGGCCTCTTGGTTTATGCTGCTGGAGTGATCTAATCCATATGTGTGTGGTGTTTCTTTATGGCTTATCATACCTCTTTGTAGTCAATGAACACCTTATCGCTTGTTTCGAGTCAGCTTTCACTTACCTCCACGTAAGCTTTTCTCCGAAATGCCACAAATAGGCTCACTTTGTCATTTGTTCTCAAACTGTCATGATTCCCATGGAGGAGAAACTCTAAGAGCTTCCCAACCCTCCTCCCC
This sequence comes from Pseudocheirus occidentalis, assembly GCA_028646575.1. NCBI lineage: Eukaryota > Metazoa > Chordata > Mammalia > Diprotodontia > Pseudocheiridae > Pseudocheirus > Pseudocheirus occidentalis. The sequence continues at coordinate 123,762,274 of CM053599.1, forward strand.
CGCCCCTGAACACTTGGGTTTCAGGCATGTCTTTCTTTAAGTGCCTCTCTATATGGTGAGAAAGTAAAAATGTATTGATGTTTCTCTACATACAAGATCAATTAGGATTACAATGAAATTCTAAGGGGAACAAAGGAATAGGTCCAATAGCTCCCAGCTCTGATCTGGGTCTAAGGGACCAGGTTTGTTCATCACTTACAGTCCTTTATCTTTCATTAGACACACCTGTGAAATGGTGAGACAAAGATCTTTGTACTCAGGAGTGACAAAGAAGGGAGTCTACACAAGGAGCCAAATTTTCTTCAAAAAATAAAAACAACACATACACACACACAGAACAGATCACACCACAAAGCCTGCCCATGGTGATGTCAACATGTACTCACTTGCATACAGTGGAGGACGGTTCAGACAGCTGCTTTCATTTACATACACCACTGCCCGTTTATATTGATGTGGAAATAGTTTCCTGGCTTATTTCAAAAGGCTATCTAGGTGAAAGCTCTGACCCTGAACCTTTGGGTATTGTTGCTTACACTTTAAAATATTGATAAATAAATAAAATAATAACTAAATAAAATGTTGATGGTTTGTGCTTAGATTTTTTTTAAATAGTGCACAGTTACAGCTAATTTCTGATAAAAATTATCGCAGTGCACTTTGCCTCTTGGATTGGCACATCTACTACTTTTGTGTGGTTTTGGAATCAGAGAATTGTAGGATGTCAGTGCAGGAAGAGACCTTAGAAGCCATCTAGACCAGTCTGAGCCTGAGAAAAAGAATCCTCTTCAGCAGACCCTACAAAAGTTATCCAGTCTTTGTTTGGAAACCTTAAATGAGAAGGGAAGTACCACCTATTCTCTCCCCAAGGTAGTCCATTCTGGTTTTAGATATCTCTAATTCTCACAAGTTTCTCCATATGTAGAGCTTTGAATCTGGCCTTCTGCCATTTCCACCCATTACTCCTAGTTGGTGCCTTATGGCACCAAGTGGAACATGGCAGCCCTTCAAATACTTAAACACTGTGTTCTATCATATCCCTCCCAAGTCTTCTATTCTATAGGTTAAACATCCTTAGTTCCTTCAACTGCTCCTCATGTGGCACCATCTGGAAGCCCTTTGCCATTGCAGATGGCTTCCTATGGAAAGTCTCTGGTTCATTAATGTCTAGCACCCAGAACTAACCTCCAGATGTAGGAGACCCAGGGAAGAGTACGGTGGGACTGTTCACACTGTCATTCTAGACACTATTCCCTTCTTAATAATGTCTAGGATCAAATCAGTCATCTAATAACAGTGTGTTAACAAAGCTAGAACAACTACATTAAGGCTTAATGGAGAGAGAGTGAGCTAGAGAGCAGGATAACCTGAGTTCAAGTCCCATCTCATATGTATTGACAATGAAAACCTATTCATCCTGATAACTCATACTGACCTTGAAAACCACTAAAATTGCCAGATCTTTTTCAAAAGACCTTCTACCAAACCATATTTTACTCATTTCACACTAATGAAATTGACTTTTCAACCCATTTGTAAAACTTCATATTTCTCCCTAGCCAAATTCATCTATTAATTTCAGATTTGCAGTCATATCTGTTTAAATTTTTTGGATCTTGGTTCTATCATTCAACATGTTCATTTTTTTCCTAGCTTTGAGTCAGCTGTCAATCAGATAAGCATATCATCTATGCCTTGGTTCAAGACATCAATACAAATGCCAAATAGAAGCAAATTAGATTTATCCCTCAAAGGGATAGAGCCTTCTAAAGAACTCCCTTGAGGTTGACTCAGTTCATTAGTGAATACTCTTTGGGTTCAGTCATTCAACAAGCTCTTAATCTGCCTAACTTTCCTATTCTACAGTCCACAAGGTTATCAGGAGAGACTGAGTCAAATACTTTGGGAATTGGGCATACTGCACTTGCAGCATTCCCCTGATATAAATCTAATAACCCTGTGAAAGGGAGAAATGAGATTAGCCCGGCAAAACCTGTTCTTGATGGAATAAAAAAAATCATCATGAACTCTGCTTTCTTTTCTAGATGTTCACTAGCTATCCCTTTGATAGTGCTTTCTAGAATTTTGTCAGGAAATGAAGTCAAGTTCAGTTGCTTGTAGTTTTTAGCCTGCATTATCTTTCCACTTTTAGAAAATTGAGACAGAATGAGAAATGGTGTTGCCTTTCTTGAGATCTCTTCAGTTCTCCACAACCTTCCAAAAATCAATGACAGTGGCTTAGTAAGCAGATCTACCTGTTGTTTAAGTATCAGAAGATAAAATTCATCTGAGACAGGTAGCTTGAACTCACCAAGGAGAGCTAGGTACTCACTGATATATCCCAGTTAAAATGCATCCACCATCTAATAACCATCTATTAACTAACCTATAACAACTTAATAATGACATAATGGAGAGTTGTTCAGTCTTGTCTGACTCTTCATGACCCCATGAACTATATAGCATGCCAAGCCTTTCTATACTACACTATCTCTCGAAATCTGTCCAAGCTCACATTCATTGTTTCCATGACTCTATCTATCCATCTCATCTTCTGCCTTCCCATTTTTCCTTTCTCCTTCAATCTTTCCCAACATCAAGATCTTTTCCTGTCTTCTCATTATATAGCCAAAGTATTTAAATTTCAGCTTCAGTATTTGATTTTCCAGTAAAATAATCTGAATTAATTTATTTAAGTATTGACTGATTTGACCTCCTTGCTGTCTGAAGGTCTGAAGGAATTTCAAAAGTCTTCTCTAGCACCACAACTTGAAAGCATTGAGTCTGAGATGCTCAACTTACCTTATAGTCCAACCCTCACAGTCATTCATTGCTACTGGAAAAATCTTGGTTTTGACTATATGGACTATTGTCAGCAAAGTGATGTCTCTGATTTGCTTGTTAGCATTTTGACAATGGAGAGGGGGTGAGTCAAAAAGTAAGGATGACCTGAGTTCAAGTCCCATTTCATATATATTGACTACATGACCCTAGTCAAGTCACTTAAGTTTTTGGTGCCCTTGCCAACTCTCTAAGACTACATATAATCTGCACTATAGTTGGTGACCTGCCCTGGTGAAGCAAGCTTCTTCACTGAGGGCTCCCTATACAACTAGCCCAAAAATACACAAATAGAAACCAAAAATATAGCTTATTACAAACAGAAAATTAGTCACACCTATGTCAACATATCTATTTCTAATGGCCTATTTAACTTCAAACTAACTGCTTTCATTAGAGACTCCAAGCCTGACAGAATGATAAATTATCTTTATATTTGTTTTCCTTTTGTTTCTCAATTTTTTCAGATCCAAAAATATGGTTAAGCATTGGGGATTTTTTGCTTGGTAAATTCCAATTTCTCCTTTTCTTAAAGGTTTTCTTAATTCTGCATGGTACGTATTGACATATTATATACATATATATGTATGTATATATACACACACACACATATAGTCTATTGATGTACACACACATATGTATACATATATATCTAGAAATACATGTGTATATGAAGCAACATGCAGCAGTGGATGGAAAACTGACTTTGGAGTCAGGAAGACTTGAGTTCAAGTCCAGCCTTAGACATATACTAGCTGTGTGACCATGGGTAAGTCCTTTAACTTCTCGTCTAGGACTGGCTATAACTTATAAGAAATGTGCTGATCTGCATTTTGTAGAGAAAGTTTCCATACTGGAAGTTCTAACTGATAAAATCACAGTATCTGGAAATATATCTGGAATAAAGAGATGTGTGTGCCCATGCATATATGTATATATAAAGAGAGAAAGAGAAAATGGATTAATTCAGGTCAATAAGAGTTTTATTAAGCATCTAATACATACCAGGCCTTATGGCAGGTGCTAGGGATATAGACAAAAATGCTAGTCCTTGTCTATAAGGAGTAAACAATGTCCAAAATATGACTCTCCTTGTATCTTTCTCCAATAAACTTAGATCAACCTGCCAGTATGAAGAAGTAGATCCATTATCAAATGCAAAATGCTCTGCTTGGCATTCAAAGCCCTTCACAACCTATTCCCCTCCTATCTTTCCAGTCCTCTTATACCTTCCTCTGCACCAGGTACTGGACCATCCAGTGACTAAGGGCTATTCCATGAACAAGGCACTCCATTTCTGGGCTCCAGGCATTTGTTCTGGCAGGCCCCCTGTCTGGAACACTCCCCTCCCCCTAGTCCAGCTATTGATCTTACTGGTTTTAGATTCTGATTAAAATCCCACCTTCTACAGAAAGCTTTTCCCAATCATGCTTAACTCCAGTGCCTTCCCCCTGCTAATTACTTCCTATTTATCTTGTATATAGCTTGCCTTGTATATAGTTATTTAAAAGTTGCTTCTGCATTTGATTGTAAGCTCCTTGAGGGTAGGGACTGTCTTTTGCCTCCTTTTGTATCTCCAGAACCTAGCACAATGACTGGACATGGTAGGTGCTTAATAAATGTTTATGGCTTGATTGATTAATGAATATAACTAATTGATTAGGCCCAATCCTGCTTTGCTTCCAAGATCAGATGAGATCAAGCATGTTCAGGGTGGTATGACCCTAGACCTTAGTATATTAATTGATATAATTAATCAAATTCATAGTTACAACTTGGGAGAGCTGTGACTAGACAATTGTATGAAAAAGATCTAGAAATCTGTATGGATTACAAGGTCAACGAGTCAATAGTGTGACATAGCACTTCAAAACACTAACATAAGCGTGAAGATGGTAGTTCTGTGTGCAGACAGAAAGAAGTAACAGTGACCCTGTACTCTGACCTTGCCAAACCAGGTCTGTGCAGCACATTTTAAGAAAAACATTAGCATACTGGAAGCGCAACCAGGATGGTATACGGACTGGAGACCATACAACATATGTCTTGTCTGAAGGTGTAATGCCATGCATGAGCAGCTTTCCAGAAGAATGCTACTGTGAACAGCTTTTAAGGTTCTGATTACACAGTATAGTGAACCCTCTATTTATTCCATAACAAAGAAAAACATTCACAGAAAATCAAGGTACAGCATTCACAATATTACAGCTTATCACAGAAAATCACAATATAGTATTCATAATAACTTATCATTAAAATGACCACATAGATTCCCCCATAGTGACCACAAAGTTTTGAATAAAAAAACAATCATCTCAAGGTACAATAGTTAAAGTCTTCCACTCATGGGGCACACTAAGTTAACTCAATCAGTCACTTATTCAGCAATCAATTACTAAGTATCATTAATCACTAAGTACAATCATTAGAAAATACACAGACCCTCCTCCCCTAGATTCCTAGTAAACTACAATTTCATTGCTACTCAGTACCCGTTTTTCATCTTGACTCAAGGCAGGCAACTCCTACCTGAATCCACCAGTCACCTGGATTCAAAGGCAGACAGGTCCCAGTTCCTTGTCTAGCTCTCCGTGTAGGTCCTACTCCACACTGAAGTTCACAGGGTCCAGTCGATCTCAAATCCTTCACAAATTCTGCTTCCAGGAATTCAAGTCTCAACCAAGCCAGAAACAGACAAAGTCTTAGCATCCAGGTCATTCTTCCTCAGTCTTCTGCAGCTCATTAAAAAAATCAGAATCACCTTAAACAGCCTGGGAAGGGGGAGCTCCTGGGCTCCTGGACTCCTAGGCTCCTGAGCTCCTCTTCAGCCTCCTGGGCTCCTCTTCAGAAGAAACTCTGCTACCACAAGTTCTGAGGAAATTCTGACTCAGCTCTTGATTTTCATTTCTCTTCTGTAGTTGCTCTGCCTCCAGATGCTGGTCCCAAGAAATTCTGACTATCCCTCTCTGGGGTTTTTCTTATATACACACAGCATTAGCTTCCTGTTTCAGCCAACCCCTTCCTGTTACATCAGCAACAGGAGACAGGAATTCATACCTTGATCAATAGGCTTGATCAGTTACTAAGTGCTAAGTACCTGCTACCTTTGCCAACACAAAGGGATCTTCAAATTCAAATTAATTACCATTGCAGAAGGTACTTGGAAAGGTTAGCCTGGAGAAAAGAAGACTTGTGGAGAGAATGATAATTGCCTTCAAATATTTAAAAGAAAAGAGATTAAATTCATCCTCATTGATCAATAGGTAGAAACCACACCGAGGCAGATTTTAGCTCAGTATGAGCTGAAAAAGATGAGCTGCTTCCTGCGGTAATGAAACCTCCCCATTACTAGAGGTTCTCAAAAAGAATACTGGAGACATAGAATAGATGATGGCAATTACATGAAACTGAAAAGGTTTTGCATTAATAAGATCAATGCAAGAAGGATAAGAAAGGAAGCTGCCAATTTTGGGGGAAAGGGGGAGGAGATTGTGCCAAGTATGAATGATAAAGCTCTGATATCAAAGATATAGAAAACTAACACAAATATCTAAGACCAAAAGACTTCCCAAATGATTAAAGGATATGAACAAAAAGGTCTCCAAAGAATAGTATACTATAGTCATATGAAAAAAAATGTTCCATATAATAAGAAAAATGCAAATCAAAATTACTCTGTTTTTCATCTTATAACCAGTAAATTGAATATATTAAAAGACAGGCGTATTCAATAGGGAGTAGAAAGATAGGCATATAAACAGTCCTTGAAAGAATTCTAAAATACAAACAACTGTATAGAAGACCCCACCCAGCCATCCACTAGTGTAGTTATGAACTGGTTCAACCATTCTGGAAAGTAATTTGGAATTATGTTAAGAAAGTGACAGGTGGGTAGCATGATGGTCCTGGAGTCAGGAAGTCCTGAGTTCAAATCTTGCCTCGGATACTTACTAACTCTGTGACCCTGACCAAGTCATTTAACCTCTCTCAGCCTCACTTTCCTCATATGTAAAATACAGGAGGTCGGATTCAATGGACTCCTAAGTCTCTTCCAGATCTAAATCTTCAACCCTATAAAAATGTCCATATAATTAAATCCAGAGATCATATTGCTAGTCATATACTCCAAGAATATCAAAAATAGAAAGGTCCCATATACACCAAAATATTCATAGTATCATTTTTTGTAGTAGCAAAGTATAGAAACAAAGTAGGATTCCATTGATTAGGGAATGGCTAAGTAAACTGGAGTACATCAATATGATGGTATGTAACTGTTGGGGGGGGTGGTACTGTTTTTGAGTCAATTTCAGTTGTGTCCAACTCTTTGTGACCCCATTTGGAGTTTTCTTGGCACAGATACTGGAGTGATTTGACATTTCCTCTCCAACTCATTTCACAGATGAGGAAACTGAGACAAACAGGGGTATGTGACTTGCCCAGGGTCGCACAGCTAGTAAGTGTCTGAGGACAGATTTGAACTCAGGAAAATGAGTCTTCTCATTTTCAGGCCTGGTGCACTCTTCACTGTGCCACCTAGCTGAAGAATACTTATAAGCATGGGAAGACATATGAGCTGATGCAAACTGAAGTAAGCAGAACCAGGAAAACCACAAACACAAACAATGTAAGTGGAAAGGACGATAACACAAATCAAGAAAATGAATGGTATGTAATTATTATGATCAAACTTGGCTCTAAAGAAGGAAGAAGAAAATATGTCTTCCTCCCTTCTCTGTAGGGGTAGGATATACTCCCAGATTCATCTGAGATTTAGGTTGGTTCTGTTACACTCCTTTTTCTTTTTCTCTTTTTAATCTTTATCACAAGGGATGGCTCTCTGGGGAAGAGAGCAAGAAATGATTTATTTGGAAATGAAAGTGATATGAAAACTAAACATATAATTTTTTTAAAAAACAAGTGGAAATGTCCTTTAATAGAAGCTCACACTGTACCTCCTTTCCCACTCAGGTCTAATATCCTGAATCCTTTAAGGAAAAGAAAAGAAAAGAAAAGAAAAGAAAAGAAAAGAAAAGAAAAGAAAAGAAAAGAAAAGAAAAGAAAAGAAAAGAAGAAAAGAAAAGAAAAGAAAAGAAAAGAAAAAAAGAAAAACATGTCTTGTTTTAGTTACATCTTATTCAGGTATGCTTGAAACAGAAAGACACGAAATATTGTTGAACACCCTTAAATCCTCCCAAAAGTCATTTGATAAATGTCAAGATAGGATACTAACTCTTAATTACTTTGCTCCAGATTTGTCACAACCTAGTCTGCTTGTCCTAGTTAAAATGTTTCTTGTCAGCGTGTTTCTACAGTGTTGATTGTGAGCTCTACTCTTACTCTTAAAACAACAACAATAATAATAATAACAATAACCTAAGCTGACAGTTCATCAGAAGAAGTGAGCATGTGCAATGATTAGAGAGGGTGACTGAATTCAGAAACAGCCATCATGATAATTGATTGTCCAGGAGGCTAATATCCTGAGAAAGAGGGACATCTGGGTCCAAATACATCCAATAATTTGCTGTTGAAAGCTAAAGTATAATAATAGATAATATTGATGTAGTACTTTTGCAAAGTGCTTTGCAAATATTATCTCACTTTATCCTTACAATAACCCTGGGAGGTAGGGTTTATTGTTATCCCCCATTTTACAGGTGAGGAGACTAATGCAAATAGAGGTGAAGTTGACTTGCCCAGAGTCACACAGCTAATAAGTACATAAGGCTGGATTTGAACTTAGGTCTTCTTGATTCCTCTGTTCAGGGCTCTGTCTGCTGTGTCACATAGCTGCCTAGAATGAAAGTAGGATATAATCAGCCAAAAAACATTTATTAAGTGCCTCCTATGTGCCAGGTACTGTGTTAAAATGCTGAAGATACAAAGGCAAAGGTAAGACTGTCCCTGCTCTCAAGGAGCTTACATTTAAGGGGTGAAACAAGAGATTGAGAGAGAGAGAGAGAGACAGACAGACAGACAGACAGACAGACAGATAGACAGAGACAGAGAGAGACAGAGACAGAGAGAGACAGAGACAGAGACAGAGAGACAGAGACAGAGACAGACAGAGAGACAGAGAGACAGACAGAGACAGACAGAGACAGAGACAAAGACAGATAGAGACAGAGACAGACAGAGACAGAGACAGACAGACAGACAGAGACAGAGAGACAAAGAGACAGAGAGAGACAGGGAGACAGAGGGAGACAGAGAGAGGGAGAGGAAAAGAGAGAGAGAGAAAGAGAGAGAGAGAGAATATTTTTTTAAAAGAATGCCAGATACTTTTTTGAGGGAGTAAACCAGTACCTGAGGGGATCACAAAAGACTTCATGTGGCACTCAAGCAGAATCTTGAAGAAAGCCAGAAATTCTGAGAGGTGTAGGTAAGGAAGAAACACATTCAGACATGGGACACCACCAGAACAAAGGTAAAGAGACAAGAGACAGAGAATTGGGGGCAAGTAGGGCGTTATGATTGGTTTATAGAGTATAAGGAAAGAAAGACTGGAAAGAGGATTCAGCTAAGCTGTGAAGAGTTTTAAGTGGTGAATAGAGTTCTTATTTGATCCTAGAGATAACAAGAGGTCACTGAAATGTAGTGAGTAGAGGTATAATATTGTCACTGCTGTACTTTACTCTGGAGGCCATGCAGAGGATGGCTTGCAGTGTGCAGATACTTAGGGTAGGGAGATCAAATAAGAGGTTATTACAAAGTTTTAGGTGAAAGGTGATGAGGTCCCATGGTCACACTGTGGAGGTGGGGAGGAGAGCAAGTATGCAGGAGAAATTACAAAGACAGAAAGGGCACAAACTGACAACTGATTGGATGTGTAGAGTGAGTGAGAGCAGATGAGGATGACACCAAGGCTGCAAATCTGCATGACTGGAATAACAGTGGTGCCCAAGAGAGTAAGAGAAAAGTTAAATGGTGTGTTTGAGAGAAAATATAAATATTACAGAACCAAAACTTCAACTGATTCTCATGTAATCCACCAATAGAACAGAAGTTTTAAGACCTTACATACAAATACAAAGTCTTACCAATTATTCTCCTTATAATAATGTAATTATCCTCCTTATAATAACCTAACATCTATTTCTGCTATAAAAGAAAAAGCACAAAGACTGATTCTTTGCCATACATACCAGAACCAGGGTCCACATGGACCCAAGGAAAAGGTCTCATTAACAGTCTTCTCTCAGGAACTCCCAGAAAAGTATTTTCCATTTGACCACAACAATTCTAGTTTGAATATGTTGAGTTCTAGTCTCCAAGTAAGAAAACACAGCTTTTCCCTTGACCAGCTGAGCTCATTTTTGAAACTGGCCTCTCCATTAAATTTTTTGAACATGCCTGATTTCATATGTTGAAATTCATGGCAGGTACATCAATTATACATGGCAAACAGGTTGTTAACACCTAGGTAAGCAATAGATTGAGGTGGGATTGGGTACTGAATTTATAAATAAAACCTTCTCTTTATTGTTTCTATTTAATTGACACCAATAAACTAGAACCTAGTTCTGAAAATAAATTTGAACTTGAAAGAGAACTCGTTAGCTCATATCTATAATATTGTTCTTCAAAATTCATGACTTGATCAATGTCAGTACTGTCTTCAGCAATTCAGATGCTCACCCCTCCACATGAGGCATGAGGTGAAAAAATAAAAATCATCCATTACCTGGTGGCCAGTCTTCTGTTGATGAGCATTTCAAAACTTGTCCTCTAAATGATAGTCTATCACCAGATGCATGCCTAAAGCCTTTCCATCTTAGTAGGACCTGATAAAGCTTGTGTTTCACTGACATAGGTTTTAAGACTCCATCATCCTCATTAGATCACAAGAAGGGATTTCAAGAAGTAGGTCTTTAGCAGAAGAATAGAAAATTAACATTTTAATATTAAAATTAAATGTTTTACTATGTTTGAAAAAAATCACCTTGTCATTCACATGAAGAAATTCCTTTACAGTTAATACAGACAAAAACACCTATACTTGCCTCCCTATGCCTCTAGTATAAAATATAAAATCCTCAGCCTGGCATTAATAGACCCTAGAAATTTACCTTCCATTTGACTTTCTAGTCTTCTGTCCCAGTACTCCCTTCATACACTTTTCATTCAAACTAGGCTGCCCACTACTGCTCATGTTCAGTATTCCATCCTCCTTTGCCTCTGCACCCATGATTCATGTCTGTGATGGACTCCCTCCTTAGTCATTTCTATCTCTTAGAATCCCTAACACTTTGGGTCTATAACTTGGGTGTCCGTTCATAGACAAGACCTTTCTCAACCCCTCCACTGTCAGTGCTTAAGGTCTTTTTCCCCTTGAAATAGTAATATTTTGTATTTATATTTCTGTATGCATATAATGTGGTACATGTGCTCCTACTCCATAGTAAAATGTAAGCTCCTTGAAGGCAGGAATCATTTCCTTTTTTGTATCCATAGCACCTAGTACATTCCTCACTCATAGTAGACACTTTATAAATTCTTTATGAAACTGAATTGAAAAGACACATGGAAAATATTTAATAGAAAACTTTCCTCTCAGTATAGCAAAATTTCATTTTGTCCTTATTTACTCAGAAAACAAATAAATAAAAGGGCAGAAAGTATTTCTTATTGGCCTATAGGGCATAGGCAAAGGCAAATCAGATAGGAATAGCTTATCTCAACAACTGATTCTGAGTTTTTATTTGTTTGAATTCTCAAAACAATTCTTGATCTCCCAAGAGACTGTGCAGAGAATTAGATCACACACAGCATTTTTTTTCAGAATCTCTCATATGGAGATAATTTTTTTTCTGACATCTCTGACAAGAGAGTTTGGGGAAGGGAGGAGGAAATTTTGTCACTTTTTTAATGTAATTTTTAAAAACTTTCTTCTTATCATTAAACTTTTATTTGAAGAGGCTTTTCTATCCATTTTCATAGAATCAAAGTAAGATTCTTGAAAAGTATTCTAATTCGTTCTCTTTCCCATCAGGTTAAACTAAGCCAACCTCTTCATCTCTTTTATGTCATTTAAATGTTTTTCAACTCTAATTCCATTGTAAAATATCTCTTTAAGCATGCATTACTCCTTTCCACATTTAGAGAGCCCAGCATGAAGGAATTTAAATTTAATCTAAAATTAATATTTCATATTTGCCTGACATACTAGAGGTATCTGATAGCTTAGCTCCATTTAACTGATTCTTGGTTTTTCTATAAACTGGGCTAGTTTTTTTTTTAAAGAAACCATCTTGTAAACTGTTGAGTTAAATTCTAGCTTTTACCCAAAGAGAGTACTCCTGAAAAAGAATTAGGAACAGGCAGACCCAAGATGGCAGAGAGTATAGTATAGCAAAGCATCTGAACTCTCCCAATGTTTCCCTCCAAACAACTTTTTTAAAACTCCTCAAATCAAATTTTGGAGCTGCAGAGCCAAGGAAAGATCAGATTAAAACTTCTTCCAGTCAAACACAATTTAGGAGGTCAGCAAGAGAGCTCTGTGACACTAAGGTCAGGGGCATGGCTACAAAACAAGTCACAAAAGTATAAGCAGTAAGACTTGGAAGTGTCCACAACATAGGAACTTTAAGAACTCTCAGCCTAGAGACAGCAAGGGGGTTGGGCAGTTGGTCAGAAAGAGATTACAGGGGACTCTTTGCTGGCCCTAGGTGCAGCTGGTGCTAACTGGCAACTCTATTTCCCATAAGCAGTTCTGGATCACAGTGTAGGGTGAAGAGAACTCTTTTGGCCCATCAAAAGGAAGCAGGAGCCTTGATTTCAGTTTCAAGGCAGAAAGGAAGACTAGCATTTGTGACTGCAGGAGAGGAAGAGACCTGCTCATAGTTCCAGGGCCAAGGGGAAGACTAATATTTGTGACTGCAGGCACCCATCCTGAAAAAAACCAGAGTGCAAACCAGGACAGCAACGACTACACTTCCACCTGCATCAGTCCATGTCGGAAGCACCAAAAAATTGTGAACCCCTAGGACTAGCTCTGAAAATAGCAGCATGAAAAAGCTTGAAGCTTGGGACAGTGCCTCCCCATCTCAGGTGATTAGAGCCCAACTTTAGCATAAAGTTCAAAGTCAAGAAATAGGCTGAAATAATGAGCAAACAACAAAAAGAGAATCTGGCCATAAAAAAGCTATTATCATGGCAGAGAAGACCAAGACATAAACTCAAAAGACAATGTGAAAATAGCTACAAGCAAAGCCTGAAAGAAAAATGCTAATTGGACCCAAATCCAATGAGAATGCCTAGGAGAGTTATAGAAAGAGTAATAGAGGCATCATTGGGGAAAGAAATGAGAACAATGCAAGAAAATCATGAAAAGAGAATTAACAGCTTGGTAAAAGAAGCACATAGAATTTAAAAAACAGAACTGGTCTAATAGTTAAAGGGGGTATAAAAATTCACTGAAAAAAAGTAATTCTTTAAAAATTAGAACTGGGCAACTGGTAGCTAATGACTCCACTGGACATCAAGAAACAAGAAAACAAAGTTAAAAGAATGAAAAATAGAAGAAAATATGAAGTAACTTATTTTAAAAACAACTGGCCTGGAAAATAGATCAAGGAGACAATGTAAGAATTATTGGATTACCTGAAAGCCATGATCAAATAAAGAGCCTAGACATATATTTCAAGAAAATAAAGGAAAATTGACCTATCATAGACCCAGAGGGCAAAATAGAAACTGAAAGAATCCACTAATCACCTCCACAAAGAGATCCCAAAATAAAAATTCCCAAGAATATTACAGTCAAACTCCAGAGCTCCCAGGTAAAGGAGAAAATTTTGTAAGAAGCCAAGAAAGAAACTCTTCAAATATTATGAAGTAACAGTCAAGATAACACAAGATTTAGCAAATTCCATATTAAAGGAGACTTCTGGCTTGTAATATATATATATATATATATATACATATATATATATATATATATTTAATGAAATGGATGATTTTGAAGCTTTCCTGATGAAAAGACCAGAGCTGAGTAGAAAATCTGCCATTCAAACACAAGACTCAAGAGCAGCATAAAAAGGGAAACATGAAAGAGTTTAAACATAAGATATTCAATAAAATTAAACTGTTTGCATTCCTGTATGGGAAGATGATATATGTAATTCCTAAGAACCTTATCATTATTAGGGCAGTTAGCAGGAGGTTACATAGACAGAGGCCGTGAGTATGAGTTGATTATGTTGGCATAATCTCCAAAAAATGAAGGAGTGAGAAAGAGGAATGTACTGGGAGAATGGGGAAGAGAGAGGTAGAATGGGGGAAATTTTCTCACATAAAAGAGACTTGTGAGGAAGAACTTTTATAGTGGAAGAAAGATTTGTGGAGGGGAGAGGTGGACTATGCTTGAACCTCATACTCTCTGGAATTGGTTCACAGAGGGAAGAAAATACATACACACTCAATTGGGTACAGAAATCTATCTTACCCAATAGGGAAATAGGAGGAAAGGGGATAAGGTGTATGGAGGGATTGGGGCAAATGATAAAAGAGAGGGTAGATTAAGGGAGGCAAAACAGACTTTTAAAGAGAAACAGAATAAAAAGAGAGAAGGATGAAAAGAAGAAAATAAGATGGAGGTAAATGTAGTTAATAATCGTAACTGTGAAGTGAGTAGAATGAGCTCACCCATAAAACAGAAGCAGATAGTGGAATGGATTAAAAATCTTTTTCCAACAATATGTTGTGTACAAGAGACACACTTGAAACAGAAAGAAACACACAGAGTTAAAGGGCTGGAACAGAACCAGTTATGTTTCAACTGAAGTAAAGATGGCATGCGTAGCAATCGTGATCTCAAACAAAGCAAAAGCAAAAAATAGATTAAATTAAAAGAGATAATAAGGGAAACGATATTTTGCTAAAAGGTATCATAAACAATGAAGCAATATCCAAATAAATTAATATCAAGTTTCTCTGACAAAGGCCTCATTTCTCAAATATATAGAGTACAGAGTTAAATTTCTAACAATAAGAGGCATTCCCCAATTGATGAATGGTTAAAGGACATAAACAGGCAGTTTTCAAAAGGAGAAATAATTCTTCAAAGAGATCTCTAGTCATATAAAAAAATTATCTAAATCGCAATTAAAAAGAAAAATGTAAATTAAGACAACTCCAAGGCACCACACTATACCTATCAGAAATGACAAATATTGGAAAGAATGGGAGGAAATAGGCACACTAATGCATTGTTGATGGAGTTGTATGAACTCTTCTAACCATTCTAGAGAATGATTTAGAAATATACCCAAAGGACTATAAAACTGTCCATACTCTTTGACCCAGCAATGCCACTACTAGGTCTGTATCCCAAAGAGATCAAAGGAAAAGGAAAAGGACCTATATGTATAAAAATATTTTAACAGATCTTTTTATGGTAACAGAGAATTGAAGGTATGTTCATGAATGGCTGAACAAGTTTGTGGCATATTATTGTGATAGAATACTACTGTGCTATAAGATATGACAAAGGAATAGTTTCAGAAAAAATATGATAAGACCTATATGAACTGATACAAAGTTAAGTGAGAAGTACTGGGAGATCATTGTGCATTGTAACAGCAATGTTGTAATAATCAGATCAACTGAGAAAAATTTGGCTGCTCCATTGAATACAATGATCCGAGACAGTTCCAAAGGACTCATGATGAAAACATGCTATCCACCTCCTGAGAGAGAACTGATGAACTCTGAAGGCAAATTAAATATTAATTTCTTTCTTTTTTTTGCAAAAATATCACTAATACAGAAATATATTATGTATGATTTCACATGTAAAATTGATATTATTTTCCTTGCTTTCTTAGTGGATAGGAAAGGGAGAAGGGGAATTTGGAAAACTTGGAATTCAATTTTAAAAGAAAATAATGTTTAAAATAATTTTTTTTAATTTTAATAATAAGTAACAACTAGGGACAGAGGGACATCACATGTCCCTATCATAAAAAGTAACTTAGAGAGTCAAATAAAAGAAAGAAATAGAGAACCAAGAAGAAATTGGATTGCTTCAAAAGAAAGACTAATTTAGACCAAAAAAATTTTTAAAGAATAAGTTGAGTTACTTACTTCATGGTAAGTAACAAGGAAGGGTTAACATAGTTTTTAGGGAGAGCCAAGGGCAATGGAGGGGGACATCAGAAATATGCTTTCAATAGTATAGGGAACTTCTAGTATGGAAACTCCCTCTACTTACGCAGATACTGATAGCTGGTCTGTAATTTCTAGACTGAGAGAATTGCTCTAAGAGATTAAGTGACTTGCTCAGGATGACACAGTACATGTCAGGGAGATCACACCTGAACCCAGGTCTCCCTAACTCAAAGTTTATCTCTCTATCCCCTACACCAGTCTGCCTGAGACATAGTGAAATTTCCTTACCTTATAATTAAATTTTGCCCTTTAATAACTGATTGTAAAGATGTTAAACTTAAAAGACATAGAAAAGAAGTATGAGAAAGATCCGCAAATTCAAGACTGTGATCTAGACCTTATTACTAGTCCCATTAATTGACATCTGTGTCCTGTGACTGGACTGTGACATAGGCAAAAGTCCTTCCAATTGCCTAGAATAGCCTGTAGGATAAATAAAGAAGGCCAATAACTGGAAATCGGGAATAAAATTTTAAGAAATGAAATAGAATGAGCCCATCCTCAAATTCTTCTTACTCTGGCACCTGGATTCTCTAATACTATTAGACCAAAAGATCAATCTCATATTTGGCAGAAGACATAAAGAACCATGTATTAGAAGCCAACTCTTACTAAGTTTCTCTTACTACTGGCCCCCTTCTAATCTTGCTACTTTAGCAATTCCCTTCAGGCAACTCAAATCTTTAGCTCTTTAGTCCCTGGTTGTTGTTGTTTTTTTGTTTTTGTTTGTTTATTTGTTTGTTTTTCCTATTCCCCATTTGCCAGACCTCTAGTCTTAGGCTCCTTTATCCTAACAACCTCTTTTCTTCCTGAATACTAGCCACCTAGTGTCTATTCCCCAACCTTACTGTTGGGTCCTCTAAGTTATCAATTGGTTGTCTGCTTGGATCTTTGTTAATTTTTTTTTGCTATGTAGATCTTTAATGATGTTGTGACCCACTTCAGTTTGGATAGACACCCTAGATTTTCGATTCTGTTTGGACCTTGATTAGAGGTCTTTCTATCCCATTCATTCTATTTCCTTTGAATTAATTTATGAGTTCTGGAGCTAAATTATAGACTTGGGTCTTCCTATTCTCATCTCAGAAGAAAAAATTCTCTTTTCACCCTCCCCAGTCCCTATGGGTCTACATGAACTCTCTCTGCAGGAATTTCTCAACCTAATTCATCCCATCACTGCCTCCCCAATCCTATTTATTACAGTATCCCAAGTACCAAAATGTATTGGGCCTCAGTTAGAGGCACCAACAGCACCTATACAAACCCACTAGTGGCCAATGTGATAAGATTACCAGACTAGTTATGGTGAACAAAAGGATATCATAGCCTGACTATCTCTAGAGCCTCTACTCTGGCTTGACTCCTTTCATGGTGGTTCTGGCATATCAGGCCTGAAACCAAAGTTAATCTACCATATGACTTCCATCCAGGCAATCAGAATTTTATTACCTTCTGCAAATATACCATCTTGATCACTAAAGTGACTTCAAAGCTTCAGCAATGCTACTTGTACCAGCAGACATTTATTCCTTCAGCTTTACATGAATTCTAGAAGTCCCTCATTATCCCTCCAATACAATGATTGCCTTGGTTCTAAAAGTATCTCTTAGAAGATAAAAGGCTGAATCATAGGATCAAAGATGTGAAATAGAAAAGTAGATCAGAGGACATCTAGTTTAATCCCCCCTTTTATAGATGCTAAAATAATTTTCGGTTTAAGTGATTTGCCTAAATTCACAAAGATAATTTGTATCCCCTTGTGCCTATTATGTTTGTGGTTATGGTTTGTCCTTAGTTCTGGAAGAGGACCATCAGATCAGGGAAATGATAACATGACTTGCAATTGATTTTGATTTGAGGGAGGGAGGGCTGTGCAAAGTCACCAGCCTCACTTTCTCCTCCAGAGTCATCTGGGTCCAGTGGTCAGATATTGATCAAGGCAAGAGGGCCCAGGATACAGTAGGAGACCTCAGCCTTTTAAGTAAGGTCTTTCCAGTTACTCACTTTGAGTGATGCAACGCCCATTCAATGAATAGGCCTTTTTACCAGCTAGATAGAGGAGTGGGTAAAGCCCAGGGTCTGAAGTCAGGAAAACTCAAATCCAGCTTCAGGTACTTACTACCACTGTGACTCTGTGCAAGTCATTTAACGTCAGTCTGACTCTGTTTCCTCATCTGTAAAATGGGGATAATTATAGCCCCTATTTCACAGGGTTGTTCTGAGAATGAAATGAGATGACTGTTGGGTGGTGGTCCTTTATTCTCAAAGAGAACCAATGTCATTGCAAGGGTGATGACTCGCAAGTGAGTTGGATTTAAGTGAGGCAGAGCAATGCAAAGTTATCAGCCTCACTTTCTCCTCCAGAGTCATTGGAGTCTAGTGGCAAGGCATAGGTCAAGAAGACCAGATGATGTTTGTAAAGCACTTAGCACAGTGTCTGGCATGGAGCAAGCACTTAAGAAATTCTTGTTCCTTCCTTTTCCCTGCTTCCTCTTGATAACTAGAGACCCTCATCTTTAGAGGGATCATTGAATGAATAAATGAAATCATGACAACATATTTATCAAGCACTTACAGTGTGCTAAGCACTGGA
The DNA here is from genome assembly GCA_028646575.1 of Pseudocheirus occidentalis. Taxonomy (NCBI): domain Eukaryota; kingdom Metazoa; phylum Chordata; class Mammalia; order Diprotodontia; family Pseudocheiridae; genus Pseudocheirus; species Pseudocheirus occidentalis. The sequence continues at coordinate 123,780,881 of CM053599.1, forward strand.
GAATACAAAAGCTGAGATAATTCCTACCCTCAATGAGCTTACCTTCTAATAAGGGAGACAACTGACATACGGGGTATAGTGTCCAAGGAGGACTTTTTGCTTTGAAAAGTTTCATGGATGGTGAATGTAGTCATAGAGGAATAGACTGATACCTCCTTTCCAGTAGCAAAGACAATAATGATTTGGTTATTTTTCTAGAACTGAAAAGAGAGAGGGGAGGATATATATTTAGTAATAGGATAGCTATCGAGATGTGAGGAGTAAAATAAATGGTAGCCAGGCCACCTATAGTGGTATAGTGGGCCGTATGAGGCACTGACCAATCAAGGGGACAGGATGAAGGGACATCTAGAGCCAAGGGTTAAGTCCTCTAGGTCAGTGATGTCAAACTCAAATAGAAACACATCCTTCAAGCTGCATATTGACTTAGAAAACCACAAATGAACATTATCTATGTTATATTTTCATTTATTTTGTCAAACATTTCTCAATTATACTTCAATCTGGTTCAGCACCCATAAGTGTTGTGGGCTGCATTCCTTCTGTTCTGACACTTCTGCTCTAGGTAATGGTCTCTGGTCTAAGAAGTTAGGGACAAGACAGCTGGTGAGGAAATAGCCAGGCAGAAGTCTTTCTGGTAAAAAGCAGGCTTAGAAATGAATGCTTCTCTTCCCCCTGGGCCTCATCCACTTGCACCAAAGTCCAAAGAACCTTTACTTTTTAACTTTTTAATCTTTGACATCCTGCGCAGCAGGATGAACTAACCCAAACTAACAAAATCTGCCTTCAACTTTTCTGTACCTCCAAAGATTTCTGCTACTATCTTTGTTAGTTTATCTAGTACACAGAACCCTAAACTTGGGCAAAGCCCAGTATTTTTCCCTTTGACTTCCTGCCTCTGGCCTGTTTTCTCCTTTTAAATGTTAACCTGACACACTCAGGCAGGAGCTCCAAACTTTACATTCAAGCTACATACGTCATGTGTTATTGTCCTTTCTTTCATTTAAAAAAATACTTTTTCTATTTTTAATTGATGAAATAAAACCAACATTTGCCTTTCAAATCACTTATTACAAAGCTATACTAAAAGATGCCCTCCATTCCATCAAAAGCAGTGCCTTGCCTAGTATATTTCTTCATTACAAGCCTTTGGCACTATGGATGGGTAGCATAGGCCTAGCATGTATCAACAACTCAAGTTTCTATATCTCTCTAAGATTAACAAAGTCTTTCCCCAACAATAACCCTTTGAGGCAAATTGCTGCAATATTGTTCAGCTATTATTTGACAGATGAGGAAATTGAAATGCAAATAAAGTCAAGTGACTTGCCCAAGATCATTCATTTGGAAGCTGTGGAACCAGTTGTTCTTCCCTTGAACTATAATTCATTCCGTTCAGTGATTCAACAGGCATTTACTAATTTAAGTCCCTTTCCAACTACCTAAGGAAAAAAAGGATTTTTCTCCCCTTCTTAAAGTGAACAATTACTTAATCTTTTAGAATTGTTTTTTTATTCAATGGTTAGAGATTCCTGTGGAGGCAAGAAAAATTCACTTCATTTATAATCATGACTTTACAAAAGGAAAAAAAAAACTTAGTCAAGGGATTCAATTTGAGAAGAACCAAGGAACTTCCAACCCTTCCATTAGCACTTGTTAGAGCTTGCAGAGTCTGAGACAGAAGGAAGATAATCCTACAAAAAAGTTTAGTACATTTCCTTTTTTAAAAAAAAGAAAAAATGAAGAGATTAATTTGGATCTCTCGGGAAGCTAAATAAACATTTATTCTATGGAGCCCTACACAATAGACACTGTATAAAAACACAAAGTAATTAGTAGGAAAATACCTCTATTTCTGTGACTTTTGAAGAAAAACTTATATTTACAAAGAACTTGGCGGCTTATGAAAGCACTTTGCTTACAAGAACTAGGTAAGTTGGCTAATAGAAAGGTCAGTATCTCCATTATACAGAGAAGGAAACTGAGGTTCTGAGTGCTAATAGAATTTGCCCTCTGGTCTGACAGAGAGTAAATTTGGAAACCAGGATTTGCATCCTGGTCTCTTAACTTCAATTTCAGCACTCATTTCCACAGTACCCCTGTGTCTCACCAACATTAACAATATCCAGCTTGAATTTGAAGAAGGGAGGCTGCCTAAGTGCAACCACCCAAAGATGTAATTCTAATTACATCCAGCCCTACTCAAGCTATCCCATGGGGCAACCAGGCAACTTTCCAGTAGCCTGTGTGGTCACCCAACACTTTCTGCTCTCTTCCTCTTCGGGGAGAGAGGACAACAGTGTTCTCTCAGTTCAAGATGAGTTGGCATTATGAAAATTCTCCCATTCTAGCTGAAGCAAGGCCTTCCAACCCTGGACACAGCTGTTAAAAGCTCTGCTATCCACACTATATAAATGAACCCTGTTGTGGTTCTCATCTCCAGACCAGATGGGTCTCTTTATGACTAGTAGCTTACTTGAGACTGTTCCTTTTCACCTTACTATTTGGTAGGGGGGGGGGGTGAGGGGGAAGAGAGAGAGAAGGGGAGAGAGAGAGAGAGAGAGAGAGAGAGAGAAGGAGAGAGAGAGAGAGAGAGCACTCTGACCCTTTTTCCTTAAATGGACACTCTTATCTCAGCAAATTGGTTGTGTTGGGTCCAGTGATATTCCCCACAAGCATGGTTTATATAGCTAACTATAGTATCAGTTACCTTTAACACACAAACCAGCCCTGAAAATAGCTACTTCCTGGCTTACCTACCCTGGGCAAATAATTAATGCTGACAGGTAAGAAAGTCTTCTAATTCCATTTGGTTTACTAACTGTATGTCCTCTTTTTTGAAGGGGAGTTGGAGGAAGGAGTAACAAGTAAGTATAATAGAAGAGAATGTCAATTCTAAGGGCTTAATTTTGCGGAAATGAAAAGAGTTTCTCCACCTTAACTAAGAAGCTCTTGAAATTATAAAAATAGGCCATGGAAGCATAAAGACATTATTCGGTGTGGTCTATTCCAGATGTTCAGGAATAGTGATCTCTCCAAGGCTTTGATCCCTCTTACATACACACACCCCATTCTGATCACTACTTTACACTCCCTCTGTGACTTATGCTGACAATATGGTCTTTAGACTCAGGCACTTGTTCATCTGGTGACATGTAAATGTTTTATTATTTCAGATGTTCATGATTTGTTGTTGAGTCTATATAGATGTTCATTTAAGGGAGAAACAGTATTCTATTACTTTCATATAGATCTTCCCATACCTTACTTTCTGACCACTTCTTTATACTCTGTCTACAATAAAAGCTTGATACTGGCTTGTCAAATGCATGAATATGGAATATGATTTTTCTTAGTGCTGTTCTGTTTGAAATTGAAATAAGTTCTTTCCACTACAGCTTAGACTGAGGGTCTGATTTCCTATGGATTTGGAAGCTGATCATAATGCAGAGCTAATGGACTTTAAAATTTTCAGTAACAATTTTCAGCCACAGTTTCCCACAAAAAGAAAAGCCAGGGTTCACAAGTGTCCTCATTCTCCACTTCTATTATTGGAAATGTGTGGGTGAATTTGAAAACACAGTGAAAAGCTCATGGAAACAAAATGTTATATGTGCGCAGAAGAGAAGAGAGATGGAAAGGGGTTGCATATCAGTAATGGTTATTATTTTGTTAAACTTTTCAAATGTAAATATCTCTAATTATTTTCCCCTTAAAGTGTTACTCTGATGCCCTACAATAGTACGGGGGTGGGGGGAATCCTGAGTTGTCAAAGGCTACATTATTGGAGTTCCAACTCCAACAGGCCATAACTTCAAATATAGACCCAGCCATGAACTATGTTTGTAATTTGTCAACCAGTCTAATTAACCTTGACCATAGCAAGTCATAAAGACCATCTACTAAGGTACAGAGGTGCTGTAATCTCAATTGGTGAAAGGATTGCCTACACTAATGAAATGATAGGCCCTGACATATTGAAATTCATATGATATAGTTGTAAAAAGCCCAGCAAGTTTTTGTGGCCAGTCAATATGTCTTAATGAAAGCAGATATGTAGAAGGGAAAGTTAAAAGGTAATAGCCTTCTCTACTTCAATAAGTTTTGTTTTTTAGGTCTATTAGTTTAGTTTGTTTTTGTAATTCCTACATTGATTTGTATACAAATTAAAAAAGATCTTGGGATGAAGGTTTGACTTAAAACTTTAGCCTCTCCATAGAAATCCTGTATATTTAGGAAGGCAAAGTCACTGAAATAGATTTTAGAATCATAGGTGCATAATCAGGGATTAATCAACAGTTACAGTGTATTTTATTTCTTTTTTTACTTCCTAATATTTTATTTTTTCCAATTACACGTAAAAGACAGTTATTTATATGTTTGAAAAATGAGGCCTTTATTAGAAAAACTTTCCATAAAAATTTCCCCCAGTTTTCTGCTTTCCTTTTAATCTTGACTGCATTGATTTTGTTTGTGCAAAAAAAATCTTTTAATTTAAAATTATCGGGGTGGCCAGGTGGCACAGCAAATACAGCACTGTCCCTGGACTCAGGAGAACTTGAATTCAAATCCAACCTCAGACACTTAACACAAAAAATAGTCATGTGACTTCAGGGAAGTTACTTAACCCCAATTGTGCTACTTCCAAAAAGCAATAATAATAATAATAATAATAATAATAATAATAATAATAATAAAGTGATCACAATTATTTATTTTACCACCCAAATTTTCTTTATCTCCTATTTGATTGCAAATTCTTCACTTATCCATAGCTCAGACAGGTAAACTATCCCAAGCTCCCCTAATTTACTTATGTTATCACCCTTTTTGTACAAAACATGTACCTTTTTTGTCCTTTTCTTGGTATGTGGTGTGAGATGTTATTCTATACCTAGTTTCTGCCAAACTGCTTTGCAGTTTTCCCAGAAATTTTTGTCAAATACTGAGTTCCTGTGCCAAAACCTGAGATCTTTGTGTTTATCAAACACTAAACTACCATGGTTCTTTACTATTGTGTATTACGTATCTAATATATTCCACTTATCCACTATTCTATCTTATAACTAGTACCAAGTTGTTTTGATGATAACTGCTTTATAATAGTTTGAGATGTGGTATGGGCTAGGCCATTTCCTTCACTTTTATTTTCATTAATTCCCTTGATAATTTTAACCTTTTGTTCTTCCAGATGAATTTTTAAATTATTTTTTCTAGCTCTATGAAATAATTTTTTGCTGTTTTAATTGATCTGGCATTGAATAAGTAAGTTAATTTAGGTTAAATTGTTATTTTTATTATATTGGCTCAGCCTGCTTATGAGAAATTAATATTATTCCAATTGTTCAGATCTGACTTTATTACTGTCAAAAGTGTTTTGTAATTGTGTTCATATAATTCCTAGGCTTGTCTTGGGAGGTAGATTCCCAAGTATTTTACGTTGTCTACAATTCCTTTCAATGTGATTTCTGTTTCTATCTCTTGCTGCTGGACGTTATTGGTAATGTATAGAAATGTTGATGGTTTTCTATTCTATTACTTTGCTGAAGTTGTTAATTATTCCAACTCATTTTTTATTTGATTCTCCAAGTATACTATCAAAAAATTTTCAAAGAGTGTTATTTTTGTATCTTCATTGCCTTTTCCAATTCCTTTGATTTCTTTTTCTTATCATTGTCATAGGCAGCATTTATAGTATAATATTAACTAATTGTGCTGATAATGAGCATCCTTGCTTCACCTCTGATCTTATTGAGAAGCCTTCTAGCTTATCCCTATTACAGATAAGACTTGCTGATGACTTTAGATAAATATTATTTATCTACAAAGTATTTTCTAATTGACAATCAGATTATTGTCTAGAACCATGGACCTCAATTCAGACAACAGAAGTCATAGAAACTGGCAGTTGGGAAGCACTCATCTACCCTCAAGGCCATCAAATCCAGCCCCTCCATTTTATTGACAAGCTAACAGATGCAGAGATTAAGTGATTTGCTCATGGTCATATAGGTAGTAAGTGGCAGAGCTGTGAGTTGAATATGCTTTAAATCCTAATATTATAGGGTAAAAGGCTTGAATATTGCTTTACAAATGACATATTTTTTGAATCTGTGTGTGTGTGTCTCTCTCTCTGTCTCTCTCTCTGTTTCTCTGTCTCTCTCCCTCCCTCCCTCCTTTTCTCTCTCTCTCTCTCACACACACACATACACACACTGAAGTAGGTGCTATAAATGTTCCCATACTACAAAGAAGGAAACTAATGCAGGTAATGACTTAATTACTTGCCCAGGATCACAGAGTTAATAACCATTTGAGGCAGGATTTGAAATCGGATTTTCCTAACTATTCTCTATCCACTACTCTGTAACACTTATTTTTGTGAAAAAGTAAATTATGTTTTCCAAACATCTAACTTACAAATGAACTTTTAACAATAGCCCAATCATAAATTGATGGTTGCCTATATAAGCATATAGCAGGTTCTTCCCCCACATTCCACACAGAGTGGGAGACAGAATGTCCAAGTAAATATCCTAAATGCCTAGGGATAAAGGACAGAGAATTCATGTGGAAAGAGGGAGCCTCATATCCAATTAGGAAACATATACACAGTCCTTGATATCATTAATCTTTGCTGTAGCTGTTTTCTTTTTCCATAGTTAGTCAACAAATATGCCAGGTACCACACTAAGTGGTAGATATATTCAACAGCTGAATGACCTACAAGTTTCATCAGATCCTTATAATTATCAGTTCAGTAACTGTAGGCACCACTCCTACACCTAACTGTGGCTTTGTCTCATTTTTTTTAATTCAAAATTTTCATGTCTCTAATAACTGACATTTCTATAGTGTTATAGTAACAACAGCTAACATTTATATACCACTTCAAAGTTTCCAGTGTTTTTTCTATTGTTCCACTCTGGTTCCCAGAATCTTGAGCACAAGAATTCTTTTAGCTTTTGTTGACTGCTGCTTCATTGTAGGGTAATGGCATATACAACTAAGTGCTAAAAAAGAAAAAAGGGAAGAAAAAAGAAAAAACTGCCCATCTATCTTTGTCAGGGAGAGGCTTCCTAGGCATTGCAACCTATTAACAGAAAGCAGCATAGGGACCTGATAAACTGAAACATAATAGACAGTAGCAGAAAACAGCTTCATAACCATAAGACTAATAAAGATAAACAACAGTAACCACATGAAACAGAGAAGTGATATGATGCATAGAAGAAACAACACAATACCTAGAAGAG
>CM053599.1:123788636-123799906 GCA_028646575.1 Pseudocheirus occidentalis
GTGTAATTACACATGTACAGCTTGTATTGAATTGCTTATCCTTCCAGTGGCGGTGGATGATGAGGGAGGAATTGAAAGAATCTAGAATTTAACGTTCTATAATCCAATGTTAAAAAAAACATATATATATATATATTATTGACTACATGCAACTGGGAATTAAGCTATATAGGCACTGGGGTAGGAAGACCCATCCTGCCCTACCAGAAAGTTAGAGGGGCAATGGAGGAGGACATAGGAGAGAGCAGATTGGGGGAGGGGCTTTACAGTGAGATTGCTGTTTTGGGGTTGTGGGTAGGGGAAAGATGGGGAGAAAATTTGTAACTCAAAATCTTGTGGAAATGAATGATGTTAACAAGAAAATAAATTTAAAAATTCAAAACAATAAATGATTGTTGATTAATTGATTCTAGGGGAAAATGGATTCAGCAATTCCTTATGACTAACTTAAAAAGGAACTAGTAGAATATAACCAGAGCAGCTAGGTGGCCCAGTGAATAGAGCACCAGCCCAGGAGTCAAGAGGACTTGAATTCAAATATGACCTCAGACACTTACTAGTTGAAGACCCTGGGCAAGTTGCTTAATCCTCTTTGCCTCAGTTTTCTCATCTGTAAAATGAACTGGAGAAGGAAATGGCAAACCACTCCAGTATCTTTACCAAGGATACCCCAGATGGGGTCACGGGGAACTGGATATAACTAAAGTGACTCAACAACAACCACAACAGCAACACACACACACACACACACACAAACCATTTCTAAAGATACAAAGCTAAAATGGAGTGAGAAACCTTGATTTATCAAAGCCTTTTCAGGGAGTTCCTTCTAGAATCCAGTCTGCTGACACCTTTTTTTAAAGGTCTCACAAGGAAGAGAGTATATTTGGAGATTGAAAGAGGCATTGGTTTAAAGTTAGCTCTGATGACAATTTGATAAATATTCTGCCAGGTTACCACTAGTAAGATCAGGCTACAATTAAGGACATTGACATCTTCTTTTAAGAAAAGAACTCATCTAATTTACTGGAATTTTTTTTTAAAAAGGATTTACTAGAAAAATAAGCCAATAGTTGTAGAAATCATTAGGCTCTAAAGGTTTCTGGAAGTGTATTATTAAGTGCTGACCTTTATCTAATCTGTGCCATCAGCTTGGAGGAGGAGAAATGGAACCTGACATCTTAGACTGAAAAACTGTTAAAAGGTAGAAAATACGGTGCATGTAATCTATAACTGGACAGCTGTCATTCCTGACTGTCTCTGTAAGAATTGACTTGATTGTAATTCAGACAAATCTTCAAAGTTTTCAACCAGTATGTAATTAAAGAGAAGAGAAAGCAAAGAGAAAGGATCAGAAGAGGAAGAATTGAGGTCATTTCAAGTCTGTGAGAAGCAGGATGACTGAGGAGACAGAGAGTTGACCTCAAAGACAGAAAGCCCTCTATTAAAATCAGACCTCTGACAATACGCTGTCTGGATGACTGGGTGCTGTCTGGGTGACCCCTGAAAAAGTCTCTCCACTTCTTAGTGCTCTAGGCAGCTCTCTGATTCTCCATTACAGAGAAGGTGCTGAGCAGCACAGGTAGAGGGAATTTTCTCATTCAGGGAGTTCCCTATGTCATTGATCTCAAAGGCCCAATTGTTATCCCTAGTTCTACCCTATAGAAGAGTACAATTTAAGCTCCACCAAGAATACAACCTGGAGGAGAGAAGGAGAGACGGGAAAGAGACAGTACTATTTAGTACACAATGCTACTGATGAGATGGATGGTCGTAGTTAGAAATGAAATCACCCTCAGTATACAATTGTTAATCTTTGATGAAAGCTCATGGGAACAAATTGGAAATGTCATTGAAAGAGAAAATCCCCATAAAAAGTTCGAGTTGAAGCCTCTTTACAAGTAAGCATCCACTGATCCATTGGCATTTATTAACCACCTGTGATTTGCTTGGCAGTATGCTAGACACAGGGGAAACACAAAAATGCAATTTTCCCTGCCTTCATGGAGCTTACATTCTAGCACCCCATTCTTCCTCTCCCTAATTCAATTGCACACCCTTTTCAGATTAGCTTTGTTCCTTATGTTCTAATTTCTTAGGGTCTTTCCCTTCAGAGGCCAAGGACAATTTCAAAGCCCATGGTTGCTAGAGCAGCAGGCTCTCGGCAGTGGGATTGGGGAATGCCTATGAAGCGTGTAAACAGCAACTGGAGGTTGTCAGTTACATTAGGGGGAAGCCACTGAGCCCTGAGCGAAACATTTAATATTTAAAAGCTAATGTGGCATGGAAGCTGGTGTATCTTCTCTAATTCTGGGCTCTAATACTGCTGGTGCCCTGCTGCTAAAACATAAAAATAAATGCTGCCAGCAGGTTCAGGAACACAGATTTGCATCAACAGCTCACAGCAGTGGCAGAAATAGGGTTTTCAACATCTTGGGAAATGTGACTTTGCTGAGTGGATTTTTCAGAGTGCTACTCCAACCATACAGACCAGGAGACCATTTTCATCTCAGGCTTCTCAAACATATGCTTGTGAATCATTCTCATGCCCTTATCCAAGTTATTAGACCGACGGAAATTCCACTTGGCCCAGGAAGTGTGCAATGGCTATATCAGTATTTATTCTTTCACTCCAGGGCACGCCCACCTTCTCTTACTGCTGCCCATATTGACAGGATAGTACAAAAACCTGTCAACAGCAAATATACTCAGAACTCCCAGAAAACCACATCAAAAGAGAATTGTAGGAGAGGCCAAAACATGCCATCAAAGCTGTAACTAGTGTGGAGTCACTAGGGCTTTCCCCACAGGTGCCAAGACAAGATGGGGCACACATCCTGGGTAACCACCTCACTTGCAGATGCCCTGGGCTTGGCTTATCAACTCTCCATGTTTTATAGTAATCATGTTCATATTTCAGGGATCACAAGGGCAGCATTGTCCTGGCCTCTGGACTCTTTACATGGGGGTAGAGGTAATCAGTGGGGGAAATCTGTAATGAAGGTGGCATGTGCCAGATATGATATCCCCTTGCCCCCAGCCCCTGTTTTCTTCATACCCTCCTTTCCATTGTACCCTTTGGAATCTTTCATTATTGTTAACAGACTCCCCTCCTCCCCAAACTCTGTTCACATTCCTTCCATCTTCTGGTTCTCACTGAAAATTAGCTCTCTCCCAAACACACCACATCTCTTGTCAATCTTTCCAAGTCTGACTGGACCATCTCTCGCACCCCATGACACTCAGGGTGAGGAGAAGGAGGAGGAGAAGGAAGAAGAGTTGGCATGTTCCTAGCTCCCTGCTGGCACTATCAGACCCTCCTATCACCATCACTGAGTATTCATCTCTAGCTCTTTAAAAATCACTCCACCCTGTCCAAGGCCCTATTGCTATCACCTCTGGGCTCTAAATCACTCTTGCCTCCTTCCCACTAAGTTCAGTACCTGACCCACAGTTCTTTAATCCCAATCTCTGCCTCATTTCAAATAGCCTACTGGCCTCCCAGTTCCTCAACTTGCTTTGCAGAAGTTTCTGGCTAGATGCTGGTTCACTTTTCCACACTGAAGTTGCTCTTTCGAGCTCCTTTGCCTCCCTGGTGGTGCCCATTCCTGGCTTATCTTCGCCTCCAGCTTTTCCCAGGTCCCCGTCTCTGCTACCTGTCTATCCCTTCAATTCTAGTTCCTACCAATCTCTTCACCTTGCAGAGCGTAGTAATTTCATTTTATGCCCTGCTTGATATCTTCCCCAGTTCTGCCAATCTCCATCCCCAGCATTTGCTGCTTATTCCTTTCCCTGGAGGACTAGTTAGACTAACAAGTGACCCATATGGATGAGCCTTGTACCCCATTATTCTTATTTCTTTTGTATACAGTACCCCCAACTCTAGTCCTCACACATAAGAGGTCCCTCAGAGGCTAATGAACTTTTATTCTTGGCACCTCACAAGAGAGTCAATTTGGTCTCCAAGTCCCTCTTTCCCCTCAGTATCTGAGTGGTATGACTTTTCACAAACAGAACTTCCTACTGGTCATAGGGAAGGGGTTCTTAACCTGTGTGTGTGTGTGTGTGTGTGTGTGTGTGTGTGTGTGTGTGTGTGTAACAGACCCCTTTGTCAGTTTGCTGAAATCTGTAGATCCCTTCTGAGAATGTTTTTAAATCCATGAAATAAATACATAACTTACAAAGGAAACCAGTTAAATTGCAATGCTGTCATCAAAATATCAAAAAGACAAGTTCATGAACCTCCTGTCTGTTCTCCAGCCTTCCTTCTCTCCCTCACTCCTCCTCTCCTTCTGTCTCTCTCCTTCTCCCTCTTCCTCTCCCTCTCTCCCAATCTCTTTCCCTCCTTCTTTCCTCTACCTTTCCGTCAGGGTAGCTGCGCGATAGGCCATTCAAATTACTCAGGGCTGTTTCTGAAACTTCTAAACAAGGGAAAAAGGGTAGAGATATTGCTGCCTGAACAATGGAGGGGTGAGGGTGGCCGGGGAGAAGGAGAAAAAAATGAAGGAGATTTTTAGCCCTTGGCATATAAACAATAAAACCAATGTGTTAATCCATTCAATAGAGTCAAAGGTTTTACTCTAAATAATGGAGCCACGACTAGAGCCATAGAGCACCTCCTAACCATGTGTACCACAGCTGCTAATGTGGGGAAGAAGAGGAAGATCCTGATCACAATGAGAGCTGTAAACATTGAGGATTTGCTCTCTCTCTCTCTCTCTCTTTTTCTCTTTCTGTCTCCGTCTCTCTGTCTCTCTCTGTCTCTCTTTCTGTCTCTCCATGTCTGTGTGTCTCTCTCTGTCTCTCTGTCTTAATCTCTCTCTCTCTCTCTGTGTTTCTATCTCTGTCTCTCTATGTCTCTGTCTCTATCTGTCTCTGTCTCTCTCCACCTCCCTCTCTATCCCTCTAGCTTCCACTCACTCCTTTGTGCATCGTACACAAATATAGGGTAAGTGCCATAGGAACTGGGAGCTGGCTTCATTAGGTGCCTATGGCAGACACCCAGAGCTCTCAGAGGGACTCCCTTCCTTCTCCCTTCTCCTTACCTTATATTATTTCAGGTAAGAGGCAGGAACAGTAAGAGCTGTGGGAGCACAGAATGGAAGTTAACAGGAAAATGAGATTTCCTTCACAGACATTTACTTTACAGCCAACTCTAAAGGAGTGAATCTACTCCATAGCACAGGGTATACTTGCAATAGTGTAGCTAATTCAGATTTTATTAGTAGATGTGACCCAGCATAATTTGGAGATACCATTTCAGCCCCAGTGTTTAAAAGCTAAGTGATTACCTTTAAGAAAATACATAAGCTACTAAAATGTGCTCTGCTTTGACTTGACTAAAAGTTCAAGACTATTTAGACAACGGCTGGCATTTATGTTCACCCAGGCCAGCAGAAAATGCATCTCTGGAAAAAGATTAAGGAGCTAAATCAAATGATTGAAAGATTAATTAAATCAGAATTTACATGTGATGACACAGAAAAAAGACAAAGCCATATTGATGGAATTGCTCGAATTAGCATTTAGCCACACGGCTCTTTTCTATAATATCATTAACTGAGCTGTCCTGTGTGCCTATGGATCTTATCTTATATTCCTGGTCTACTAATGGGAGTATGAGCATCTAGGGTAGCCTTTTGTCATTGGGAATGGATTCGTGTGAAGCCATCCGTATTCTTCCCCACTTTGTGGATAAAAGCACAGATCTGTTTGTTTTGGTTTATAAGTGATGTCAGTTGTTTGGCCTGCATTAAGATAATAGTTTATAGCTTCAGGAGGAGATGTAGGGTGTTCCTCAATGCCTGACTCCAGAATTTTAGGGTGTTGCTTAATATTTATTCCTTAAAAGAAAGCAAAGAATAATTAATATAGTTCCTTAAAAAGGAACCACAGATTATCTGTAATTCTGGAGAGCTGAAGTTCTAGGATCATAAATAGGTCTAGAGAAGACTGTAGAGGCCATCCTGGTGGCTCTAGGGGCCAAGGGAGGATAGGAGATAACATAGGGGATACAGCAGGGAATGTGGAGTTGGGAAGACCTGAAATCTAATCCTGCCTCACTCAGACATTTACTAACTGTGCAACACTGGGCTAGTCACTTAATGTCTCATCTGTAAGATGAGCAGTCTTGAGCTAGCAATATGACTTTTCAAGCCCTTTCTGGTTCTAATTCCACTATCTCTGAGATGCTAGCCCAGCTCTTACATTTTATAGGTAGTGAAACTGTGGCCTAGAAGGTGAAGTGAAGTGCTTGAAAATCACAAAGGAAATAAAATACATAGCAGAGCTAGAATTTAAGCCCAGGTCCTCTTACTCCACCCTGCCTCAATTCCCATATGCATTGGAGATGTGTTTTGGAATATGGTTCAATCCAATTCAACAAGCATTAAATGCCCCGATGTGATGTTAGGAACTGGGGATTCCCAGATCTCTTTTGCAATGGTGCCGACTGTTTCAAGAAGATGAAATAGCTTCTTCTCTCAAGGACTTTGTGTGCTGGGAATATAACCAAGGAGCTTGTATTTAGTTAGATATGGGTATACACAACAATCTTAACATTTACATAGTATTTTAAAGTTTGTAAAGTACAAATATTATCTCATTTTCTCATAGCAGCCCCAGGTTGTTGTTGTTGTTCAGTTGTGACCCTTTTTGGGGTTTTCTTAACAAAGATACTGTGGTGGTTTGCCATTTCCTTCTCCAGCTCATTTTACAGATGAGTAAACTGAGGCAAACAGGATTAAGTGACTTGCCCAGGGTCACATAGCTCATAAGTGTCTGAAGTCAGATTCGAACTCTGGAAGATGAGTCTTCTTGACTCTAGGACTGGCACTCTATTCCCTGTGCCACTTAGCTGCCCCTACAATAATGGGACTAGTCCCTATCTCTGTCCCTATACAAGTGTTCCCAAAAGTCTTATTGTGGTTTTAATTATCAATAACTTTAGAGGTTAGAGGAGGCTAGGTGGCGCAGTGAATAGAGCCCTGGCCCTGGAGTCAGGAGGACCTGAGTTCAAATCTGGCCTCAGACACTTAACACTTACCAGCTGTATGTGACATTGGGCAAGTCACTTAACCCCAATTGCCCTGCCCTCCTCCTTCAAAAAAGCAAAAAATAATAATAATAACTTTAGAGGTATAAATGCTACAATCTTACAAAAAGATAATTTAAAATAGAATTATTTAAGTTTATTTTATACTTATTTAGTTTCTGAGTTTCAGATAATAAAATTTTAATTTTAACAGGACAGGGAATTATGTAAGACAGATTCTAGATAATGCTTTCTCAGGTCATTGCATCAATAGAGGAGGTCCTCTGGTTTGGCTATCTTGATCACCTGATCTCTCCATTAAACTTTTTCTTGTGGGGTCAAGTCAAAATTATCACATATTCATTGAAACCTTCTTCTTCGGTTTATCTTTAGGCTAAGATGACAAATGCAATTCTTTCAGTCGCTGACCAGCAGTTGATGAAAAGTATTTACAAAGTTTTAAAATTGAGTGTAGTGATGGATAGCCCCAGGGAATGGTTTTGTTGAATTTTAATAAGAAGCATATCACTATTTATAAATTTTAAACAACCTTTCAAATGTTATATTGTTTTTTTTTTTAGGTAAGTCTGTAGCATTTCTACTTGTGAAGTTATTAATGCTTAAAATTCCACCAAGACTTTGGGGACATCCCATATAAAGCTAATGAGGGACAGTATAATGTAGTAGATAGAGAACCAGCCTGTAAGTCAGGTAGAACAAGGTTTAAGTCATCCCTCTGGTGCACGCAGGGCAAATTCCTTAATCTCTTAATGCCCCAGGTAGCAACAAATTATAGACAAATTGATGATCTGCTTTGGTGGAAGGTGTTTCCACAAGGGGAAGTCTTCAAGCCATCAGATCACAAGTCAGGGCCAACGCTGTAAAGATGGTATTTATTGAGTGGTTTCTTTGATCTTTGGATCCAATAAAGGTTATTTTACAAGTGACAAATTCACCACGATTCTATCATTATACGACATCACAATCTCATTAGCTTACTCTCAATTTCGCCCGTGTTCCAGGGCAGTGCCGTTGCTATAACTTTCCCCCTTATGTTGGTATCATCTTCCCTTGACATCCTGAATGATACTTTTCTTGTTACCTACTCATGCTAAAAGTTCATGAATGATGCTACATATAACACAACTCTACTGCAATCCACAGTGGTTCCCACAATATCCATGTAGTTTAGGAATTGTTGTTGTTCAGTTGTTTCAGTTGTGACCAACTCTTCATAATCCCATCTGGGGTTTTCTTGGGAAAAATACTAGAGTGGTTTGCTATTTCCTTCTCCAATTCATTCTACAGATGAAGAACAGTGACTTACTCAAGGTCACACAGCTAGTAAGTGTCTGGGGGCTGGATCTGAGCTCAGGTCTTCCTGACTCCAGGCCTGGCCCTCTGTCCATCACACTATTGAACTTTGAACAGCAGATGTTTGTACTCATTAATTCCCTGAGCAATTGAAGGTGTGCTACTATACCAGTATTGGGAAAGGTTTATCTGTCCTTTTGAACTCTATCCAAATGTTTCTCTGATGAACTATTCCAATCCATTTTTTAGCCACTAACTTTATTGTGGTAGCTTGGGAGGAGAGCCCATTACCAGAGAAGAAATTTATGACCTAGCTCTGCTGCCAAGAGTGGACAGACTATTAAAATTATACTCAACTTCAGAGAGTATATGCCCATGACTGATTAGCAGCTATTCAGGGGAAAATGAGCAGAGTTGGGACTAGGGGTAGAAAGGTAGACATGGAATAAGAGTTGGCAATAGTGATTGAGAGGGATAGACTAAGCGAGGGGCCACGTTTAAACATTACTATCCACAGATACATATTTGTCATTTTATTGATACCTTTTGTTTTAACATCAAAATTTCTCAATATATCCGTCCTTACCCTCCCCCCAGTGAGCCATCCCTTATAACAAATAATTAAATAATTTAAATAATTTGAGATAGAGAGATAAGAGAAGAGAAGAATAGAAAGGAAGGAAAGAGAAGGGAAGAGAAGGGGAGGGGCAAGGGGAGGGGAGAACAAGGGCAGGGAAGAGAGGGGAAGGGAGGAAAAGAGAGGAGAGATAGGAGAGGAGAGAAAAAAAAGAAACAGTTCAGCAATACTAACAAACACATCAACCAAGTCTGAAATTCTATAGTGTTTACCAGCTCCATAGTCCCCCACCTCTGCAAAGAAGGGAGGAAGGGAGGTGATAGGCATGTATTTTAAATGATGGGAAAATCTGCTCTCCATAGCATGCAAATGTACACCTCATGTTCGTACAGTTATTTGAATCACGTCTCTTCCTTTAGTCTATGAGATCCTCAAGGACAGAAATTGGCTTTTGTCTTTCTTTACATCCTCAAGTTTTAGTTTACTACCTGCCACTTAAAAAATACTTGTTGACTAACTGTTTGACTGACTAAATCCTAGCTATAATGAAGGCTCAAAATCTTTAGCAGACGTTAATAATTTTCAAATCTTGTCTCGATTGTAAGAAAATCATGTTTTCTGCTTAATACTTCCGTTTATAGATTGATTCTCAATTATTCAGAAGCTAATGATTCAGATAAGGCAGCTAGGTGGTGTGGGCCCTAGAGTCAGGAGGATCTAAGTTCAAATCCATCCTCAGACTTTACTAGATGTGTGACCCTAGACAAATCACTTAACCTGGGTAGCCTCAGTTTCCTCATCTGTAAAATGAGCTGGAGAAGGAAATGGCAAAGCACTTCAGTATCTTTGCCAAGAAAACCCCAAACAGAGTCAGGAAGAGTTGAACATGGCTAATCAACTAAACAATAAACAAAGCAATGATTCAGGTAGGAGAATATACAAAGCCCAGTTTCTGAAACTCCTCCTCTTGCTAATTGCTTTTTAGGCATCTTGTTATTCATTAGCATCTCCTCCAGAGGGTATACATGAAAAGGTGTGAAACGCAACTTAGTTATTAAAAAAAGGAAATTTATTACTAAAACTGGGTTCCGTATGATACATTATGTGTTGGTATTGGCAGCTTAGTTTAGCAAATAGAACATGCTTGGGTTCAGTCCACTATTTTTCTCTCTACATAACCTTATGGGGCAAACAGCCTTTCTCTAGGTTTCAGTTGAGTCATTTACAGATTGAGGGGCTTGGGCAAAATGAAATCCAAAGTGCCTCCTCTTCCTGGATTCTTATAGTGAAGAGAGCATGGGCTCAAGTTCTGGCTTTGCTGCTTATGATCTCTGTGACCTTGAGCAAGACATTCAAGCACCATGGACCTCTATATGAAATGGTTGTCCTCCTAGGTATATAGTCTTTGATACTCCTTCTGACTTTACATCTCCAGTCTGGTTTTTTTTTTTTAAAGTTCTTTACTTACTTGAAAAGTCTACAGTTTTTAGGATCATAGATTTAGAGTTGAAAGGCACCTTTGAAGTTGTGCAATCCCTTTATTTTACAATAAGGGCCAAGGACATTAAATAACTTGGCTAGGATCATGCAGGTAGAAAGCCAGTTTGGATTTAAACCCAGGTCCTTGGATCTTTATATCCAGTACTCATTCTACTCTACCATATTATGGCTTGTTCTCTTTTTGTATGTGCTACAGACAGGTCATTTTGGTAAAAAGAGTTGCTAATTTTGTGTCCTTTCCCCACACCATAAACTTTGGTCAAATGTCATTTTTTTAAAAATCAAGTAAATTTACAATCTTGACTTCAGAGACCGTTTTATCATTAATTTCTACTTTCATGAGTTTTTAAATGTTTCCATCTGAACAGTTACCATAAAAGCGTGAGGTTGACACCTTTCAGAGGAGTGGCCAATATAACTCAAGTGGCTTAGGAATGTGGGCTTTGACAATGCTGAGTCTGAAAATTCACAAATTTTGGTAAGTGTGTGTGACTTTCCCAAGTGAGAAATGGAGCCCAGAGCTATTGTCTCTGATCCTTATCCCCAACCTTCCTTTCATCAGGTAAGTTCTGTACATCTTTTGAAGAAATATGGTTATCTTTTGCTTCCTGAGTTCTTTTTAAAAATTTTAGCTTGAGGAACTGAAACTTTGAGAGGCTGTGACCTTTATAATATCACCCCACAAATCAATGTCATTGTTGGGAGAGGTGTCCAGGACTCTTGCCACAGCCCAGTGCTGTAAACATTAGTTCATTCATCTTCCTGTTAGATTTAACATAGCTGAATTTTCTTTGAAGAGTTCAAGGCCAAGAGAGTTTGGGTCAAACTACTTGTGGTTGAGTTGTG
>CM053599.1:123800006-123821189 GCA_028646575.1 Pseudocheirus occidentalis
TGTTATAAAGAGGCAGAGAAAGAGCTTTTAATCTCAAGGCACTATGCCAGACTTGCCTGCTTCCTTAAATATAATCACAGCAAATATTTTCTCTCTTTAGTCCAGCCTGGATACTTAGAGCTTCTCAGCAGACAGCTGAGTGAAAAAGTGGGGAGAAAGACCAAATCATAGTTTAAAAAATAATCCAAGGCTTATATACATATAATCAAGTCAACATTTCTTCCCATCCCACTATTCCATTCTATATTCTTGGTACCCTTTTGGTACAATTAATCCAACTTTTTTCTTCTTTTCCCTGATTTAAAACAACAACAACAGATTTCTCCTCTGTAAAAAGTTTATGAACGTATGGGGAGTGAGAGGTGGAGACACAGTGACACAGAATGGCTCAACCATGATTTGCTCCTATTTGAGTATGTGGCTTTTTTTCTTTTTTGATCATGCCTCTTACAATGTGATGGGTTAGACTGTTCTAGTTGAATGGCCAAGACTTGACCCTTGAAAATGTTTGAGCAGCAGATTTCACATTGTCCTTGGTAAAATAATTTGCCTTCTGTGTAAGTAGTTTTGATGTATGTTATTTGGTGAATCATTATTCTTTAAGTTCTTTTAGTAGGTAGAGAGATAAAAAGAATGTTCTCATTTGTTTTTGGAGGAGGGAGGGAGGCAATGCAATTGGGGTTAAGTGATTTGCCCACAATCATACAGCTGGTAAATGTGTCAAGTGTCTGAGTCATATTTGAGCTCGGGTCCTCCTGATTACAGGGTCAGTGCTCTATTTATTGCACCATCTAGCTGCCCCTAAAAATGAATGTCCTTGTATTAATAAATCATTCATTTAAACTCCATAGTAAGAGCAAACTGGTATTTTAGTTAGTGTACTTGACCTCAGAGTCAGAGGGACTCAGGTTCAAATCTTGTCTCTAACAACCTCCTAGCTGTGTGACTTTGGAAGAGTCATCTCTCCGAGTGACCGATGAGACATAGATTTGTACTGGTGGAAGACAGGAGCACACTGCTAGATCCAACTACATTGGTCTACTTGTAGTTCTTCAAAAAGGACATTCCATTTCCTACTTTACCTGCTCTGCATTCACTATCCCCCATCACCTCTGCCTCTAGGTTTCCCTTGCTTCCTTCAAGAATGAGTTCAAGTCCCACCATTTTTGGTATGGTTTTCTAGACCTACTCAATGGTTGGTTCCTTCCCTTCTTAGGTTGCCTTCTGTCTATTCTCTATACATCTTAGATGTACCTAGTTATTTATAAAGTATCTCCCCTGGAGAATATAAATTCCTTGAAGACAGGGCCTTTTTTGTCTTTCTTTGTACACCCCAGCTTTTAGCACATAGTACTTGATAAATGCTTGTTGACTGATTTGACTGGTAGTTCTCAGAATGGATGTGGTTATATACAGAATTATCTGTGATCAGATATCATCTGGGGAAGAATGGATTCAGATTCTGTAGGAATTTAAACTTTAAGAAGGGATTAGAAATGGAAGAGATGTTGACATTATCTTCATTGACTAGTTATGCTACTGAAATAAACAAAATACATTTCATTGACATTGCAAAGGTCACCCTGAATAACAAGATGTTTATATAAATGGCTCTGGCCAAGTCTGCCTTTAATATGTTTTATGTCCACAAGAATTGTCCAATTTCTCCTGAAATATTATTTATTCGTAAAATACAGTTCACGTAGTTGGTTTTGACATAACCACCCATTTTTGGTACTATACCATCCAATCTAATTTCCTTTTAAAAATGATTTATTAATATTTTTTAAACATCACTCTCACTTCCCAGTGGCTTCTCCTCAAATTCTCTGTTATAAGAAAGCACAGCCAAGCAAAGCAAATTAACATATTCTCCATATCTGAGAATATATGCCTTACTTAGCACCTGTCATCTAAAACATAAGCTATCTTTGCTGATAGCCATTCCCTCTAAGATCTTTGAGGTGTCCTTCTTGCTTTTTGTGTGCTGCCTGTAAGCAGCATAAATAAGAGACAGAGTAAGGTTTATTTGGGTCAGATAATGAGAAAGTACAATTAAGTAATGGAATTGACTATTTAGGGAGATCTAAAGTCTTGATTCCTGGAGAACCTATAGATTTTAGATATGTTCTCAGTAGTTTAAACTTCCTTTATATAAAGAATATATTATATTAGATCAGATGATGTCTTGGAGTGTCCTAAAACTCTATGATTCTGTAGATCTTTTCATTACTTTTTTCACAAGCTCCCAAGAGTAGCCATATTGTCATAAAAGAACAAAATGTTGAAGTTAATGAGAGAAACAGAGAGACAGAGAAAGACAGATAGACAGACACACAGAGAGACAGAGAGACAGAGACAGAGACAGAGAGAGACAGACAGAGAGAGAAAGAGACAGAGAGAGAGAGAGAGAGAGGGAAAGAGAGAGAGAGAGAGAGAGAGAGAGAGAGAGAGAGAGAGAGAGAGAGACACACACACACACAAAGAGACAGAGAGGAAAGGAGGGAGAGAGGGGAAAGGGGAGAGAGAGATCCAGTATTTTGCAAACAGAGGAATATGAGTTTAGCAATTTACCCAAAAGGTGGTAAGACTCTGTAGAACTTGTTCATGCTAGACAATGTCACAAGAATGTCTGATGATCCAGGATGCCAAAATATTTAATTGTCAGTGAGAAATCCAACCGTGATGCAGACCAGCTATATATGTAGGCTAGTTTGTACATTCTTCTTTGAGAAGGAAAGCTGTTGTGGGCTAGAGGAGGAATATCTTCTGGGTGGGAAAGAGAGTCATCTAATCACCCACATCCACCCCTACTCCTTCCTGCCCAGCAAGAGAGGTTAGAGCGTGAAAGAGAAAGATACCAGAGACTTTCAAAATGGTACCAAAGCTACAGACTGTACTCAAGGATACTTGGTAGGGGTGGAGTGGAATGGACGGAGCAGGGGAATGAGCTGCAGTGCCAGTGCCTACCACTCAGGAAAGTCTCATGACAGTAGAACATATTTTATGGAGTCTCTGAGCTATGCAGCAGCAATTTACTGGGGGTAGAGTTTTAATATTTATACATATATAACATGTTCCAAAAGTATAATTTTACGCTATTAAATACTAAAACAGCACTAAGACTTTTGGAATGTCCTACATATCCCCATTAGACTATGAACTCCTTGAAAGCAGGGGCTGCCTTTTGCCTTTCTTCGCATGTATCCCCAGTGCTTAGGATAGTCACTGGCACATAGAAGGTACTTAATAAATGTTTGCTGACTGACTATGAAGGCTGGTATATGGTGTCCCATACAGTGGATATAGTGTTGGACTTAAGAGTCAATAATTGGCTTCTAACCCGTGCCCCCGGGCTTACTAGCTTCATGACATTAGGCAGATCACTTACCCTCTTCACCCCTCAGTTTCTCATTCTGTAAAATAAGGATAATAACTATAGTACCTCACTCAAGGATTACTGGAAGATTGAAACAAGAGATTATATATACAGCTTTTTTTTTCCTTCAAACTTCAAAGTGCTACATCAACATCCATTGTTTTTCTCTCCTATAGCCAGCAAGCAGGACATCTTTGGGTAGAGCTGGGTTATGACTTACACATATAAGGGAACACATTTACATCACACTTTACTCGGTGGTTCATTTCAACAAGAATCTAGAGGGGTGTGTTTGCCACACAGCTAATTGATTGCTTTTGGGAACACCTGAGTTTAAATCTAGTCTCAGACACTCGCTGTGTGGTCCTGGGCAAGTCACTTAATGTCTCCCAGCCTGAGTTTCATCAGTTGTAACATGAGGATAATGGCAATACCTACCTGACAAAGTTGTTATGAGGGTCAGATGAGAAAACAGTTGTAAAGCACTAAGCACAGTCTGGTTCATAGGTGCCATATACATGCTTATTCTCTTCCCTTCCCTATGAGAGGTCAGGTAGAGAAGAGACCTTCCCTACAATGAAAGCCTATGAAGAATTAAACAAACAAGCAGACAAATAAAATTTAGAATTCGATAAAGAAAGAAATAAAAACAGCAGTTTGCACAGTGATGGGTGATTTAAGGAGTGCTTGCTGTCTTCTTCACTTAAACACTGGACTGCCTCTCCCATATCTTGGTAGAAATTCTGCTTCTTTTCTACTATAACTTGCTAAAGTTATTTATGAAGAAACTCTGGCATTGAACCCACAGCAAAATAAGTATGGGCTTTGAAAAATATCATTTTATTCCATTAAATTAAAGACTGGACACAATCAAATTTACAATCAGAGACTGATGGATCTGCAATCTCTCCACCAGGATGAATTGTAGCCCTTGTCCATACCTTTGCTTTCTGTCTGAATCCTTTCATATCAGGCCTTCAAAAGAGACCTACACAATGCACTGGAGGTCTTCTTTTGGTTATTATTGGGTTTTGGTTGCCATTACAACACTCTGGCTATCCATCTGTTATTCTTATTCCATATATGTTCTTGCTGAAAGGCATCCTGATTAAGTGGGTAGATGTCTGACCTTGGAGGTAGGAAGATCTCAGTTGAAATCCTGCCTCTGAAACAAAATATAAAACAAAAAATAATAGCTATGTGAACCTGGTCAAGTCATTTAATCTTTCAATACACTAGGCAACTCTCTAAGACTAAAAGTTACCAGTAAGTCACCCGTTCATAAATAAGTTTGATTTAAATCTTTCTATTGTATCATTGGACCAATAAAAACATTCAAACTGCTATTTATTGGAATTTTGCTCAGTGCTGTGGGAATGTATGAGAAATGACTGTGGGTAGAGTGAAATGTCCTTGAAGAGTTTATCTTCTTGTTTAGGAGACCAAACAAAAACATGTGAAGCAATTGGAAAATGATTATTTGTTGTCTTACTAAACTGTGCTATTGACTCTGAGAGAGGTTCAAAGAAAGCAGAGACAAATGAGATCTGTCGTGGTTGTGGATGTTTACTTGGAGGAGACTAGTATTGAGCTGGAAGAATTGACAGTATTTGGATAAGTAGATGGCAATAAAAATGACTCGGCAGATTGGTTATTTAATTGAAATGTTTCCATTAAATCCACACTAATAGGTATTGGATTTACCTAAGGCCCAAAGAAACTCTTAAAAAAAAAAGCTGAGTTTATGATGTAACCAAAAGATGCCTACAGTGGAACCAATTAATTATATGCTAGATTGTAAGTTCCCTGTGGGCAGGAGCTGCAAATTACATTTTAAAAGGTAAAATAAAATTCCCAGAATGTCTACCATAATGCTGGGAGTCATAGGCATACTCATAAAGTCATTGTTGATTGATTAGAGTCATATTTTATGGGTATTTGAGGTGACTACATGGGAGCTGTGGAACCTTGTTGCTTCTATGCCGCCATCTTGGCTCCCTGTTGATTGATTAGTAATTGGTTTATTTATTTTTTTTTTTTTGCTTTTTTTTTTTGGAGGGCAGTTGGGGTTAAGTGACTTGCCTAAGGTCACACAGCTAGTATTTTGTGTTAAGTGTTGGAGGCTGGATTTGAACTCAGGTACTCCTGACTCCAGGGCCAGTGCTCTATTCACTGCGCCACCTAGCTGCCCCGTAATTGGTTTATTTATAGAAGGATGCCACCTATTACAATTAGGAAGTATGAATCAGTGGCGTTTCTCATCTTTTTGCTATGTCCTTATCCCTCCCAACACACAGACACAGACACATACACACACACACACACACTCATACACACATTTAGGAAAGTAGCTTTTGGATCTGAACAGAACCTTAATTTAACTCTATCATTTTACAGATTAGAAAACTGAGGTCCAGAGAATTTAGGTGACTCGTCCAAAGCCACTTAGTTAGTGTACAACCAACCCAAGATCACAACCCAGATCCTCAGATCCTAACCTTTCTTTCCTCTGAACCATTTTGTAACTGTTTTGAGGTTTATGTTTAGAGGAGCTACTTCTTATTCTAGATCTCAATACGATTTGTTCTTTTTTCAGGAGCTAGAGTCAGGGTTGAGGATTGAGCTGCCCCATGGGGGACCGGCTGGCTTGATTGTCAATATCAGTAATGACAACTGATAGAATTTGTAGGCTTGATTTACAAGTGATGTCGAATCTACATTAGCGTGGAAGGTTTAAAATAACAGCCATGCATTAGATAGTATTCAGATTTAATGGAAAAATAATGATGACATTAAATCAGATTTTCTTATTATGTAGTGTTTTAATTTGGTGGCACCACTTTCCTTTCGTGATCTGGCTTGTACTGGATTTAGGAAGGTGGGGTCTTCCCGCTGTTATCTGACCTACATCCATTCTGCCTTTTAAACAAGTTCACCTTTTCCTTTTTTTCCCCTTAGAAAGTGCTTTTCACTTCTTAAAACAATAAATTAATTTAAAAGTAATAAAGACAAAACAGAGGGCATTGTTCTTTCTTACATTATGAAACACTGTTTCTAATGTGTTTTTTTTAAAAAGAGGAAATGCATCATTAAAGATATTGCATTATTTATCAGAAAGACTAATGAAATCCTAACTACAGGAACAACACACTTACAGCATAGCACTGCCTATAAAACTCCAGTTAATCACCGAGGGAGTAACGGCACTTCCACTCTATTGCTTACAGCCTGAAACATCCTCAACCTTTGTCTAAAAAAGGACCTGAACTTTCATAAATCCTACCAAGCTCTGCTTTGAGGGCATCGTACTATATTCCTCCAATGAGAGCCAAAGCCTTCATACATAGAGACATACATAAAGGTTTCAAAGGGTTATCAGAAGTTTTGTAAGAAAGGAAGAAGTATGCGAAGTACCTTACAAAATTATCTTATTTGACCTTCCCAAAAAACAAGGTATTCTAACTATTTCCCTCTTTCTATCTCTCTGAAAGACCGACAAATAGCAAAAAGATAAGCATAAATTCTGAAAGGATGAGGGTTGTTTTGTGAGCGGGGGAGGGAGGAAGTGGTAATGGGAGAAGGTTAATAAAGATGGGAGGAACAGAGATGAAAATTGGAGAGTAGGCAGTTCAAATTTAATGAATTAATGGGCAGTCAACATTTATAGATAGAACATTAGCTCCTTGAGGGCAGGGAATATAGGAAATATACAGGAATATATCCATTTTGTCTTTGTAACCTCAGTGCCTGGCAAATAGTAGGTATTTAATAAATGCTGATTGATTGATACGGTAATCTGTTATGTTTACCATGACAATGAGGAGGATAGCTTTGATGACAACTAGGGCTCCATAATGTGGGAATTTACCAATGAAATAAACAATAATTCTTGCTCTCAGGCGGTTGATGGGACAAGAATATTCTAATGGACATGTAAATATGGAAAAATTATACCAATAAAGGGAAATTGGAAAGGTTTACCTAAGTCTGAGGAATGCTGGCCAACTTCTTGCAAAAATCCGTTATGATTTTCATGCAGAGATCTCAAATAACATGATAAATACTAACTAATTAAGGCACACCATTCCCTGGAGAATAAGAGCAGTATAGAATAAGGAATAATAATAGGGAGGAAGAAAATGAAAAAAAGGTATTTAAATTGAAGTTGCAGGAGATATTTAGGTAAACAGAATCCAATTACCTTTGTTGGAAATGGGTTAGAATCCATATCCCAGATTTAGGGAAAGTGCTAGAGGATCTTGGCTTTGTTGATAAAAATTATAACCATGTAGCATTGCTATATTGGCCTAAAATGTGTGTGTGTCTGTACATATGCCTTAAAATTAACTTCCTTTCCATTTCCCATATGTCCACTTTTCCTACCATGCAAAATAAATTCTATATGAAAATATACTTTAAATTGCTGAAAATTACTATCTTCAACCTAAAAATCTCTTGCATAGCCTGCTTTCTCTCTTTCCATCCTTTCTAGCTATAGTTAGGGTTCCTTTCCCCTTCACTCCAGAACTTTTCTTCTACTCTCTGCCACAGAACATGTCTAAATGATGCTCATGAATAATATGCCCAATTTGGGAGACAAGAAAAGTTAGAACGGTGATGATATTCTCCTTCCCAGTTTTCTCACCTCCTTTTTTGACTCATTCTATGCTTGGAATACCCATGTTTTGGGGGGAGTCCAATTCATTTCACAAAAGTCTCATCATTTTCTCATTTCAACTTCTATCAAGACTTTAAAGAATGTTAATTTTTCTGAAAAGTAGAAATCATATTACTTAATGCTTAGATAAAAATCCCTCCATTTTTGGCCAATTTGAGTTAGAAGTTTGTACCATGACCATTTGCATGTTAAAATAAGAATGAAGAAGGCCTAATTAAAATAAATGGCTCTAGGTTAGGCTGAACCTAGCAAAGGTTGTTGCTGAGTCATTTTTGAGTAGTGTCCTACTCTTTGTGAACCAATTTGGGGTTCTCTTGGCAAAGATGCTGAAGTGGTTTGCCATTTCCTTCTCCAGACAATTTTATAGGTAAAGAAACTGAGGTAAACAGGATTAAGTGACTTGCCCAGGGTCACACAACTAGTGAGCTTCTGAGGTCAGATTTGAACTCAGCAAGAGTCTTCCAAAGTCCAGGCCAGGCACTTGTATCCACTGTGTTATAAAACCATCAAATCTAGAAAATTCAGGACTCAAAGTTACACCGCCCCCCTCTCCCCCCACTACAGAATGCTTGTAGGACTGACATTACTAAAGAAATCAGATATTTATATTACAAATCTAGAATGCCAAGCAAACAAAACAGTGATTGCTTAATTTTGCTGATGATGACTGGCTATAGGACTCTGCTTAACGATCTTCAATGGCTCCCTGTTATCTCTCAGATAAACCACAAACTTCTTAGCTTAGAATTTAAAGAGCTTCTTAGACTGACTCTACCCTAGCTGCCAGAATTTTTTCACATCACTACCTTTCATGTACTCAGTATTCCAGATGCACTGGCCTATGTCCTCCCCCCCATCTGGGTACTCCCATTTTCTATCCCTTTCCCCCTTAAAATATTTCTAAATTTATTGAATTGAATAGGATTATTCTAAGTACACTTACTGTGAAACCAGCTATGTGGATATTCTTCTCCCTTGCACAACTCTTTTATGTGAGATAATCTTCCCCATTCTTCCTCTCCCATCCCTCTTCTCCTAGTATATTCCTCTTTCTCTTCTTTCCATTCTTTTTTTTGAGATCATTTGAATATAACTGACTCATACCCATATCCTTTGTCTATGTAGACTCCTTCCAACTGCCCTAATCATAATAAAATTCTCAGGAGTTACATGTATCACCTTCTAAAATAGGACAGTAACCAGTTTAACCTTATTAAGTCCCATATGCTTTCTCATTCAAGTTTACCTTCTCATGCTTCTCATGAATCTTGTGTTTTAATGTCAAATTTTCTATTCAGCCCTGGTCTTTTCATCAGCAGTGCTTAAAATCCCTCTATTTCATTAACTATCCATTTTTCGCTGTAGGTTATACTCAGTCTTGCTGTTGTAACACTAGCTCCTTTGCCTTCTGGAATATCGTGTTCTCAGCCCTTTACCTCCCATTCCTTTTTAAATCAGTTTCCTGCACAACTGTAATATAGTCTCTCCTCACCTTTGACTCTTTGCTTCCTTTAGAGATCAATTCAGGTGCCCCCTCCTACAGGAAGATTTTTTTATTTCCCCTAATTGTTAGTAGCCTTTTGGATTATTATAATCATTATTATAATGGGAGCATATTGGATATCTCTGATAGCACAGGAATCGCCTTCTGTTTTTCTCTTTGTTTCCCTAGTGCCTAGCAGGATGCATTACATATAACACATATTTGTTGAATGAAGGAATGTACAATTGTTTTAGACTCACCTGGGTGGAGCTTTGCTGCCTTTGTGGATCAAGTGAGGGCAAGGTTGTAGAGGGGGTGGTGTTCTGATAGAGCCGCTGTTGTGTCAGACTCAAAGGAGGAAGAGACGAAAAAAATGAGTCAGGAACTGGGACCGAGGAAATCAGGAATCTGCAGGATGATTATATATTTCATCAGGGACATTCAAGAAGCGGGAAAAGCCAGAAACAGAAAAATCAGTTATGGAGGGGGCCTACAATGGGATTCAAAATGCAGGGACAGGTATTTAAGTTGCATGTCTAGCCTTTTGTCTTCAGTGGGTCATCCTTTTGCTCACATTCTTTTGCTTGTCAACATCTTTACAGTCTGCCACACTTGTGATGAGACCCAGCAAGCGGTGGACCATGACTTTGGTTCCAAGAAAAAATAAGCATAGTGAGAAAATGAGAAGTCAAATTCACAGAATACGTCAGAGTTAAAGGGCCATCTTTTTTAATGACACACATCAGGAGGGGATAGCATACTGTAGCAGAGAGAGCACTGGATTTGTAGTCAAGGGATTTGGATTTTTAAAGTGGTTTTACTTAACAGATGTGTGACTTCCCCTCTTTGAGTCTCAGTTTCCTAATATGTAAAATAAGGAATTTGAAATGGATGAACTCTATGGTCTCTTCAAGCTCTGATTCTATGATTCCTCTTGCATTCAATCTTGAAGGAAATTATATCAGCACCTTGAGAATGGAGAGACTCAGTGAGGGCTTCTTCCCACCAGAGGCTTAGAAACCATCTGGTGTTGGGAATCAGCATCAAATTTCATTTTGGGCTGTGTTATCCCATAAGCTCTTTTCCCTGGGAGGATGTCACTAGTGGAAGTCGCATTAACTCTTTTGTCACTACTGTAGCAAGTTTAGTGAAATTATTTGATTAAGTATCAGCTTAGGACCCAACAAACTAGCTTATTCATACTTTACAGGATATGACTGTTGTTCTCATGTGGTTGGTAGGTGCAACACTCATGACTACGCAATAACATTCCATCTTCCTACTTAGGCAGCCCTGAGTTGTAAGAACTGTTTGCTGGTGTGACTGACCTATTATCTATCATGACACAGAGCACTTTCTACTCTGTGAAATTCTTTCCCTTCTTGACTTTGGGTTCAAAGACTTCCCCAGTACCCAACCATCCCATGACTTTCCTTTCTGATATTCATTCACTTTGCTTTTGAAATTTCTTCCCTTAACTTACCTGAAGTAGTTAAATGCAACTTCTTAAAATGTCCCAGGGAGGAACCTCTGTTCTGAGGGAAACCAGTTTTACATAGAATGGTGGTGGGAGCTGCCAAGATATAAAATTCTCTGATAACTCAAAACAAATGTCCTGTTTCTCATTTTTTTATAAAATCCAACTGTCCTAAGAGTATATAACACAATAATCAAACTAAGTATATGACTTTATTTCTATGATAGGCACATACAATGTATTCTATCTATAATTACAGATGACAGCTGATCTTTAGGTCAGAGTCATATATTATTTGGGCAGTAGGAAGATGGGAAATTGATCTTCACATGCAAATCTCAGATCTTGGTTTCACTATGGTGAAGTAATTGGTATATATATATATATACATATATATATCTGTAGATATATTAGATATGATATATTATAGACGATAGATATTTGGATACTCCCGGCCTAAACTGACTACTAAAGGTCCTAATTCTTATTTTCTCTAAGCCATATCATGCTCTCTTCGTTACCCTTCACTGTACCTCTCTCATATTATGTCAAGTCACACATCTGTGTAAGTTACACAGTAAATATTCTTGGCATTCATTCACTTCTACGGATGAAGTCCCTCAAATGCTACTTCCAGCTTGCTGCAAATTTGGCTAATCTTCTGAGACCACTCCCCAACTGGCATCTTTTTAAAATATGTGGTTTGTAAAAGGAGACAAACTTCCCTTGAAATTGAACCACACTCGGGTGGCAGCTGGGTAGTGCAGTGAACAGAGCGCTGGCCCTGGAGTCAGGAGGACCTGAGTTTAAATGAGGCCTCAGACACTTAACATAAAAACTAGCTGTGTGACCTTGGGCAAGTCACTTAACCCCAATTGCCCTACCTTCCCCCCTCCAAAAAAAAAAAAGAAAAGAAAAGAAATGGAACCACACTCACCCACAAGAAGATGGAGATGATAAAAGTCAATAATAAGAATAGTTCTCTGGGGGTGGCTAGGTGGCGCAGTGAATAGAACACTGGCCCTGGAGTCAGGAGTACCTGAGTTCAAATCTGGCCTCAGACACTTAACAGGAAAAACTAGCTGTGTGACCTTGGGCAAGTCGCTTAACCCCAACCTGCCCTCCAAAAAGAAAAAAAAAAAAGAATAGCGCTCTGGAGGTGAGCTCATGATATGAAGTCATGCTCTGTTGATCTCAGAGAACCTTGGAGCACACTGGGACAATCAATCATGGGATAAAGAAATATTTTTCTGGCAAAAAAAAAGCTTTTTAGAGCTACAACATGCCAGTACTAGATGTAATTTGCAAACAGGATCATTTGGAGGACCTCATCAATCACACAGAGTCCCTCTTTTTCCTGGATTCTATGTTGGATCTCCCCTGGCACAGTGGTGAATATTTCTGGCCAGCGTATACCCCTATACTTTATGACTTGCTTGTAGTTCATTATCAAAGGGATTATCAGGATTATTTTACCATCATTTTACTTTATCAGGATTATTTTACCATTATTTTACTAATTTTGTTATATCTTCTTAGAAATCCTGAATGATCTTGATATATGAATGAGTTAAACCTTGTAAAAGGTGCCAGTAAGGTAGCATTTCCTTCTATTGGGTCCAATGTCTTTTTGTAATCAAGAAGCACTAAGCACAATGTACTTTCGCATTCCCCAGATCTTTCAGTCAGTTGTGAGATGGCACCAGGGACCAACCATTTCCATCAACAGAGAGGGTAGGAATCTCTGACCTTCATATTCTCCTCCTTAAATCTACTGATGGACATTAGGAAGAGAGACCAGCACCAACTGCTGCCACTGAGGGGAGCCTTGGATCTTTTCCCTCCCCAAACTCCTCATCTGATCACTTTCCATGTTCCCCACCCTTCTAGAACCTGCTGCCATGTTCTTCTTCATTGCCAGCTTAATATTAACTCCTATATCTGTATCATTGCTGGAGATATTCCAAGCATCCAGGCTATTCCACTCTATCATTATCTTTTTGGCAGCTCAGTGACAGTATGCCCTGCCATTATTTCCCAACACCCTCTGGGTCTTGTCATTTGCTCTCCTACTTTCCCTAAGTACTATTGAACCTTTCCATCTGTCATAAACTAAACCTAAACTCTCCTTTGTGTGTTATCTCTCTCACTCAAAATGTGATCACTTTGGGAGGAAATTGAAACAAGCACTACTTGAATTTTATATTGGGACATACTATTTATTAAGCATTTTCCATTCCATTTCAATTCATGTATTGATGACTCACATAAAGATTTTTATAGGTGGAAGAGTAGGCATATAGGTTCATAAACAACTTTTTTTTAAGTATTCAAAGGTCTCTGATCGCCTTCTCTTTGCCCTTTCTCCTCCTTGGGTATCTTACCCTCATCTTTTAGATACCTTGTAAATTGCTCCCTTGATGGCCTCACAATTATATCACCTCCAGAATGGATTTCCTCTCCATATTTGATCTAGTTTGACTGCTATTTCCATCTCTGCTCTCCTTAATGCTATTTCTGCTTCCTCTGTAAGCCCCTCAGGGACCTTGATGTTATGGTTCACGTGTGATGGTTCCACTACCCTTGATGGAGAAAACAGTCTTTTGCAAGATTTTGCAAATCTTTTCCATTTTTCTTTGGCTTGCAGTTCTCTTTCTGTTTTCATCCTTGGATGCCCCTGGGATGACTTGGTTAGTTAGATATTTTGCCAGATTTCCTTTCGACAGATTTTACCTTCTCTGTGCCTTATGAGATGATATTGGTAATCATCATCTATCATTCTTCATTGGATTTTACATATGAGTTTACATTCTAGCTTGGTATTGTCTTTGGCAGCCAGCTCTCTGTGTTTGGAGAGTAGGTCAACTGTTTGATCCCTAATGTGTTTTCTGGGTTTTCAGCCACCCCATTATGACAATTAATTTACATTGCTGCAACAATATATTATATTACATTTTTCTTACATTCAAATCTCAAGTTTTCTCTTTCTACAACTTCTAGTCAGTGCTGCTGATTCTTCCCTTGGGGATCAAACATAGCAAATCTAATTTCCTTTCCCTTGGTTTAGCTCTTCAAGTTAGCTTGAAGATAGCTATCATGTTCCTCCACTTTAGCCCTCTCTTTTTTCTCTAGGCTAAACAAATTCAGCTCCTTCAATTGAGCTTTTTATGGGAAGGGGTAGAAAGACATGTGTGTGTGGGAAGATGGACAAGGATTGATGAAGTGCCTGATAGGTACCAGGAAGGTACTGTGCTAACTTTTTTTCCAAGTATTACCTCATTTGATTCTCATAACTACCCAAGGTGTGGGTAGGTACCATTATTGTCTGTACTTTGCAGTTGAGGGAACTGAGGTAGGCAGAGAGTAAGTGATTGTCCCAAGGTCACACATCTACTAAATGTCTCAGGCTGGATGTGAATTCAGTTCTTCCTGACTCCTAGTCCAATGCTCTCTCTGCCGTGCTACCTCACAAGACATGATCTTGAGGCTTTCAATCATCACTGTTGCTCTGGATGTTCTTCAGCTTATCGGTGTCCTTCCTGAAATGTGGTATGATAAACACAGAATACAAGAGGACCATCACCTCCCTAGTCCT
The DNA here is from genome assembly GCA_028646575.1 of Pseudocheirus occidentalis. Classification (NCBI taxonomy): domain Eukaryota; kingdom Metazoa; phylum Chordata; class Mammalia; order Diprotodontia; family Pseudocheiridae; genus Pseudocheirus; species Pseudocheirus occidentalis. The sequence goes on from CM053599.1 coordinate 123,814,619, forward strand.
GGACGCCATGCTTCTCTTAATATAAAATTCACACCAACATTCTTGACTGCCACAACACACTGTTGATTCATCTTGACACTGCAGTCCACTGAGACCCAGATATTTTTCAGATGACCCATCTTATATTGTTGATCTTCTCCGTCATATTGTGAAGTTGATTTTTTTAGGGGGGAAGATTTGGAGGACAATGGGGTTAAGTGACTTGCCCAAAGTCACACAGCTAGTAAGTGTTAAGCATCTGATGCCGGATTTGAACTCAGGTCCTCCTGACTCCAGGGCCGGTGCTCTACTCATTGTGCCACTTAGCCATCCCCTACTCATTTTCTAATTAAATTTTATCTTTTTAGTTTCAGGCCAATGTTCTAGGGCAATAAAAATCTTTTTGTATCTTAATACTATCATAACCTAGGTCTACTATTAGTTATATAATTTAAAACTAGAAAGCAATCAGGCTTTTACTTGGTGACCTGTGTAGTGGTGGAAACAAGCATTTAATAAGCACCTATTGTATGCTTAGGACTGTGGCCAAGCATTTTATAAATATTATCTCGCATGACTTGGGAGGTAATCAGAATATTTTATGTTTTCCAAATTGATGCAGCAGAGGTTAGTCACCTCTGCCACCATATCCCATTACCTGGAATCATAAGAAATTGCTTGACCTGCATTGTGTAAGTCATGAGTCATCAAATTATGGTCTGCCAGTCACATTGGGCCAGCTTCCTGGCTTTTTGTAGCTTGCAAGCTAAGGATGGTTTTTTATTTTAAAAATAAAGTTTTATTATATATTTTTAAATATAAGGGGCATCTGAGTAGAGCAGTACGTAGAACACCGGCCTTGGAGTCAGGAGGATCTGAGTTCAAATCTAGCCTCAGACATTTACTAGTTGTGTGGTCTTAGGCAAGTCATTTACCCCCAGCTTTCTAAAAAAAAAAATAGAGATCATACAAAAATGAGTAGCAATAAGATCTGGCCCTCTGACTCCAGTTTGGCAATCCCTTGTATAGGCTGTCCAACTCATGCTGGTCTTGGTACTTGTAACTATCAAGGAAATCTTTAAAATTTTTTCTCCAGCCTGTGTTTGTCTGATACTTCTATTTTTAAGAAGAGAGGAATATCTTTCCAATAATCATTTTCTTTTTCAGTAGCTAGTATGAAGCTGCATTGGTGATAAACCAGTATGATTAAATCTCTCAGAAAATTCCTCTCCCTGTGACATTTAATGTATTCTCAGGATTTACAGTACAGTACAGTATTTGTTCCTTTGTAAATAGCACATACTGTGCTATGTATCCCACTGTGCATAGAGAATTACAGAGGATTCTGTAGTCACTAAAAAATGTCATTGCTTAATATATACATTTATTTATAATTTATAGGAATAAGGAAAATTAGTTTTATCAACTTGAGATTCCACTCAGTGTTGAAAATACATAGTTTTATTTCCCATTCTGGAGTTACAAATTCACTGTGGCTCTGAGAAAAGTTTCAATTCTGAGCTGCTAGAATTTTGATTTTTTTTTTTAATTTGTGGGGTGGGGATGAGAATGGATTAAAAAAATGTTCCCAGGCAGTTCTAGAAATAGGAAAAGACAGAAATGTGCTGTCCATGGTGGCATAGAGCTATAATCTCTGTTACTGGCAAGGTTGAGGCTCATGGATGCCTTGAGTTCTGGAGTTCTGAACTACAATAGGGCTAACTCCCTCCCCCGGACCACTGACTTTTCATGGCAGAGAGGCTTGAGTAGCTCAATTAAAATATGAGCTATGTCATGCATATTTATCCAAAATGGACAGGCCATAATGGAAAGTTCTGACGAAAGATGATCCACTGGAGAAAGAAATGACAAACCTTTCCAGTATCTTTGCCAAGACAAAGCCATGGCAGTATTAAAATGCTAAGAGACATGACATGGGAAGATGAGTCCCTCAGGTCAGAAGGGCCTGGCTTGCTATGCAAAGAGATGGAAAGGACCGAAGAACAGCAATAAAGGCTAACTGACAAAATCCAGCACTGATAAGGTGAGCCCTGGAGAACAGGGAGGTGTACCAGCCTGCCTAAGGAGGAGCAAAGTAGCTAAGACCAGAAATGAAACAGGTCAAAATTTCCAGATGATTAGCAGAGGAATCAGGCTCAGTGGCTGCTGAACTGCAGTTCCAGTATGGGAGAGATAGGAAAACCTATTCTGGAAGAAAAAAAAAAAAGACAAAATGTTACAATGTTTGCATTGCACATTCTTTAATTAGAAAAACATGGTATTTATATTAAATTACCCTTGAAAAACAAAGGTTTAAATTGAAAAGAAAATATTTTGTAAAACTTGGCAAAGTTTAAGGGAGTTTAAAACTTTAGTTTACTGAAAGAGAAAACAGCATCCCAAACTAGCCCCAAAACCAACATCCTGCTAGTGCCACATGCAAAAAATCCTTCCCAGCTAAGAGACATTGGACTTGTAAAGGAGAACTAACACTTTCTAAAAACAACCCAACAAACACAAGTTCTCCAGGTCTTGTGAAAATGAAAAAACCCAGCAGGTTCCTTACCCTCTGGTCACATCCACTGAATGTTGCAAAGAAGGATCAGGCTAAGAGCACAAGGTCCATTCTTTCCTTCCCTTACATTTGGCTTGAGAGTTGTTTCTGCCAAACCCTTGATGGAGATTGAAATCCATGGAGTCTAATTTGGATTTTCACAAATCCTTGTGGTAAGTTTTAGAATAGATTAGTTTTTTTTTTTATAATTTCACTTTTGCTTTAACCAGAGTCAATTTAAACTAGATACTTAATTATTAGTTATTCTCTCCCTTTTCAGATTATCTTTTTATATATATGTGTATGTGTATTTATATGTATATATGTATGTATATGTATGTGTATGTATATGTATATACACATATATGCACATACATATATATATATATATACATCCATATGCATCCATATATATACATATACACACACATTTATATATATATTTGGAATGCTCCCCCCTCCCCAATAGAATCTTCAGCTCCTTGAAGGCAGGAATTACTTTCACTTAAAAATAAATAAATTATTCCAAGGCCTGAGTTCCTCGCATGTATCAAATACTTAAATGTTTATTGAATTAAATTTCCAGATTCCCCAAGTTAAAATTGATCTTTCTTCAAATTTCTCATCTATCTCTGCCTGACCTTTTTTTTTTTAAATTGATTCTATTCTCTTTGGTATCATAGGAGGGAACAGGAAAATCTGGAAGAAAAGATTTCATTTTTTTTTGCACTGGACCTTCTTTCCTCGTATCATCATGGCTCTGTTTCCAAGTGTTTATATAGGTGGGTGTTTATGTCCTGCTTGCTTGTACTCAACCCTACCCAGAACATACCAATATGGAACAAGCAATGCTACAAGGTATTAGATCAGATTCTATCTGATACAGTTTATCTGACTCATGCCACAAATGAACCTACCTCCTTTTCCACTTCTGGAAGGAGAGGGCCTGGGGCAAGTAAAGGAAAGGGGCAAAAGTACCTGGCAAAGTAATAGTCAGAAATACCTGACATGACAAAAATATTTGTAGCAACTCTTTTTGTGGTGGCAGAGAGCTAAAAATTGAGGGGATGCCCAGCAATTAGAGAATGGCTGGATGCATTGTGATGTATGAATGTAATGAAGTCCTGTTGTACTATAAGAAATGATGAGCAGGCAGATCTCAGAAAAACTGAGAAAGGCTTACATGAACTGATGCTGAGTGAAGTAAGCAGAACTAAAACATTGTACACAGGAACAGCAACAATGTACAATGATCAACTATGAAAGACTTAGCTCTTCTTAGCAATACAATGATCCAAGACAATACAGAAAGACTCATGATGGAAAATGCAGACCACATCCAGAGAAAGAACTGATGCAGTCTGAATACAGATCGGAGCTTAGCTATTTTCACTGTCTTTGTTTTCTTTGTGGTTTTTTTGTTCTGTTTTTTCTCTCTCAACATGACTAATGTGGAAATCTCTCTCTTTCTCTCTCTCTCTCTCTCTCTCTCTCTCTCTCTCTCTCTCTCTCTCTCTCTCTCTCTCTATATATATATATATATATATATATATATATATATATATATAAAACATGATTGCACATGCATAACCTGATTGCTTGCCATCTTGGAGAGGGGGAAAGGAGGGAGGAATATTGAAAAGTATCTTTATAGGTCATTGGAAAAAATAAAATGCTATTTACATTTTTTAAAAAACTCCCTGACATGGACCTGTTTCATTTTTTTTTAAGAAATGAGATCTTTTTTGTTTTTCTTAACTTAATTAAAAAAATACTTAAACAGAACATTTCTTAAGCAAAATTATACATTAGCTTCTCAATCAGGTTCAGCCAGCCTTCCTAGATTTACTTCCTATAATTCCGTATCTTTTAGCCTACGTTCCAACCAAACTGGCCTAGTTGACTTTCAGTAAACTCAGCTTCCCCTCTGTAGCATTCTTGCCTTTGCACAGGCTGGTTACTATTCCCCATACTTGTTATGTACTCCCTCTTCATCTGCATTTTAAAAATGTTTATCTTTTCTTAGGGCTCAGCTCAGTGCTCCCTCCTGCTCCAAACTTTTCTTGGTCCTGCTAGTTACTAGAATTATTTTCCTCTTTAGATGACCTTGAATTTACTTATGTGTTCATTGAATGTATCTTCCAAAAATATGATAAGGTCTTTGAGGGTAGGTCTAATTGTTGTTGTTGTTCTTGGCTCTTGAAAATTAATGCTTACAAGGCCCTACATATAGTAGGTAGGTACTTAATAAGGGTATGTTGAATTAAATTTCCCTATGGTTATCCTCAGATAGGCTAAGGTCTTGTCAGAGGATCAAAGAGTGAAAGTTGGAAGGTACCTTAGGGACTATTCAGGTCATCTCACCCAACCCCTCATTCAACAAAGGATGAATCTGAAGGCCCGGGAAGGTAAATGGTTTGTCCAGAGTCATTTAGCTGGTCAGGTGGTGGAATAGCAGAACATCTGGCCTAGAGACAGAAAGATCTGAGTTTATATTTGACTTCAGACATTTGTTGGCTCTGTGACCCTATATAAGTCATTCTGCATTTTCCTCAACTACAAAGTAGGTCTAACAATAGCACTTTATTCCCAAAGATGTTGGAGAGATCAAATGAGATAATAATTGTAGAGTGCTTAGCACAGTGCCTGGCATACAGTAGGTACCATATAAATGCTTATTTCTTCCTTCTCTATCTCCCTTTCCAAAGTCATAAAGTAGTATGGTTCAGAACTGGCACCTGCCTGTGACTTCATGACTTAAGTGTCAAAATAAGTGACAAAAAATTTCAGATATACTATAAAGAAGTCTTTCTCACTTGGATGCCAGTGTCTTGGGAAGGATGAAATCAAACTTGGCCCAATGATCCCCAAATATTAGTCATGGGGGAAAAAATGAGTTCATACATCTTTACCCAACATTTTTAAAGACAACTCCCAAACTTACATGTTTGTTTATTTTTCTTATTTAAGAAAAAAATATCTTCCCATCAGTAAGTTATTAAGAAAATGGGGCTGAAGTATTCTTTGTTTGGGCACCATCACTCTTAGTTCCTGAATGAATATCAGTCATAGGCCTGTTTTCACTTTGCACCAGTGTAAGACTGGGCATTTGTTCAAGAACCTTGATCCATTATCTCTTGGTCTTTCTGATTGAAATTACATTGTTGTTGAATTTCAAACACCTTTGGCACACAACAATTAAATGCCAGATTCATTGGGTGGTCTCTTTTGGTGATACCTCTCAAATCAAGCCATTGAGCCTTAGATAAATATAAAACATGGTCACAGTTTCTGTAAAGACAATAGCCAGTATTATCATTCAGGAGTTCAGACCAGAGAAAATCTATTCTAGAGGTTACATCTTTTTATAACTGCTTTTTGAATTTGTTTCCTACCCTTTCAGACAAGGTGCATGGTACAGGTCCCAGAAAGACTGTTTTTTGGAGATCTCAGCCTAAATTACAGTTGTTTTGGCTCAGTTAATAATAAATTATTTTTTAACTTATTTTAAAATTTTAGTTCATGAAGTAATAAGAAAGCGTAGCAGTCTTAGAATATATGCCTTAGTTGCAAGCCTTGTTTTCCTACTTTACATCTTCTGAATTTTGGCTTCGGTTATAAATGGGGTTAGATGGAGACTGACTTGATGAAGAATCATCTCAGTCCTTCCCCTTTCAGAATTCTCTCTAGTCTGTGCCACTCTCTGTATGACTGATATTCTCTTCTGTGCCCATCCTGAATCCCTAACTCAGCAACTTACCTTTCTAATTGAAGCCTCTCATGCTCTTTACTGCCTGTTGTAGCATGGTTCAGTAGAAAGATCATTGTTTGGAATAAGGGGATGGGTTTGAGTCCTATCTCTCCCTAACTACCTATATGATATTGGACAGTCCCTTCATCTTTCTGGGTCTCAATTTTTTTTTTACTTTTTTTTTAATTTTAATTTATTTTCTTGGTTACATCATTAATTTCCACAAGGTTTTGAGTTACAAATTTTCTCCCCTTTTTGTCCCTACCCCCCAGCCCAGAACATTGATC
>CM053599.1:123821689-123841507 GCA_028646575.1 Pseudocheirus occidentalis
GAGATAGTTGAGGACAAAAGGGCCTGGTGTGCTGTGGTCCATGGGGTCACAGAGAACCAAACACAATTGAATGGCAACTGCCTTGCCTGCCCTTAACTCTGGCTGAGACTGGTTGAGGGATTAGAGATGTTCCTATTTCTGAAGGTCTGTTCCTCTTTTTCTCCAAGGCTAAGGTACAGAGCCCTGAGCCATTGTTTGCATTTCTTCCACTTGTAGGGTTTTTATTCCATTATTTCTTCTCTCATATGTTAAATCTCTCCTTCTCCATGGTCTCTTCTCTCCTTTCCCCTTCTTTTCTAGAGAAGTTTTATTTCACTTTCTAAAGTGATTACAAACATCTAACTCTTTACGAGCTTACCTGTTTAGGGAGGGAGCCACCAGAATAACAATTAGAGCCCATGGAAAACAGCATCATGACATTCCACTGAACACTTGAAGTCTCTGCTATATTCCACCTGGATTTCAAAGACAGAAAAGCTAATGTGAAAGTGAGTAGAGAGAATTTATGAGAAAGCAGTTAACTGAACCAATTCTTTCTTCATCCTCTTTTGTGGCAAGGTTGATTTTCTGGAGGGAATTTTTTTCTGTAGAAGTTTTTGCTACCTGTGATTATCTGATAGTTCTTGGCTTTTTCTAATTTAACTGCTTTGCTTAACTCCAACTCAAAGTTCAAGAGATTTGTCCACAACTACATCTAAAACAAGGAAGGTTTATAAGGGAATAAGTGTTTATGATGAGGTCAGGGAAGCATAAAATGATGAGGTATAGAGTTAGGGGTGCTTGAGACCCCAAAATACCAACATGCTGGGCCCTACCAAATGAATTTGACTCAAGTCGTCTGTCAGCCAAAGAAAAGCAAAGTTTATTAGAGATTCAACTTAATGGGTAGACTCTTAAGGAGCCTCAGTATCTGTGACACTTGTATCAGCCAAGTGGACCAGAATCATCTGACACAGAATAAGTCTACGCTAGAAAATTCTCTGGCCTTTTCTTTTTCTCATGGAGGCAAGATGGGGTCTTATATACAGAAAGGTTGTGGGAGGAATCTAGGGGTGGTCTAGAGGAGGAGTTTTGGGAGGGTCTTTAGGAGGAGTCAAATGAAGTCAGACTCCAGTGATGAGACATTAAGGGTGGGAAGTAGCTGGAAGCTACCTGGAGATGTCAGACAATGGAGGGCTAGGCCAATTCAAGGGTGTAACAGATTTGGGTATAGATATTTTGGGAGGATCAAGAGTGGGAAGTTGCTGGACAATGGAGGGCAAGGCTAGTAACAGATTTGGGGAGCCACAAAAGGCCTATGGCCTCAAGCAAATGCCTCATCAAATGGGAAGGTTCAATGAGAGTTAAAGGGGGTTCCCAGAGCCTGTACCTCATCATTTATATGGCTCCTACTGTTATTTTCCCCATTTTACAGCTGAAGAAACTGAGTCAACTAGAGGTTAAGCGACTTGTTCAGGGTTACACAGCTAGTAATTGTCTAAGGGCAGCTTCCCAGCTCCCAGCCTAATGTTCCATTCACTGAACCAGCCAGCTGCTTTGGTAAGAACCTAAGACTAAATGAGTGGCCATACACTGATGACATATGGGCCAGATGCATTTTTTGATGGAGACAGTGGAGCCTCATCCAGAGAAGCTAAATGGCACTGTATCCTTACTGTATATCCTTGCTGTGTGTAGGCAAAGTAAACCTCTTTGGTGGAATGTCTCGTAAGTGCCTCATTTTGTCCTAGCATTGCACCTGAACTAAGAAGGTGTTGGGATGGGGGTGGAGGCAGAGCCAAAAACTAACTAGAAGCCAGAGTTTCAGGAAGGCAAAGTTAAGAATGCTGTGGTCCCTCCAGATACAGTCTCTTTTAGATTAAAAAAGAATACTCAAGAAAAGTACAAAGCGGGGCGGCTAGGTGGTCCAGTGAATAGAGCACTGGCTGGCGTCAGGAGGACCTGAGTTCAAATCTGACCGTAGACACTTAACACTTACTAGTTGTGTGATCTTGGGCAAGTCACTTAACCCCAATTGCCCTGCCCTCCAAAAACCAAAAGAAAAAGTACAAAGGAAACTTCAAGATTATCATTTTAATGCATTTTATGCAGAAAGCAAAAAGAAAAAATAGATGACAAAGATTTGCAAACACACAATTGTTGCAGAGAAATTCCATTAGAAATCCCAGTCTGTTGCTGAGGGATAAGCATTTCTCCCTTCCTTTCCCCTTTTCTTCCCCTCCCCCCCCCATGTTGCTAAACTTTATTTGGTTATCTTCAGCTCTCAAATTTCCAGTCCATTTCTATTTGTGTCTCACTTTTTTTTGATGATGAACACAACAAAAGTGGAAAGCAAGAACTTAAAATGAAAAAAAAAATGCCACTTGATAGACAAACCTGAGTATCATTGCCTTCTTTGTGGTTATGGGGAATTCTTCTAATTCTGTCCAGAATCCCGCTGTCATGGGAATATGGAAACCATGCTTAGACAAAACTATTCTATTGAAAAGTCAGATTTTTCTCCTCCCTCTTTATTTTTGTGCCTTTGCATATGAGAGGCAGTCTGGTGCAATGGAAAGGATACTGGATTTGGAGGCTAAGGGCCTGGCTTAGAAGGCCAGATTTCCCTTTTTCTACCTGCCTGACTATGGGGAGTCACTTTAATTCTCTGGGCCTCAACTTACTTTTCTATAAAACGAGAGGATTGGCATTAAGATCTCTTCCAGTTCTAAATTTCAAATACTACATGGTATGTATGTTTATTTGTAAGAGAGAAAGAAGAGGAGAGAGGAGAGGAAAGGAGAGAAAAGAGAAAAAAGAGATGTAGAGACAGAGAGGGAGTTGGAAGGGTTGGGGATATGGGGAGCATGTCAATCAACAGTCAGTCAATAACCATTTTCTATGTTCCAGGTACTGTGCTTAGAGGCAGGTATCTGGTTCAGTGGATTGAGTGTTGAACCTGGAGTTAGGACGTCTTGAGTTCAAATTTGGCCTTAGACACTTACTAGTGGTGCAATCCTAGGCAAGTCACTTATCCTCTGTTGGCCTTAATTCACTGTATTAATCCCCTGGAGAAGGAAATGGTAAATCACTGCAGCATCTTTGCCAAGAAAACCCTGTGAACAGCATTGGTGTACTATGGTCAGCTGGGTCATGAAGAGTCAGACACAACTGAACTACAACAACTAGGTACTGTGGACATACAAATAAAAGTGAAAAGAAAGATAGCCCTGCCCTCAAGGAGCTTACATTCTAATAGAGGAAGATAGCAAAAAATGGATCTAAAAAGGAAAGGGAGACAGCGTTCTTGAGGAGACATGTTGGGAGAGTCTCTGAGTTGGAGGCAGAGCCAGAAGAGGAAGAAAGTGTAATTATTTTGGTCCCTCTTCAAAATGGAGAAACTCACCGGTGGGGGAAGGTGCCTGTTGCTTGTCCTTCATTCTCAAAGAGGACCATGAAGTCCAACTGGGAGGTGACACCTCCCTCATGCAAGTGAGTGGCTGCAGAGGTAGCAATGGCAGCTTAACCAAAGTTTTAATGCTCTAAATCAGTGGTTCTCAACCTTCCTAATGCCGCAACACTTTAATATTCATATGTGGGCGTTTCTGCATGTGGGTAGACCGCCTGGGGACGAATAGAGGAGCCATGTCTGGGTTCCTAAGACCATCAGAAATATGTGTTTTCTCATGGTTTTAGGCGACCCCTGTGACCCCTGTGAAAGGATTGTTAGACCCCCAAAGTGGTCGCAACCCACAGGTTGAGAACTACTGCTCTAAATCTTTGATCCTGGGGAAAGGGAGGGAATGGAATGAGCCTCTCTATAGTACCCACTATGTGCCAGGCACTGTGCTAAGCACTTTTACAAACATGGTCTTGTTTGAGCCTCACAACAACTGTGCTGAGTAGGTGCTGATGTTTTTCCTGTTTTTACAAATGGAAACTAGGGGCACCTAGGTAGGAGAGAGGATAAAGTACCAGGTCTGTAGTCAGGAAGACCTGACTGGCACCAGGCAATGACTATCTGTGTGACCCTGGATGTCACTTAATCCTGTTTGCCTCAGTTTCCCCATTCATAAAATGATCTGGAGGAGGAAAAATGGCAGACTCTTCCAGTACATTTGCCAAGAAACACCCAAATGGGGTCATGAAGAATCAAACATGACTGAACAACACAACATGAAGGAAATTAAAGCATGCAGAAGTCAAGTGACTTGACTAGGGTCACATAACTAGTAAGTGTCTAAGGCCAAATTTGAACTCAGGTCTTCCTGACACCAGGCCCAGATCTGTATCTATCGTACCACTAGCTGCCTTGAAGAAGATTTTCTAATGATTATGATTTTTTTCTAAGGTCCCTTCCAGTTCTGATCCATAAACTTGTTTCATATCCATGAATATCATAGCTAAGAAAAGTAACATGGTCCCTTGTATTCCAGAGGAGGGCCTTTCATTTGCTTTTAGGAAATGTACTTTTGGAGTTGTTCCTCTAGCACAGAACCTGGATAGACTTGCATTTGTCAGTTTTCCTCCCTGACACTTTCAAGAACTGTCTTGTCCCTCTCTCCTCTCATCTTACAAAGTTTCTGTCGCATTGTGAGCCAAGCTGCCAGAGAATGGTCACAGACCAGGCTGCTAAAGAGCAGGACATTTCCTTGGCTTTGATTATTCTCTTCCAGTGAAAAGGAAATTGCTAAGAAAATCCAGACCTTGTCAGGACCAGCCCACTAATAATAAAAACTCATATTTTTTTCAGGCTTTGAGTTTTACCAAAGACTTTTCTTCACAACTACAAGCATCATTATCCCCATTTAAGAGATGAAGAAACTGAGGCTGATAGAAGTTAAGTGACTAGTGCAAGGGCATACAATCTGTGTAGTGTATGAACCAGGATCTGAATTCCAATCTGCTAACTCCAAATTCAATAAACTTTCCATAGCATCTGGCGGCTCTTGGAGGCATCATGGAGCTTCATTCAAAGATCTGGATCTATGATTTATTACTTGTCTGACCTCAAGAAAGTGACTTAATCTCTCTGGGCCTTTGCTTTTTAACCTATAAAACCTGGAGGATGAGTTATGATAGCAGGAAGGATGTCTTAGCTGAAAGCTCGTGTCCTAGAGAGTGTTGTAATGAGTGAGCAGTAGACTGGTGACTCAGAAAGATGCCAAGATGGGCTTGCTATATACTAAGATAGCTTCTGATAACTATTTGGTGAAAGTCTGAACTTGATCTAAGCAGGTCACTAGTGCTAACTGAGGAAGGATGCTGAAAAAGATTGACCAATCTAGATAGGAAGAGTACAGAGCTATTCACTTTATTTTCAGGTTTAATTTATTAAATTTTCATTCCACAAACATTTATTAAGCTCTTGCTGTTTTCTGGGCTCTGTGGTAGTCACTGGGGATCCAGACACAAAAAGGTCAAAAGGCAGTGTGAGATAGTGACATGAGTGCTACATTTGGATTTGGAGTTCAAGGACCTGGGTTCTAATTCTTCCAAAGTGACATTTCCTATCAATGGTACCTTGACAAATAGCTACTTTTTTATTCTGTTTCTTCATCTTTTTTTTTCTTTTTGGAGAGGGGAAGGTAGGGCAATTGGGGTTAAGTGACTTGCCCAAGGTCACATGACTAGCAAGTTAAGATAGTTAAGTGTCTGAGGTCAAATTTGAACTCAGGTCCTCCTGACTCCAGGGCCAGTGCTCTATTCACTGCACCACCTAGCTGTTCCTGTTTCTTCATCTTTTAAATGAAGGATGAGGAGGAGATGACCTCAAAAATCTTTTCTATTTCCAAATCTATGATTCTGTGAGCATAGTCCAAAGCTGAGAGTAAAACGATCAGTGAATGGAACCAGGAAATACACCCCGAGGCTCAGGGTAAAGGGGCAAAAGTAATGCATTCCTTGCTTTTAAATAAGCTTGGATCAACCAAGGGAGATAGACTGTACAATGTAACTACATGGAGGATATATATATATATATATATATATATATATATATACAAACTAGAAAAAAGATAACTCAGGAGGGATTGTACTAAGAGCTCAAGGGATCAGTCAGGAAAGGCTCATATTGGAAGTGGCTCAGGATGAGACTTGGGGAAAACTAGGGATTCTAGAGGTTGAACTGAGGACATAGTGTGTTTCAGGCATGGGTCCAGCATCATGTATGAGGAAGAGGAAAGACAAACTTGGCTAGACCACAGTGTTCATGGAGGAGAATGATGTGCAATAAGATGGGAAAGGCAGGTTAGGACAAGGTTGCATAGGGCTTAAAACAGATGCATTTAGATTTCATCCTAGAGATAGTAGGGAGCCCTGAAGTTTATTGAGTAGGAGAGTGATGTGGTCAGATCTACACTTCAGACTAATCACTTTGGCAGCTGTGGGGAAAGTGGATTGGAATAGGGAGAGAGCTGAGGTAGGGAGAGCCATTTGGAGGCTTTCAGTCATTTGGAGGCAGATGTGGTCAATAAAAAACCCACCTACACCAGAATCTCACTTGGCTTTGACATAAGGACATAATCAACAGCAAAATATATCTTATTTTTTAGATTTTTGTCTTAATTATTGGCATCGTACCTCTTTGTTGTTGTTCAGTCATTTCTGACTCTTCACAGCCCCATTGTTAGGTTTTGTTTTGAGTGGGGAGGACAAAGAAATTGGGGTTAAGTGACTTGCCCAAGGTCACATAGCTAGTTAAGTGTCAAGTGTCTGAGGTCAGATTTGAACTCAGATCCTCCTGACTCCAGGACAGGTGCTCTATTCACTGCACCTCCTAGCTGCCCCTGGGGGTTTTCTCATCACAGATACAGGAGCAGTTTGCTATTTCCTCTTCCAGCTCTTTACAGATGAGGAAACTGAAGCAAACAGGGTTAAGTGACTTAACCAGGGTCACACAGCTGATAAGTGTTTGAGGATGGATTTGAACTTGGAAAAATGAGTCTTCTTGACTCCAGACCCAGTGCTTGCCTAGCTACCCCATCATACCCCTACCCACATTCTAATCTGATGATGTGGAGATCTCCTCAGTTCTACAAGGTATGGCTAAGTACAAGGTCTAGTATGCAGATCAATCAGGAGTGGCAGCTGCGTGGCACAGTGGACAGAGTGCCAGGTCTACAGTCAGGAAGACCAGGATTCAAATCCTGCCTCAGATACTTACTAGCTGTGTGACTCTGGACAAGTCACTTAACCCTATTTGCCTCTGTTTCCTCATATTAAAAACATGGATAATAACAGAATCTACTTCACAGGGTTGTTGTAAACATAAAACAACTTCTGTTCATCACTTTATAAACCTCAAAATCCTATATAAATGCCATTGTGGTAGTTGTTATTTCAGCCATTTTCCAGTTCTGTCTGACTCCTCATGACCCATTTGGGGTTTTCTTGGCAGAGACACTGGAGGGGTTTGCCATTTCCTTCTTCAGATCATTTTACAGATGAGAAAACAGAGACAAATAGGGTTAAGTGACTTGAAGTGTCTGGTGCTGGATTTGAACTCAGGTATTCCTGATTCTAAGCCCAGTCTTCTATCCATTGTGCCACCTCTGTCCTATATTATTGTTCCTTCTTATTATAATGCTAATTACAAATGATAAGGTAGCTGGTGTTTCAGTGGATAGAGCACTGGGCCCTGAGTTAGGAAGACCTGAGTTCAAATCCATTCTCTCCCATTTCCTAGCTATAAGAACCTCAGCAAGTCACTTAAAACTCTGATTTCCTGACAAAGATCCACTGGATCGCCTGGAGAAGGAAATGGCAAACACCTCCAGTATCATTGCCAAGAAAATTCCATGGACACTGTGGTCCATGAAGTCACGAAGAGTCAGACATTACAACAACAATAAAATGGCAGTTACTATTATTAAAAGCATGTCATTCAAAAACTAGCCCAGCTAACTTTAGAGAGGATTGTAACCAGGTTATGAGGGTAAGGACCAGAGCGTAAGGACTTTTTCAGCCATAAAAACCTCTAAAGAATGTCTACTGAGTCATGAAGGGGCTGCAATTTACAGCAATGTTCACAGTGATAAAATCACACATCCTTGAAGGAAATATAGACGTGAATAAAACAGCTAACATTTACGTCACAATTTAACGTTGTCCGAGCACTTTATGTACATGACCTCTATCTCATGAGGGTAAGACTAGAGTTATTACTCTTCTTGTTATGCAGATAAGGAAACTGAGACCCAGACACATGAAATCACTGACTCTTGATCAATTAACTAATAAGTGTCAAAAGGGATTTTTGAACCTAGGTAATTCCTCACAGAGTATACAACTCTTTTCATGTGTTGCTTCACCAGTCTGGAAGGAAAAAGTTAGGATGTTAGGAAGTTAGGAAGGAAAAAGACAATTTCCAGGAAATAAAAAGTCCAAAGACCTGTGACTGAGGTCAAGGTGGCTGGTTTTGCCTTGTTATTCTCCTACCTGAGTCTTCCCACTGGACTCTAATGCCTCTGGAAGAGAGAGTGAGGCTGATGACTTTGCACAGCCCTGTCTCAAATCTGATTCATTTGCAAGTCAATGACAATTGGTCTTCTTTGAGACTGAAGGACAAACAACAACATCTGTAGGAAAGATAGATCTTAGCTGGGTCATGGGTGATTTGTCATCCTTAATAATCTCACTGACCTATTTTACTTAATATAAGCGGTTGCTCACTATTTACACTTGTTGTAAAGTTAATTGTTCATCACCCCATCGTGTTATGCTTCTAATTCTTCAGTTTATCAGTCTTTCTTTTTCCTCATCCCCTCTCAGAGAAATGACTACTGAATAGCAAAACCTAATTTGAGGCAAAAGGGGAAAGTCAGTATTACTTGGTAAAAATATAAATTAGAAAATTAAAAAAGAAACAGCTTTATTACTTTCATGTAAATCATGTATAACATTACAAAGTAATCACCAAATGGGGTCAAATAAGTAAAATGAGAAAGTTAATAAAATATCGTAATTCATGATGTCTGCATTATATAATAAGGGTTTGTGAACACTGAGGTCTTAAATTATACAGTAATTGTCAGAATGAGAAGGTAAAGGCTTCTGGGAGAAATTCTCAAGTCTGTCTTTGATGAGGGCTGCTGATTTTAGACTACATTTTCTCAATTCAGAAGTATAACCCTAAAAATTCATAGAGGAGAAAATTTGCTTATTACCTGCATGATTTTAGGCAAATCACAGTCTCTCTGTTCGTGCATTTGTACAACAAAGCAGATGAACTAGATGATCTTTAAGGTCACTTATCCTGCCAAATCTCTAATCCTGTAGAATTTTTAAAAAATTCTAAATTCTAGATTTAGAATTCTAAAAATTCTAAAAAATCTAAAAAATTTTTTTAGAAAATATTTTATTTTTTCCATTTATACATAAATAAAATAAATAAAAGCAATTTTTAACATTAATTTTTAAAAACTGAGTTCCAGGTTCTTTCCCTTCTTTCCTTTCTTCCCCTTTCCCCCTCATTGAGAAGGCAAGTAATTTCATATAGGTTATACATATGAAGTCATGCAAAGCACATTCATGCAAAACATATTTCCCTATTAGTCATGTTGTGAAATAAAACACAGAACAAAAAAAAACCCACAAGAAAAATACAGAAAGTTTTTAAAAATCATGCTTTGATCTGTATTCAGACTCTGCCAATTCTTTCTTTGGAGGTGAATAGCATTTTTCATCACAAATTATTTTTCATTGCCTTAGATTATAGTATTGCTGAGAATAGCTGTCAATTCCCAGTTCATCATGGTGCAATATTGCTCTGACTGTGCACAATGTTATGCTGGTTGTGCTCACTTTACTTTGCATTAGCTCATGTAAGTCCAGGTTTTTCTGAAAGCATACTGCTCATTATTTCTCATAGGACAATAGCATTCTATTACAGTAATATACTACAACTTGTTTAACCAATCCCCAATTGATGGGGATCCCCTCAATTTATAATTCTTTGCCACACCAAAAAGGGCTGATATAAAAAATATACCTATATATCTTTTTCCTTTTTTTTTTTAATCTACTTGGGATACACCATTACTAGATCAAAGGGTATGCACAATTTTATAGCCCTTTGGGCATAGTTCTAAATTGCTCTCCAGAATGGTTGAATTAGTTCACAACTCTACCAATAGTTCATAGGTGTCTGTAAAGCCAATCGACAGTAGATTCCTGAAAGAATGCTACTGTGAACAGCTTTTAAGATTCGGATTACACAGTATTAGTGAACACTCTGTTTATTCCATTACAAATCAAGCTTCAGTACAATATTCACAGTATCAACAATTCACAGTATTGTATACAATATTTAGAACAAGGAAAGTCTCAATATTATATCTTATTACAGAAGGTAACAAGGAACAAGAGAAGAATCACCTGTCTTAATTTCATTTCTCTAATCAATAGTGATTTAGAACATCTTTTCATATAACTGCCTGTTCATATCCTTTGACCACTTGTCAACTGAGGAATAGATTTTTTTTTGACTTACGGCTTTCTGATTTATCACAAATTCTAAATCAGTGGGGTCAGAATTAAGTAGGTCTTTACTATGTTGTACAAGGGCTTTAGCCTTGGTTTGGATTTTACCCATTCTGAAAGTGATTGTAAAGCTTTCCTTAAAGCATCTGTTTTATTATTCATATGCTTTTAATAGCATCTCAGTGATTGTTTTTCAGATGTACCCTAACTTAAGTTAATGCTGAAGGGATTCCAAGCAGTCCCCTTCTTAAATTTTTAACTAGAGAAAGAGTTGCAAGACAGTGTAAGTTTTCTTGGACGACACTGACTCTATTCAAAATAGAAATCGGTACCATTCACAGGTTAGTCTACAAATTCAATCTAGTCACAAATACTTTCAATTCTTGCAAAAATACCAGACTTAGTCACTCTCTGCAGTACATTTAAGTAATGCATTCTTTCTTTCCTGATGCCACACCTTGGTCTGTGAATACAAGACGTTGTAAGAACAAAGGTGAGAAATTCACCATCTTGCACCCTTTTTTTCCAAGTGGAAGTTAAGAACTAAGAGCTGTTGCTTGTTAACAAACAATGAACTGAAATCCATAAAGGTAGAGGGATGATGCAAATACAGCAGACACAGAGACCAACAGGGTCCCAAATTGTTTATCTTCTCTTGTCAGTGGAGAGGGCACTGAATTTGAAATGACAAAGACTTGGGTTCAAATCCCATCTCAGACATATTTCTCACTCTGGGGCCCTTAGCAACTTAACTTTTCTGTACCTCGGTTTCCTCATCTGTAAAATGACAGGGTTGAACTTGACGGCTTACAAGTTTCCTTCTGATTCTAAATCTATGTTCTTAGAATCTGGATCCAAGTTAGTAGGTAGGTAAGAAGGAACATAATTTTAAGAAAAATATCAAGATATGACAGCTGTTAGGGGAGTAATGAGAAAATGTTAGCCTGCCAATTGTTTGAGAATAGATGGCAGAATTTGTATGTGCATGTAAAATCACGTGAAAAAGTACTTTTGGTCCGCACTTATTTAACTGACCTAAATGAGCTCCTTAGGAAACAGTCAAGTTCAAACCACTGTTTTACTGGATTATTCTGTGACTTTGAAAGAAACCTGGATTCTATTGGGGACTCACCCACTGAGTCAGTGACCTTCAAGAAGTTACTCATTTTTCCGGGCTCAAGTCTTTCCATATGTGAAATAGGAATAGAATCACAGATTTTTAGAGCTAGAAGGGAAGTCAAAGGCCATTTTGTCCCACACTTTCATTTCATAGATGAAGAAACTGAGACTATGGTCAGAGCAACACTTCTTTATAACACAGGCACCATCCTTCATGCTCTTAACTTTTCTAGTACAAATGCTGAACAAATTAAGAATGACTTAAATTTTTATAGATCAGGCCCTAATTTTAATACTTACAGCAAAACTTAGAGAATGAAGCATGGATACAATGTGATCTTTAAAAATGGTGATAAAACTTGTCTATGGTGGTACAACCCTGTAATCCCAGTTACTGGGTGTGGCTGATTGCTTGAATTTAGCAGGTGTGAGTTGCAGTAAGGTTAGATATTTAATTGGGTGTTTGCACTAAGTTTGATAGTGATATGGCAAACTCTCCAGTAGTACAAGACCACCAACATACCTAGGGAGGAACACCAACCTAGGTTGGAAATATAGATCCAGTTAAAGCTTCCATGCCAATCAATATTTGAATCAGCCCATGAATGACCACTGCAGTTGCAGCCTGATTAAGATAAGGAAACCAATTCTATACCCCTCAAAAAACCCCACCAAAATAAAACAAAGCAAAGAGATAGAGGTTAAAAGAGAACAGAGAATTTTCTTTTGGTTATTATTATTGTTCGGACCTGTGATGTCAAAATGTCGTGGGTGTAAGAAAATCTCAGTGTAGTAACTTTCCCCACCAATGCAGATAAGCAACTATATCATATAATTTATAGTCTTAGAGGGTTACCTGGGACACTGAGAAATTAAAGGATTAGTCCCTGGTAACACAACCAGTGGGTGTCTGAGACAGAACTTGAACCTAGGTTTTCCTACACATAAAATCATGCTTTAGCTTTACATCCCAAACTGCCAACCAGCAATTCACTTGGGCCTTTACCACTTGCCTACTACTATTGACCTGGTCCTTCCCATCTGGACCAGCAGCCTCTTTCTATGTTGGACCTGTTTACTGGACCTCCAACACTAGATCTTCCTGAACCCATGCCCCAATCCCTGGAGAAGTTGATCCACTCATCTTTGGAGCACCTGCCCTAGGACCCAAGCCAGCTGAATAGTGACTGAGTATGTACAAGCTAGTCTAGTTAA
The DNA here is from genome assembly GCA_028646575.1 of Pseudocheirus occidentalis. Lineage (NCBI taxonomy): Eukaryota > Metazoa > Chordata > Mammalia > Diprotodontia > Pseudocheiridae > Pseudocheirus > Pseudocheirus occidentalis. Next base: position 123,834,485 of record CM053599.1, read on the forward strand.
TGGATGAGGTCTACTGATAAGTCTTAGCCACTAAACCATGCTTCACCTTCCTCTCCCATCTAGCCATTCATTCAGGTCATTTCACTGTTTTGCCTGCTCCATTGTTTGCTCTTCTCCCTACATCTCTGGAACAAAACTCTCTACTCTGTACATATTGTCTCCTATTAGAAAGGATATTTCTTGAGGGCAAAAGTCATTTCTGTTTAATCTTTGTATTCCTAATTTAGCAAATGATAAACACTTGAGAAATGCTTTTTTTTCTTTATTTCTTCTTGATTCCAAGGCTATTATGCTATGCTTTCTCTCTGCAGAGACTTTAAATTGGGAAGAATAGTACTTACACTGCCAACCTCAAAGGGTTGTTGTGAGAAAAGTGCTTCAAAATCCTTGTTACTTTCACGTAACATAAAATCATGTAGTTCCCCTATATATTTAAAATAGTACTATTCCTCCTCCCTGCCCTTCTTCTCCCTTTCCCCTATGCCCCCCACCCCCAGCCTTTGGACTGGACCTGTGATTTCACAAATATAGAAATGTCCTGGTGAGGAAATGCCTTCTTGCAATGTAGAGCAACATATCTTCTGCCTAGGGGGTGCTAAAGGGCTGAACATCACACAGCCAATTTAGATCAGTGGTATTTCAGGTCTTCTTGGCTCTGAGGCTGATTCTCTAATCACTACAGCAGGTTGCCTTACCCACCTGTCATCATCATCATCATCATCATCATTGTTGTCATCTTTACCAATTAACAAACTCCAGCATCTAAGCATCAAAGGGGCGAATGTTTGCAGATTATAGATTAGACTTTAATAACTGAGAGATTTCCAGAAAGAAGAAAACAGAACAAGTTTCTTAATCCGTAGAAATTTATAGACCAACTCTATTTGTCTGCCATAGTGATAGATCCTGAGAGGAATACCAAAGAAGCATAAGACATTGCTGGCTATTAATAATAACAACAACATTTATAGCACTTGAAGGTTTGCAAAACACATGACATATATTAAATCAAATTTAAAGAGCTTTCAATATAGATGGTGTAATGGTAATGGAATTTGGAGATGCCCCTGAATTGACTTGGTTTTTGGGTTGAGTGTTAAAACCCAGAATCTGTGAATCCCACTTGTGGGATGGACTTGTTAACTTGAAGAGAGAGGGCTGAACTGGGAAGAGCCGTGAATTGGAAGAGAGGCCCAAGCCCAGAGGAGGCCAGAAGAAGGACTTTTGGGAGAGCAGTATCCAGTATCATGGAGCCTGATCTGCTGAGGCAAAGGCTGCGGAGACCCCATTGGAGCAGCCCAGGACTTTTGAGAACTGCCACCTGAAGCTGCTAAGAACTGAGGAGGCATGGCTGTGATGCCGCTATTTTGTCTGTCTGTTTTGATGTTGTTTTGCCAGATTCACCTGATGATGAAGGTCAGTGCTGCTGTTGTAGAGGTCCTGGAACCTGGCTGTTGGTTCAGTAGCCCTGAAGAGGGATTTTCTTGTTGTATGTTCACAGAAATCCTAGAAGAGGGCCTTGCTGATATTTTCAGGGTTCTGGGACTGTTCTACAGGCAGAGAGTGACTTGATGAGGACACTGGCTATGGCTTTGTTGAACCTTGTCTCCCTAGGAACTGAGATTGCTGAGGACTTGCCTGGAGTCAAGATGAAAGAAGGGTCTTTCCTTGGGTTTTCCATACTGAGATGATATCTTGATCTTGTTATAGCTTAAGGGTGGATGGCCTTTTCTGCTCTCCTGCTCCCTTTTGAAGAAGTGCTTGGTGTTAATGGATGGTATTGTAATTACTTTGAGTCCAGGGGTGGGAAACTTTTGGCCTTTTTGTGCTCTGTGATTGGCCAAATGAATGAACTTTGTTTATGATTGGAAACTGATCTCCATTTGAGAAGATACTTTGACTGACTAAATGAATGGACTCTCTAGGGGTGGAGTAGTACCTGGATTGAATTGAGAACTTACTTGATAAATGAATGAGTTATACTGTATTTTGACTTTCTCTGTTCTATGAATGTTTGCTGAATAAATGGGGTTTGCTATGCCGGTAATCTGAACCTTGGAAGTTGCCTTTGCTTGGCATTACAGATGGACAGACAAAACTAACACATGTAAATATTAGGATTCTATCTGAAACAGGATATAATTAAATGGTATGTTGTGTGTTTGTGAAAGTTCAGAGAAGAACTAGATTATTAAGGGCTGTAGTGGTCAGAGTTCCAGGAGGAGTGGAAACTTAAATTGGACCTTAACCTGTCTATGTCTGTCTTTGGATATATAAAACAGGGAAGCTAATGCCTATCCCATGTCACTGGATTTCCATGAGGATCAAGTGAGATGATTTTTGTGAAAATACGAAAGTGGGATTCTTGTTTGTTTGGTTGGTTTTTGATACCAGACCTGGGATTTCATTCATTTTCTGGATCAGACCTACAAAAAAATCTCCCATCTACCAATTCAAATGCCACCTATTTCACAACTTATAGTCTTAGATAATTCTTTGGGTCTTTGCCCAAGTTTGAGTTACCTGTTCATAGTCATGAAGTCAGTGTGTCAAAAGTAGGACTGAAACTCAAGTCTTCTAGATGCTGAGTCCAGTGTTCTACCCATTCAGAAATACTACTATACAAATGCACATACACACATATGTATCATCCAACTCAACCTTTTGAAATATTAATTGGGGAGTGTGTGTGTGTGTGTAGATACATACACACATATACCAAATAATATAAAATATAAATACAAATAAAATATTAAAAAGGTTAAGCTGGATACAAGTCCCTGTTTTACCTGAGTATTTACTCAAGTTTAGTGTTATAGATAGTAAATAACAGAGCCAGAACTTACCCTCCAAGCTTCTGAACACAAGACCGATACTCTTTCTGAAATTCCAAACTGCCTTACATATTAAAAGAGAACTTAAGATGGAGGACAAAGTTCAACATAAGAGAATAAATGACTAATAGTGGAATGTAAATAAGGGTTAATGTTAGGAGTTAGGGCAGCTAGGAGGCCCAGTGGATAGAGCACTGGGCTTAGAATCAGGAAGACTCATCTTCCTGAGTTCAAATCTGGCCTCAGACATTTATAAGCTATGTGATCCTGGGCAAGTCACACAACCCTGTTTGCCTCAGTTTCCTCATCTGTAAAATGAGCTGGAGAAGGCAATGGCAACCCAGTATCTTTGCCAAGAAAAACCCAAATGGAGTCACAGAAATAAGACTCAACTGAAAAAACAACGGAACAGCAGGAATGTTATTAGGGTTTCCTCACCAAGACCTTCAACTCTCTTATATAATGTTGATTGACTGGCCTACATATAAGGCTGTATTCAATCTCATTTTTTATGTATAGAGAGATTTAACAGGGCCTATTCACTCCTTAGTCAGTATTGAATTTTTTGAGGAAACCCTTTGACTTTGCAGTCACTTCAAACTGTGGTTGTGAATGAACCTGAGCAGGACATTCTTTTCAGGTGGCAAATTGTAGTTTATACCCCTTGGAGTCAATAATATCTAAAATCAAAGCTGGTTAGCTGTTATCCTTGGGTAAGTCACTTCACCTCTGCCTATATCAGTCTTCTCATTTGTAAAATGGGGATTATATAATAGCACCTAACTCCAAAGGTTGTTATGAGGATCAAACATAAGACTTGTAATGCTCTTTGTATACTTTAGAGCTCTCTACAAATGCAAACTATTACTAGAAAAATATAGTTTAATACTATTTTGAATTGCTTTTTTTGGATTATCTGTGCTTCTTTCATATTAATCAGTAAATAAAGTGTGTTATTGTTTCAGGATGGGATCAGAGACCAGAATGGTTTGTTTTTCAGTCTTTTTTTTTTAAACTGCTATTAACTGCTTGCTATCAACTAGTCCGGGTGGATTAGCACCTGCTCCCTGCCTGAATGCACACACCCCTGTCCATTAGCTACAGTGCAGCCTCCCAGAGGGATAGGAAATGTATACACTGGGAGGGGCTTGGCTGCTTCACCAGGGATGGTTGCAATCCATTCTGGTGGCTTTCAAGTGTAGCCCACTTGCTACACCTGCTGCTCTCTTCTTTGTCCCTTTCCCCCCTTTATTTTAGGTGCTGGTGTTTGATTCAGGGAAGTACCTTAGATATTTGAAACCACAGTCAAAATAACCCTTCTCTCTAAGACTTTGCAGAATGTTTCCATATCCTAAAGATAGGGTAACAATCTCCAAAGTCTCTGCAAGAAGGGACTAATGTAAATGACTCACGTAAACTATAACACTTTGGACAACCTTGGTCCTCTTCTTCTCTTCTGCTGTATTCATGTGGGCAGTGGCCTCCTGAGAGTATGAGTATGGAATAGAAGGGTTACCATCATCTGGATCCCAGCCTGGTCAGACATGGCAGATTCAGAAATTCAGGTATTCAAATTAATATTCAACAACTAATATTTATTAAAAATAATATGTTGTTATATACTATTCCCCAACTCTCCCCTTCAATTCAACTTAATAAACTTTTATTAAGGACCTAGGCAAGCACTGTTCTTGGCACTGAGGGTACAAAGACAAAAGTGAAAATATTTCCTGCCCTCAGGGAGCTTATATTCTACTAGGGGAGAGCCCATAGGTTATAATTATTGCTCACATTAAGGATTAACAAAGAATTTTCCTCATAACAACCTACTGAAGTTATACCCATTTTATAGATGAGGAAAAGAAGACTCAGCAGTTCAGTGACTTGCCCCCTGTCACTCAGTTAATAGGTATTCGAATGTTCCATTCATTGCTGACACTACTCACCTTTTGTTGCTTGATGACCAGTTCATTCAAACTGGACTACTCATCTCTGATTCTCATCCTGTCTTCTTGCTTTTATTCACACTATGTCCCATGGTTGGGATTGATGCCTTCTTAATTTCTCCCTATCTCCCTTTCCACCCTGGGGTGTGGTACAGCCAACACATACTGACTCTCATTATTACAATTTTAATGTGAATATTTACACCTCTGAACTCAACAAATGCCGTGAATCAGGTCTTGATTTATTTTGTTGTTGTTGATTGTTCAGACTTAAGAAAGTGATGAATAAAATATTAATTATTGCAAATAAAACTTTAAAATGTGTCATGTGAACATTTTTTTCCCTGAGAGTCAGTTGTCAAATACTTATGAGCAAACCTCTGTCCCTATTCCTCTATTTCCTACTGGTAATGTAACTTCCTTCCAAGTTCCAATTCTGTTGCAACCTTCTCCATGAAGCCTTCCTTAGTGGAAGTATTTTTTTTCACATGAAATTATTCTCTCTTAAAATCTCTCATAGCACTCATATCTCATACCCTGGACATCTTGCCATCTGCTTCCACCTCTTGTTCTGGGAATAGTAATCAAATCATTTTTGCCATTGCTTCTGGAAAGGGTATAACAATTGAATGTGCTTATGACTCTATTCACCATCTCTCTATGTAGCCATCCCAGATCTAATCTCCTTTCTTTAGGTACCATTCCCTTATATGTTCTGTCTCTCCCTATTAAAATGTGGAGTCCTTGAGGGCAAGTGCTACCTTTTATTTTTTATCCATTTTAGTTCCTAACATTGTTCCTAGGAACATTATAGATATTTAATAAATGTCTTTTTATTCATTTATTTGTTTTTCTGAATTTGCTTTGGGAATATTCTGACTCATAACAATTATCTGTGAAGCCTGAAGTCCTCCCTAAAAATTCTCAAGGTCATTTTAGGTCAGTCATTACTCAAAAACCTTTGCTTATAGACTTCCATAGATGTTGCTTTTGCCAGCCAACAAGGAGACATGTTAATTCAGAGAAAATGGTACTTAAACTGCTTAGCAAAAATAGATTTCAAGTAAAATTCCCTCCATATACACAGATTCCTACGGTCCTAGGGTAGAGGCCCTAGTGAACCCCTTCTCTGCTTCTGATTGCTGTAACCCCTGGTGGCAGGTTTGGTACTGGTCTGCAGGCTGATTGTGAGTCTTCCATGGCATTACCTTCATTTGACTGACTTTTTTTTTAGGTCCTTCACTCCCTTCTGAACACCTTTGTATAAATTTTATCCTTTTTTTTTTTTTAAAATCTCAAATTCCTCAAGGACAAGACTTGTGCTCATTTGATCCTTATATTCCCTTTGCCTGGTCAGTGCCTTTCACATTATATTAACTTAATAAAAAATTGTTGATTAGAATTGAATCAAATTGGGTTTTGAAATTGTCCAACCAGTATTAAAATCAGAGAATGATAGAAAACATGATCATTCATTCAACAAAGATTACTAAGCACTTATTATGTACCAAACACTATGTTAGATGCTTGTAGGGTTTCAAAGACAAAACCACACTAGTCCCTGACCTCAAAGAAAGTAGTTTGAGTTGTGTTACCTTATTGAACTAATTATTTTCAGAAGATGAAATATCTCTTTCCTTTTAAATTCACATATGTAGTTCAGAAACCACTGGGTTTCCTGGAATTGTTATGAAGGATTTAAAAAAAATGCTAACAGTCATTTTCGGTCATCATGCCTTCTATTAGCAACAACTTGTCTCACTTCTTTAGATAGGATCAGAACTTTGATGTTAGTGCATACAAGACACTTGCTTAAGTATCCCGTTAGATGTTTGTGTTAGAATGCTGACATTCTGTCCCTTGGTGTTTTTTGTCTCTGTCCTTCCTCAGCTTTCCACTTACCATATTATCTGGAAAATGATTTAGGGTGTGTCTGTTGCCAAGATACTGAATGCTCTTCACATAATAATATGCTAAAAGAATAATTGGAACTGGCTCTAGTACTTCAAGGTAAGGATCTGATTAATAGATATGAGGCAAGTGCTCAGGCTATGGAGAAATATGACAGAAATGTGCAACAATGTGAGAAATATGAAAAGAGTGTTGAGACAAGTTCTGTCAGACAGAGCAAACTAGTAATTCTGAGCAAAGGACAGAATTTTCTAGAAGGATGACTGGTCTTCAAAACTTAGGTAAGCTCTTCTCACCAGGGAAAAAGAATTGAAAGAATTCTCTCTCTGTGT